>JAANYP010005273.1:11015-380330 GCA_020465985.1 Centrapalus pauciflorus
TAGGCTCAGATGTTGATGGAATGCTTGACTTTGGAAAACCTTGGTATTCATCATTAAGATTTAATGATGAGAAGTCATTTTCCACTGTACATGCATTTCCACTAAACGGTATGTTAAATGATTCAAACAAAGAGTCATAATCAAATGACTATTTAGGACCTGTTTGGGGTTCATGTGAATAACTTGTTATATCTATGTTGAACACAATCTCAACCGTACCATTTGATTTGTTAAAAACCCTTTTGTTTGGTGAGTTAGGAACATAACCTAGGAAGTATCCTTCGTCAGCCTTTTCACCAAACTTAGGTTGATGTTTTGTTTTCAGTAAAGTACACGGTACCCAAAACGGTTCAAAGCCAGTCAAATTTGGTGGTCTATTATTCAGAACTTCATAACAGGTTTTGTTCAGTGATTTGACAGTAAGGGCTCGGTTTAAAACATGACATGCGGTATTCACTGCCTCCCCCCAAAACATGGTAGGAAGCTTTGAATCCGAGAGCATGGTCCTTGCTGCCTCAATCAAAGTCCTGTTCTTACATTCTGCCACCCCATTTTGTTGTGGCTCATAAGGTGCACTAAATTGATGCACTATGCCTTTGGTTAGGCAATATGCACCAATTACTGTTTTTTTTTTAAATTCCGTTCCGTTATCACTCCTGATACGTTTTACCCTTATCCCGTATGAGTTCTCGACTTGGTCTAAGAACCCAATCAGCTTTCCAGCTGTTTCGTCCATTGTACCTAAAAAGAAAACCCAAGAGAAACGTGAGTAATCATCAGTGATAACTAAACAATACCAACTACAACCTATGCTCCTTTTGTTGATTGGACCGAAGAGATCCATATGCAGCAAATCGAAGGTGGAAGCTATCGAGTTCTGAGTCTTTGACTTGTGTGACTTCTTATGTTGTTTTCCCTTCTTGCACGGGACACACTTGTCATCGAACCGAAAACTCTTCAGTGGAACACCTTGCACCAGACCATGTTTAGTGATGTAATTCATGTTCCTTAGGTGCAAGTGTGCCATGCGTCTGTGCCATACAATTGATTCGGACTCTGAAGCTTTAGATAGTAGACAGATTGTTTCCATCGATGAGTTTGATATGTTCATATCCAACATGTACATATCATTATTCCTTGGGGCTCTCATCATGATCCACTCTTCAAGTATTTTGAAACCCGGCTTCAGCACTAACGCTTCAATTTCAGTAAAGATTACTGAATTCTTCATATCACAGATTTGAGATATACTAATGAGATTGTGATCAAGTTTATCAACATGGTAAACTTTATCAAGTGTGATTGTCCCATTAGTGACCACTCCAGTTCAAGTAATATGACCTCCCTTGTTCCCAGCGAATGATAAAAACCCTTGTTCCCTCCCTTGAAGTCTGTGAGTAGACTTCTTTCCCCAGTCATGTGACGAGAGCAACCATTGTCGACGAACCACTTATTGTTTAGACATGTAGTTAACTCCTGCACATGAAAGAAAACAAGTTAGTTATCACGGGGAACCCAAGCCATGACTGACTTGGTAATACCGTTCTCATCCACATACGTGAACTCCTTCAAATATCCATCTCTCCTTTCAGGTGACTTGGATTTTTGATTGAGAACCTGTTGTGGTGCTGAGTGATTAAGATTCACTCTTGGCCTTTGGGCTGTCATTTGTGGTTGAGCCCTAGAATAGTTTCTATTATAATGCATGTCATTTTGATATCCCTGGGATCTACCTGGTGTCTATTGTCTTTGAGGAGTATGATACCTAACTGGAGTGTAAGTCCTTCTAGGTGTTGTTCTCCTATAGGCTTGTTGTGGTCCTGACCTAGACTGACTAGGAACTCTATTCGGAGAATTAGTCCTAATCACATCCTGCTGTATGACCAACACTGGTATTTGTTTTTCAGGTATCCTAGGTGTTGCACTCACATTCTTCTCTATGTGTTGAGAACTACTAGTGCTGACAATACTAGGTACTAGTTTTAGGATTGGTTATTCTGACTTTCCTACAGTAGGTCTAGACTCTCGTTTAAAGGGTGTAGACTCCACTTTCTTATAAGGACAGCTAGACGCAACATGTCCCTTATCGTGACATCTAAAGCATGACATCTTATCAATCAACTTCTTATAAGTGCCTTTTGATTTAGGTGTCTCACTAGTGTCATTTTCTTTTGATTCAGCTACAGTGATTACTTCCTCTTGCTGATTATTAATTTCAGGTTTAGCTTCTCCTAGTATAGTGTCACTAGTAGACTGTAAAAACTTGGCTTTCTTAATCTTAGAGGTCGTATTAGACACCTTAGTTGACTTATCCTTATCAGATTCAGTTCCAGTTGCTACCTCTGATTCCACCGGTTCAGTGTTTTTATCTTGAGGTTGAGGTACGTAATTGTTGTTGAAAGGTGGAGGACTCTCTTGATAACCTAATCCAACTGGTTTCTTAGACTGCCTTTGAGCTTCTAAGATCTTTGCTAGGTTTAGAGACGAGTTCCTAAACTTTTCAAGCTTAGTATTTACCTCAGCAACCTTAACTCTTGATTCTGCTAGTTCTACATCCTTAATGGTATGTTCTTTGGTTAAAGCTTCAACATGCTCATACATAAGTTCTATCCTGACATATTGTTCACTTAATTTGTCTTTTAAAACTATGACATCCTGAGCATCTGCTTTCAGCTTATTCCTTAGATCTTCTTTAATATCTAAAAGACTAGCATTATCTGATGTTAATGATTGGATCTGAGCAGTTAAGTTGTTATGTGATTCTAGCACTAAGTTTAACCTATCATTTAAAGTAACACTTAAAACACATAAATCATGGAATATAGAAAAGTTTAGAGTTACCTTTTTGTGATCCGATTCCACGTTAGCCATTTTAGCAGCAAACTCCAGAATGAACTGTACCTCTGACTTTTCCACCAACAAAGGACTTGTATCATTATGCTTGGTGTCCTCTGCAACTTCTTCAGCTCTGTCATCCCCAGTCTCAGTTACTTCAGCCATAAAGGCTCTAGCATTCGACTCCGGATGAGTACTCCAATCATAAGTTCCATCAAGCTGTCTGTTAGATGACACATTTGTTAACAGACCAGCGATGGCTGCTTGATTCCTAGAACCACCAGATTGATATCTTCCTTGAGTCTGATTCTGATAGTTCTCTACTTTGGGTCTTTGACACTCTCTTGCAAAGTGTCCCAAGCCTTGGCAATTGTAACAATTAACCTTTGTTTTGTCAAACCCAACCTTGCTGTTGCCTACATTCAGATTTCTCCCTGTTCTCTTCATGAACCGTTTGACCCTTTGAGTCACCATTTCCAGTTGCCATTGTAGGTCCATTTCTTCCAAGTCATCAGGATCTACCTGATCGTAGTCTTCTTCCCATAACGCAGGATCGTTTATTTTCCCTTGAACACAATTGACGTACGCTGCGACAAATGAAGCTAAAAGATTCAGATGATTTTCAGCCGATTTTGCGCTCATTGGCATCTTTGTGTATCCTTGAGATGTAGACGCTGAATGAGTTGGTTTTTCTTCTGGTTTGGAAAACCCTAAGAATGCCCTGCTACTAGACTCCTCTGTCTCCACTTGAATGGATTCTTCTCCCGAGAAAGCTGTGGCCCCCGACTTCAGTTCCCCAGTAATTGACGGTTTTGACTTTCCAAAATACATTTCTGGATCTTGAACCTATTCAAACTCCCGTTCTTTCTTCTGTAACTTGAAGTTATAATCCCTCAGCGTTCCAATTACACCTTCAAGAGTGAGAGTGTCGAACTTCTCTTCATCATGCTTTATTAAAGCTGTGTACATTTCCCACTTCGCAGGTAAAGCATCTAGAAGCTTTTCTATCTTCTCAGTCTCTTGATAATTGACATTGTGATTGTCAAACTCAGTTAACAGATGATAACATCTAGTGATTCTCTCATCTAACGTCTCATTCTTTAAAGCCTTAAAAATAGCAAACTGCTGTTTCAGCATCTCAGTTCTACCCTTGCGAACCCTTGGATTTCCCTCACACCTCTTCTCTAGAGCATCCATAGCTCTTTAGAAGTCCTATGATTTCTTAAAGTGTGTAGAATTTCTTGAGGTAATGCCATCCGGATAATTGAGAAAGCTCGGTTCTCGGCCTCATAAAGTTTCTTGTCATTATCTTTCATATTCTGATAAGTTAAGACTCTTTGTCGGTCCTCTAACTCTTGCGTAGGAGGAATATACCCCTCATCGATGCAAATCCGCATACACATGTCGTTGAATCGAGCAAAATCAGCAAACCTATCCTTCCACCAATAGTAGTCCTCCAGTTTCTTTAGCTTTGGCGGAGAATTTGCTTTGCCGACCTCATGGTCCATTTCTATGAATTTTTGCAAACTCGACATTCTTTCTAAACTTTTTGTTTTCGAACTTAAAGAATATAATTTAAAAATTAATTTAAAAATAAATCCTTTCGAACTTAGGTAAGTTCGAATTAGCTTAATTTTAAATTCGTTTGAAAATTAAATTCAAATTTCTTTAAGTTCGAATGACTGCAAGTTCGAGAAAACCCTAGAAATTTCTAACAAGTTCGAACCTTTGGCAAGTTAGAAGAAACCCTAATTTTCTGACAAGTTCGAACCTCAGGTAAGTTCGAAGAAACCCTAATTTTCTGACAACTTCGAATCTGACAAATTCGATTCTGAAAAGTTCGAATCTCAGCTAAATTCGAAGGAATCCCTAAATTAAGTTCGTGAGGAGCGTATTCTGACAAGTTCGAATGAATCTTAATACCCCCTTATGAAACACCCCGTTCTAATAACGTGGCGCTTTTACTATAATTCTGCAACATAAACCTCAAAATCCAATATAACAAAATTTATCTAAGTTCAAACCTCCAATTCAGTGCATAATAAACTAAATCATAAACATTCAGAGTACGCTAAAATAAATAATCTAGTTATTACAACCAAATTGAAAGTCTAGGGATCTACCCATCCCAATAACAATTTTAACAATAATAACAGAAAAGCGCGGAAGTCAATCTGATACCACGAGCTCTCAAACCCTTGACCCTGAAGCAGGTGCTTTCCCCTTGTCAGCTAAACCTGAAAAATTGCCCCCACAACCGTGGTAAGACGTCGCCTAGCGAGTAACAGATTTAATAGCACAAATAAACAAGAATAATATGAATGATACAAGTATCGGCACAAATTCAACATGTGTAGCACCCGGCCTTCCCAGCAGTGTGTCCACGAATAGGTAGTCTGTGTAGCATCCGGCCTTCCCAGCAATGCATACACAGTAACACAGCTTGCGGAACTCCCGACTTACAGCGTATAAAAATAAGATGCAGCCACACAGGCGTGCAATCATCACATAAATACACAGTATGCATATCGGGTAAAATAAGGGTTATCATGTAACAACTCAGGGTAATGAAATGAATAGCATGTATCAAAGGCAACATGGTAGTGAAATGAATAAGCATGGTAAAAGAAATGAATCAGATAACCAGTACAAACATATCATAAATGATCATTCATGAAATTAAATCAATTACTCACAGTGCTCGCAAATCCGTACTCGCCAAACGACAACTCGATATCCACTGAAAGCACTACCAAGAGCCACACGTCTCAACTGAACTACTAGAGTCCTGATATAAAAGTATATTGCCTATTTATCAATATCTTTAACTTTACAATTTAAAATGTCCAATATCCAATTCCATTTATTAATTTAATATATTAGTGATTAATTCGGTGTAATTTTATTTATTAAATTACAGCTCATTGACTAGTTCGAAAAATGCAAATTTGAAACCTTTTATAATATGATACTTAAATTCACACTACTTTACCCATAGAATCCCTATAGGTTTTAACTATTTACAACCCAAAATTCACTACTTGTCAAATAAATTAAATTGGGCCTAAAATGAGGAAATAAATGAACGCAACTAACCCTTTTTAATTTACACAATTAAATATTCCGAAATTATTTAATTACATTCCAAATCCTTTTTGTATATTATATAACCCCCAATATTCATATTATAAAAGTAACAATTTCGCAATACATTAATTTTGTAATGGACTTCAAAAATAAACTAACTCAAACCTAATTTATTTAAATCACTAAAATGGACCCATAATCAATTTAATCCTTAAGTCCAACACCATTTTAATTCTTATTATCATTACTAGCCCAAGATAATTGTTAAAAGAGAGCCCAAAAGAATTAATTTGCTCAAGCCCAAAACCTATAACCAAATAAAACTTAAGCCCAAAAAAGAATTAAAAGAATAATAAATAAATCAAAATAAAAGCCCACACAATTTAAAAGAATACAAAAGAAAAGAAACCTTAAATTTCAACCCTCATCTCTCTCTCTCTCTCGGTTCTCACAAGGAAGAAACAGAAAACCGCCGCCGGCCTGAGGGAAATCGCCGGCCAACCGCCGGCCAAAACAGTTCCGGCACCGATTTGGTCACCACCGAACACCCCTCTACACACACACCTCTCCCACTCTCCCTCTCCCTGTCGGTTCACAAGCAGAAAAGAAGCAAAGAAAAAGGAAACCGTCGCCGGCCAGGGAAGAGCCGCCGGTCAGCCGCCGCCGCTCACCTCCGTCCCGGTCGAACCCCACACCACTCACACCACACACATACCGCCACTACTCCTTCATCTCTCTCTCTAGGCGGACTAAAACAGGAAGAAAGGGAAAAAAAGAGGAAAGAGGCGAAGATGGACAGCCGCCGGTGGCCGCCGCCACCGCCGAATCTCGCCGGCCGAAACCCATCCAACACACATTCGTTATTTCTACTCCTATTTTCTGATTGGAATCATTTTATTTGTAAGTTTTTAATTAATCAACCAAAAATCTGTGAAATACACATTTTATTGTTCTTAAAACTTTGAAACAAATTTATGGAAGAGTTGTTTATCATAGTTTCAATGTTAAATTCCAGATTGTACTATAAGCAGAAATGCATTTTATGATTGAGACATGTATATATATAATGCTTGTTATTGTTTGGATTGTTACCTTTTATGAGCCTCCAATGGTGATGCAAATGATGATGAACTTGTTCTGTAAATCCTTGAAATTCAGCCCCAATATTTTCAGAAATATGTGTGTGTGTTCTTGAGGTGAAGAAAGTTGTTATTAGGGTTTTTCATGTATATAGGAATTTATACAGATTGGTTGGATGATGATGATGATTATGCTTTCATGATGTATCCATGCAATACATGCATATATTAATTTAATTTATTTATTTATTTATTTATTTATTTATTATTATTATTATTATTATTTTTTAATCTACACTATATTGATACATACACTTAATAGCTTCTTATATATATATAAATCAAGAGTATGATGATGATTTAAACCACATTTTCTCGACTTAATATTTAAATTAAACGACTAAAAATTAAATTATTTACCTCAAAATTAATGGATGTTACAATCTCCTACAAGTTGGATTGATCTCGTCCTCGAGATCATGTGGATTTGAACAAGTCGGGGTACTTCGCCATCATCTCCGCCATCAGCTCCCACGTATGATTCGGTCCACGGTGATGTCGCCATCTGACTAAGACCATCTCTATTTGTCGAATCCTCAACTTGCTGATCTTCTCATCAACTATCTGTTCGGGCTCCTCGACATATCTGAGTCGTTGGTCGATCTGAACATCCTGAGTTGGCACCATCTCCTCGGCATTCTTCAGACATTTCCGCAAATAGCTAACGTGAAAGACATCGTGCACACCGGCCAGCTCTGGTGGCAAATCTAATCGGTATGCCTGTGCACCTATACGCTCTGAAATCCGATAGGGTCCAATAAATCTAGGGCTAAGCTTGCCCCTCTTGCCGAACCTCATAATACCCTTCTAGGGCGACACCTTCAACATCACAAAACTACCAACCTCAAGCTCCACTGGTCGATGCCGCTTATCTGAATACATCTTCTGTCGATCCTGAGCAGCCCTCAATCATTCGCGAATAATTTGAATCTTGTCGTGCGCAATCTACAATAGCTCGGGTCCGCCGATAGGTCTCTCACCTACCTCTCGCCAACATGTGGGTGTACGACACCTACGACCATATAACGCCTCGAATGGTGCCATGCCGATAAAAGAATGATACGAGTTATTATAAGAAAACTCGATCAACGGCAAATGAGCATCCCAGTTCCCACCGAACTCTAACACGCAGGCTCGTAGCATATCCTCAAGAGTCTGTATCGTACGCTCGCTCTGACCATCCGTCTGTGGGTGAAACGCCGTGCTAAGAGTAACACGCGTACCCAGCTCGTCCTGTAAGCTCCGCCAAAACCGAGAAGTAAACCGCGAATCTCGATCAGACACTATCTTCTTAGGCACCCCATGTCTAGCAATGATCTCGTCTATGTAAATTTGTGCCCACCGATCCATCGAATAATTCTCCCTAACTGGAATGAAGTGCGCGCTCTTCGTAAGTCGGTCAACTACAACCCATATCGAATCATGCTGTCGCTGTGTCTTCGGGAGCTTAGTGACAAAATCCATCGCAATCTCTTCCCACTTCCACTGCGGAATAGGTAAAGGCTGTAAACTGCCATATGGCTTCTGATGCTCGGCCTTCACTTGCAAACAAGTAGTACACTGCTCAACGAATCGACCGACGTCTCGCTTCAAGCCGGGCCACCAAAAATCATAACGTAAGTCACGATACATCTTCGTAGTACCAGGGTGGACAGATAATCGAGAATTATGAGCCTCAGCCAACAAAATATCTCGCAAACCGCCGAGTCTAGGAATCCAAATCCGCGAATCAAACAACAATACCCCGCGACTATCAGGAGAAAGACGCTCTATATAACCAACCATCCGCTCAGACTTCAGATGCTCCGCCGATGACGCCTCAGACTGATATCTCAAAAGATCTACAATCATGGAATCTTTCGCAGGAGGACGTGCTGTCGCACAACACAATACACCAGAACAGGGTTTGCGACTCAACGCATCAGCGACTACATTCGCTTTACCAGGATGGTAAAGGATCTCGCAATCATAGTCCTTAATTAATTCCATGGCACGCAGTTGTCTCATATTTAGCTCCTTCTGGTCGAAGATGTACTTCAGGCTCTTATGATCGGTGAAAAGCTGACATCTCGTGCCATATAAATAATGTCTCCATAATTTCAACGCGAACACCACTGCCGCTAACTCTAAATCATGAGTCGGGTACTTCCTCTCGTGAACCTTCAGCTGTCTCGAGGCATAAGCGATCACTCTTCCCCGTTGCATCAAAACACACCCCAGACCGTGTAAAGATGCATCACTATAAACAACGAAATCCTCATTGCCCTCTCGCAAGGAAAGAATCGGAGCCTCACTCAAACATCGCTTCAGCTCCTGAAAAGCTTGCTCCTGCGGCTCACCCCAAACAAATCTCACATTCTTTCTCGTCATCTCCGTCAGGGGCACTGCAATCTTAGAGAAATCGCGAATAAAACGCCGATAATAACCCGCCAGACCGAGAAAACTACGAATCTCCGAAGCATTCCGGGGTTGTCCCCAATTTCGAATAGCCTCGATCTTCGTCTGATCAACAGATACACCCTCGCCACTAATTGTGTGACCAAGAAACTGAACCTGATAACTCAACAAAGAAAAGTTAGAATTCACAAAGGATTAGACTCGAGAATAATTCAATAAATATACCTTCGGCAACCAAAATTCACACTTGGAAAATTTGGCGTAGAGCTTCTCCTTCCTCAGCAATTCTAGCAACTGTCTCAGATGTACGGCATGATCAGCCTCAGACTTAGAATAAACCAGAATATCATCGATGAATACAATGACAGATCGATCAAGCATCGGACGACAAACTCTATTCATCATATCCATGAATGCTGCCGGAGCATTGGTTAAGCCAAAAGGCATCACCAAAAACTCGAAGTAACCATAACGGGTCCTGAAAGCAGTCTTGGGAATGTCATCGCTATGAACCCTCAACTGATGATAGCCAGACCTCAAATCGATCTTGGAGAAACAACTGGCACCCTGCAACTGATCAAACAGGTCGTCTATACGCGGCAATGGATACTTGTTCTTCACAGTCACCTTGTTCAGTTCACGGTAGTCGATGCACATGCGAAAACTACCATCCTTCTTCTTAACGAACAAAACCGGAGCACCCCAAGGTGAAGTGCTCGGTCTAATAAAACCTCTATCCAACAACTCCTGAATCTGGGACATCATCTCCTGCATTTCAGCAGGTGCTAAACGGTACGGCGCACGAGCAATCGGTGCTGCACCCGGTACAAGATCAATACGGAACTCCACTTCCCTCACGGGAGGTAAACCAGGCAACTCCTCAGGAAACACGTCAGCAAACTCGCGCACTATCGGAACATCAGCCGCGGTCTTCTTTGCTTCGCTCGTATCAACGACATAAGCAACGAAGGACTCACAACCCCGCGTCATAAAACGACGAGCCCTAACCATAGATATCAACCCCAAATCACCCCGCCATCTCTCACCATAAATACAAATATCCCTACCCTGCTCACTCGGAATACGAACCATGCGCCTCGAGCAAACAATGTGTGCATTATTGGCAGCCAGCCAATCCATGCCCACAATCACATCAAACCCCCCAATAATCATAGGTACAAGATCAATAATAAAAGTACGATCCTCAAGACTAAGCATGCAACCCAGATAAATATCAGTAATCATCACAACTGACCCATTTGCGGTCTCAACAGATATAGGAGCAGGTAGCACAGAAGGTGAAACACTCAGATGATGTGCAAATGCAACAGATATAAAAGAACGGTTCGCACCAGAGTCAAATAACACACGAGCAGGTAAGGTGTTAAGTAAAAAGATACCAGTAACCACGTAAGGTGTCTCGCGGGCCTCCTCTGCCGTGATCTGAAAAGCACGAGCTGGAACTCTAACAGTGTCGTCTCTCCTAGTCTGAGTCTGTCCTGTAGCTAGGCGGCTCACAGATGCAGTACTACCACTCATACTCTGTCTCTGCCCCCTACGAGTGCAATCCCTCGCCATGTGTCCAGATCCCCCACAATCATAACAAGTAAGCGGAAACTTCGGGCAGTTAGCCCGAACATGCCGTGAATCACCACATGCTCGACAACCTGTGAATACCCCGCTACAAGTCCCCGAATGTCTCCTGCCACATCTCTGACAATCTCGCGGTGCCTGAGACTGCGATCTCTGCTGCTGCTGCTGCGGTCGAGAAAAAGATGAACCATGTGATCCAGATGTAGCTTGATATAACTTACCAGAACCCTGAGGAGCAAATCTCCTCTGCGCAGATGACCCAGAAGAAAATCCCCTAGAAGCCCCGGCTGATGAACCCGATGATCTAGGCTGAAATCTCTGGAATGAACCGTCAGATCGAGACCTCTTGGGAGGTGGCATCAAAGAAGAAGTAGAAGTAGGACCCAACAATGTCCGCTCGCGCTTTCACGCACTCATAGCTGCCTCCTCAAGAGTATTATAACTCTGCATCTCCACAAATTCTTTGATCTCAGATCGAAGCCCCGTCACAAACATATCCACTCTCGTCTCCTCATCCATCGCATATCTGGTCACAAACTGGGATTTCTCCCTGAACGCAGCCTCATACTCCTGAACTGTCAGACCCTCCTGTCGTAAAGCTAGAAACTACCTCTCAATCTACCTCGTCAAGTCAGCTGGACAGTACTGATCCTGGAATCTCTGCCTGAACTGAGCCCAAGTCATCGCCCCCACTAGATCGGAACCAATAGCCCTCGAAGTATTTTTCCACCAAGTCAACGCTGGGCCCACTAGCATCCCTGCGGCATACTCTACCATATCAGTTTCTAAACAGTGACTCAGGCGAAATGCCCTCTCTGAACACTCGAGCCACTCCAGAGCCTTCACAGGCTCCATGGTCCCTTCAAACTCTTTCGCCCCAGACCCCTTAAAGGCCTTGAACGAAGCACGATCAGATCGTCGTCCGCCAGTCTCGGTCCCCACAGTATTACCTCCGCCAGTAGGTGCAGATACCAAAGGATTTCCCGCATCAGATCGGGATGAAGCAATCAAGTCACAAATCTCCTGAAAACCCTGCTGCACCTCCGCGCGACTCTCATCCATAACATCTCGTACATAACGGGTCATGTACTTCATCATCCAGGTCTCACGAGGGGTCAACGGCTCTCCCTCGGGTCCAATATCATCATTTAAATCATCCTCATCCTCGCGCTCCCCGTCAGAATGCTCTATATCCTCTGACTCTACGATAACTTGCTCATCGCGTGGATGACTGTGGCTCTCGTCATCAGCCATAGTGCTGAAAATTAAATTTATGAGTTAAATTAAGAATTCGTTATGTTTTACATGCTTGATGTATCTACGGTTTGCTCATAAGGGTGCATGTTATATATTTATGAAAGTTACAGTTTAAGTCCTATCTTAACCGTACCCAATTTCCTAGGCCATCAGGGTAGAGTTAAACTCGTAAAATCATAACTTAAGCTAATAGTGATCATGCATCCTACGGTTTAAGACTAAGTACCAAAAAGGTACTTAATTCACTTAAACCAAACCTGGCTTTGATATTGAAACACCCCGTTCTAATAACGTGGCACTTTTACTATAATTCTGCAACATAAACCTCAAAATCCAATATAACAAAATTTATCTAAGTTCAAACCTCCAATTCAGTGCATAATAAACTAAATCATAAACATTCAGAGTACGCTAAAATAAATAATCTAGTTATTACAACCAAATTGAAAGTCTAGGGATCTACCCATCCCAATAACAATTTTAACAATAATAACAGAAAAGCGCGGAAGTCAATCTGATACCACGAGCTCTCAAACCCTTGACCCCGAAGCAGGTGCTTTCCCCTTATCAGCTAAACCTGAAAAATTGCCCCCACAACCGGGGTAAGCCGTCGCCTAGCGAGTAACAGATTTAATAGCACAAATAAACAAGAATAATATGAATGATACAAGTATCGGCAAAAATTCAACATGTGTAGCACCCAACCTTCCCAGCAGTGCGTCCACGAATAGGTAGTCTGTGTAGCATCCGGCCTTCCCAGCAATGCATACACAGTAACACAGCTTGTGGCACTCCCGACTTACAGCGTATAAAAATAAGATGCAACCACACAGGCATGCAATCATCACATAAATACACAGTATGCATACCGGGGAAAATAAGGGTTATCATGTAACAACTCAGGGTAATGAAATGAATTGCATGTATCAAAGGCAACATGGTAGTGAAATGAATAAGCATGGTAAAAGAAATGAATCAGATAACCAGTACAAACATATCATAATGATCATTCATGAAATTAAATCAATTACTCACAGTGCTCGCAAATCCGTACTCGCCAAACGACAACTCGATATCCACTGAAAGCACTACCAAGAGCCACACGTCTCAACTGAACTACTAGAGTCCTGATATAAAAGTATATTGCCTATTTATCAATATCCTTAACTTTACAATTTAAAGTGTCCAATATCCAATTCCATTTATTAATTTAATATTTTAGTGATTAATTCGGTGTAATTCTATTAATTAAATTACAGCTCAATGACTAGTTCGAAAAATGCAAATTTGAAACCTTTTATAATATGATACTCAAATTCACACTACTTTACCCATAGAATCCCTTTAGGTTTTAACTATTTACAACCCAAAATTCACTACTTGTCAGATAAATTAAATTGGGCCTAAAATGAGGAAATAAATGAACGCAACTAACCCTTTTCAATTTACACAATTAAATATTCCGAAATTATTTAATTACATTCCAAATCCTTTTTGTATATTATATAACCCCCAATATTCATATTATAAAAGTAACAATTTCGCAATACATTAATTTTGTAATGGACTTTAAAAATAAACTAACTCAAACCTAATTTATTTAAATCACTAAAATGGACCCATAATCAATTCAATCCTTAAGTCCAACACCATTTTAATTCTTATTATCATTACTAGCCCAAGATAATTGTTAAAAGAGAGCCCAAAAGAATTAATTTGCTCAAGCCCAAAACTTATAACCAAATAAAACTTAAGCCCAAAAAAGAATTAAAAGAATAATAAATAAATCAAAATAAAAGCCCACACAATTTAAAAGAATACAAAAGAAAAGAAACCCTAAATTTCAACCCTCATCTCTCTCTCTCTCTCTCTCTCTCTCTCTCTCTCTCTCTCTCGGTTTTCACAAGGAAGAAACAGAAAACCGCCGCCGGCCTGAGGGAAATCGCCGGCCAACCGCCAGCCAAAACAGTTCCGACACCGATTTGGTCAACACCGAACACCCCTCTACACACACACCTCTCCCACTCTCCCTCTCCCTCTCGGTTCACAAGCAGCAAAGAAGCAAAGAAAAAGGAAACCGTCGCCGGCCAGGGAAGAGCCGCCGGTCAGCCACCGCCGCTCACCTCCGTCCCGGTCGAACCCCACACCACTCACACCACACACATACCGCCACCACTCCTTCATCTCTCCATCTAGGCGGACCAAAACAGGAAGAAAGGGAAAAAAAAGAGGAAAGAGGCGAAGATGGACAGCCGCCGGTGGCCGCCGCCACCGCCGAATCTCGCCGGCCGAAACCCATCCAACACACATTCGTTATTTCTACTCCTATTTTCTGATTGGAATCATTTTATTTGTAAGTTTTCAATTCATCAACCAAAAATCTATGAAATACACATTTTATTGTTCTTGAAACTTTGAAACAAATTTATGGAAGAGTTGTTTATCATAGTTTCAATGTTAAATTCCAGATTGTACTATAAGCAGAAATGCATTTTATGATTGAGAGATGTATATATATAATGCTTGTTATTGTTTGGATTGTTACCTTTAATGAGCCTCCAATGGTGATGCAAATGATGATGAACTTGTTGTGTAAATCCTTGAAATTCAGCCCCAATATTTTCAGAAATATGTGTGTGCGTTCTTGAGGTGAAGAAAGTTGTTATTAGGGTTTTTCATGTATATAGGAATTTATACAGATTGGTTGGATGATGATGATGATTATGCTTTCATGATGTATCCATGCAATACATGCATATAGTAATTTAATTTATTTATTTATTATTATTATTATTATTATTATTATTTTTTATCTACACTATATTGATACATACACTTAATAGCTTCTTTTATATATATATATATATATATATATATATATATATATATATATATATATATATATATATATATATATATATATATATATAAATCAAGAGTATGATGATGATTTAAACCACATTTTCTCGACTTAATATTTAAATTAAACTACTAAAAATTAAATTATTTACCTCAAAATTAACGGATGTTACACCTTAAGTTCGAGCGCCGCAAGTTCGAGAAACGGTCAAAAATTTGATTTTTTTTCAAGATTTCAGATTAAATCAGTATTTTTATGACTAAAAACACTAATTTCGACTGAAAAACTTGAACTAATGTGAATTTTTCTCAGTTACCTTGCTTGTAGAACTCAAAAAAACTATGACAACGTGATTTTTCCGGTAAGAACGTCTAGAAACTAAGAATGTTTAGATAAACGCGAAGAACACGATGAACACTCTTTATGTCTCTGATACCACTTGTAAGGTCACCTACCTACGGATCTGATCTTGACGCGACACCTTCCAACGAGTGCGGAATCCTCGTAAGGGGTTTAACGGATCATTCACACACACGGAAACCGGAGACTAACACAATGATAGCCGTCACAATGAACGACCCGACACGTGTATCTCTCCGAAACGACTCTATGAAATCTTCACAAGTTCGTAGCACTATACGAGCTCTGGATGCTAATCTCTTCAAAAGTCTGTAATGAAAACGGATTAACTCTTAATTATAGAGCTTAGATTCGAACTCAGCTCAGACAAGTTTGTATAGGCCCAAACCCACGAACTTGTCCACTACATGTTCGAACTTAGCTCCTACTAAGTTCAAACCCTAGCCTTTGAACTTATTCTTGAACTTGTCTTTGAACTTGCTCTTGAACTTATTCTTGAACTTATGTTTGAACTTATGTTTGAACTTATGTTTGAACTTATGTTTGAACTTATGTTTGAACTGTAAGGTCACCTACCTACGGATCTAATATTGACGCGACACCGTCCAACGAGTGCGGAATCCTTGTTAGGGGTTTAAAGAATTGATCACACAAACTGAAACACGGAGACCAACACGATGATAGACGTAACGACGAACGTCCTGACACGTGAATCTCTCCAGAAACTCTCTGCAAACGCTCACAAGTTCGTAGTACTCTCTGGACGTTAATCTCTGCAAAGGTTTTTTCATCAGAACTGATTAACCCTTAATTATAAACCTTAAGTTCGAACTTGGCCCAGACAAGTTTGTGAAGGCCCAAGCCCTACAAACTTGTCCACCAATAAGTTCGAACCTGCCCTTTGAACTTATTCTAGAACTTGTCTTTGAACTTGTTCTAGAACTTATGTTTGAACTTATGTTTGAACTTAAGTAAACATCAATCACAAATAAGATCAAACATATATAACCAATATCAAACATACGTATTAACTGGTAATGCCTGAACAATTACAAAAGAACTATCTACATTTAGACTGCTATCGTCACACAGGATGCACTAACAGACTCCCCCTTGACGATAGCTTCTAACTATATATTCAATTAGTCTAAGTACTAGGCCTATTCAAAATGCTACCAGCATACAATCCCTATTTTACACAAACTTTTACAATCTTCTGGGACTTCCAGCCTTCAGATCTCCAGCCTTCATGAAAGAAAATTGGCTGATCATGAAGCTTCTGCAGGTCATCCTTGGATAGGTTGACAAGGTGAAACGGATCGTATACCTTCAAAATTACCTTCTCATCTTCATTCTCCATTATGGCTTCGGCTGTTTCATTATCGACGTACCACCACTTCATATTCTTCAAAACATCCTGTGGCATTGTCTTTAATGGAACATTTCTCAAACATCTGACTGGTTTGTAAACCATCTTAGCCCATGGCCTTCCAGTAAGTGGATCTATTCTGGTTTCATCCACTACTCTTTTTCCAGATCTTGGCTTAAGCCTTTCGAACCTTCCAGACCGGCCTTCTTTTCTGATTATTCTTGCTAACACTTCAGCATATTGGTCATCTCCCAGGTTGTTCAATTCTTTCCAAGCCAATTCTTTCACTTCACATTTTGGCAATGAATTAAAGTCTTTCAGTGTTCTTCTCAAATACTGTAGCCCAACTCTTCTTTTCAGAACGAATAGCTCCAGTTCTCTGTCAAAGAACCAGCTTAGAATCCCGCATGCTAACTTTCCCGGACTCGGCAGACTCATCTTCTTCTTTACGGCCAAGTTAGTCTTCTTTTCTTCTTCTTAAACCATATACTTCTTTTCTCCTCATTTGATAGCTCCCTGTCAGCTGCATCAGATTCTGATTCGTCATTATCTGCAGATTTCAGCAAATCAATGTCTATCACATTCTGAATTTCGTTCTCATATATCTCCGTGACAGGCTGCTTTTGAAGAAAACTTCATTAACATCATCATTATCATCTTCCACTACTTCATCATCGGATTTCCAATCTGGAACATCCTCAGGTATGAACTCTCCCTCTTCAAGCTCCACCTGATCTATGAAGTCTACAAAATCAAACATTACTTCATCATCATTAATATCGGCCAAGGCTCCAATTCTTGATCAATTAGCTCTGACGCCTCTGGAGCCTTGCCTTTATCTTTACCTTCACCTTCTCCTGTACCCGACGACTCACGCTCCCCGTGAATATTAGCTTGCTGAGCAGTCTGTTGAGAAAGATCTGCTAGCTCACTATCTTTCTGCATGCCGGGATCATCACCTTCATCATCATCTCTTTGAACTCTCCTTAGCTCGTCTCCTCTGCAACTGTTCTCCCCCTGAGCTCGTAGATCTTTCATTATTTTCTCAATCAGGGTCTGCAGAGTCAGAATTTGAGAATGCTGAGTCATCAAATCTTCTTGTTGAGCAGCAACAGTCGTTTGAAGCTTTGCATTTTCTAATTCCAACCTTGAATTGTGCTGTTGCAATTCGTTAACTGCTTGTGAAAGCTGGTATATTTGGACTGTTTGGAAGTCCACTTTGCTCTTCAACTCTGTAAACCACTGATTTTCAATGAATGGAGTGGAGGTGGATGGAATGGAGCGGCAGTTGAAGCAGATGGAATAGCAGCGAAAGTAGACGGATCTCCCTGCATAAAGCGATGCCTTTTGCCCTATGTCGAGTGGCAACTGGGGCTTCTTCTTGTATCTCAAAATCAGAATCTTCTGCCTCTTCATCACGAATTACGGGCTGTGACATCTTCCTTTGGCTAACAACAACTCTATATCCATATCCGCCGATGGTAACAGCTAGATCTTCAGCTTCTGTCTCCTCAGAACTTGATTCAGATTCAGACTCAGAGGCGGTCTCGACTTGACCCTCAGCCTCTTCCCTAGCCTCTGCTCCTTCCTCACGACCTTCTGTGCCCTCAGTCTCAGCTACGGGAGGTTGATATCCATCAATCTGCCTGAAAATGTCCTCTATATCAGCTGGGGGATCCAAAATATCTTGAACTAACTGTTCAACTATATTTTCTTGAGCTGCTCCTTGTTCCCAGATTTCCTCCAACGTCTGTTCCCGTTGGTCTAATTGTGGAGCCGAAGTGGATGGCCCAGTAGCTTCTGTAGCAGGTTGGGAGAGGGGCATCGTTCTTGCAACCGGAGTGCGTCTTGCCGGTGCTCGTGCTCGTGGCTGTTGGGGTTGCTGCTGCTGCTGTTGTTGAGGTGGTGCTTCACCAATCCAATTATCTCTTTCCGGAGCAACAAAGTCAGGATCTATAGCTGCACCAAACAAAGGGGCCAACTGTGGCCTGCCTTGCTCAGCCCTTCGTGCGTTGTGGGTCTGGAAGTTTGCAAAAATACGCTTTTCGATTATCGCAACGCCACTTTGCTCAGGTAACGGTGGCAGATCCGGAAAAAAGTGATGAATGATCATCATAATAAAGCGGGGATACATCAAAAACCTTTCTCGTGCAGGGGCAGTTATCTGATGAACAAACTCCCCGAAGAACATCTCCGAGAAGCTGAACGGTTTATTGTAGACTAAGGCAATCAACACAGACTGTAGCTTTGACACCATCGTGTCGAATCCTGCTTTCTTCGGTGCGAAGCACACCATTATGACGTGGACCAGATATCTCCACTAGCCTATTAACCTGCTTTTTACGTAGGACGCCTTTGTTATGTCTTGTGCGTACCCCATTCTCAGAAAGGCCGCTTGCCTTATGGGCATTGGAAAATCTATCGGGCCTGCTTCCTGATCCTCTGTGCCCAACTACAGAATTTGTCTTAGAATTTTCGCTGAAAAGACTATCGGTCGACCTCCTACTCTTGTACATCGTACAAACCTTAGATAGACGGGCAGACAGAGCGGACGAATCAGACTCTCGAGGATATGCTACGGACGTGTGCGATCGATTTCAACGGTAGTTGGGACGTGCATTTTCTGTTGGTTGAGTTTGCGTACAACAACAACTACCACACCTCCATCAAGATGGCTCCGTTCGAGGCACTCTACGGGCGTAAGTGCCTAACCCCTGTGTGTTGGGGCGAGGTCGACGAGCGACCTATCAGCGAGCCTGAGTTATTGCGAGAGACGAGCGACTAGGTGGCGGTTATTCGTGAGCATATGAGAGTTGCTCAGAGCCGGCAGAAGAATTATGCCAATCGTCATCTGACTGAGCTCAAGTTCGGTGTTGGAGACCGTGTTATGTTGAAAGTATCACCGTTGAAGGGGGTTATCCGATTCAGACACCGAGGTAAGCTGAGTCCGCGGTACATCAGTCCGTTTGAGATTATCGCCATAACCCGAGATCAGGCGTACAGACAGAGACTGCCTTCAGAGTTGGCCGGATTTCACGACGCTTTTCATGTGAGTAATCTGAGGAAGTGTCTGGCCAAAGACGATCCAATGTGCCATTATCTGAGGTCACGGTGGATGATCATTTGAGATATGTTGAGCAGCCCGAAGCTATTACTGACCGCAAGGTGAAGAAGTTGAGGAATAAAGAGACCGCGTTAGTACTCGTTCAGTGGAGACACCAGAAGGGTATTAGCGCCACCTGGGAGCCTGCACTACAACAAAATGAACCTAAAGCAACATGGAAAAAGTGTTGTGTTAGGCCTTAAAAGTGTTGCTATAGGCCTAATGCGACACTTTATGTAGTGCCACCTTAGCCAACGTCGCCTTAGGTCTAAAGCGACACTTTCACTAGATAATGCAACACTTTTCAAAAGTGTTGCCGTTATTTTATAAATGCAACACTTTTTGAATGCAACATCTTTTGTATTCTAAAGCAACACTTTTTAATATGTTGCCATTATTTTATAAATGCAACGCTTTTTAAATGCAACACTTTTTATACTCTAAAGCAACACTTTTAATTTATTGTTACCAACTTATAGCAACACTTTACTTATCAAATGCAACACTTATCAAATGTTGTCATTATGTAAATGCAACACCATTATCAATCTATTGTAACACTTTTCTTATTCTTTTTTATTTAATACAAATACAATAAATTACTATATTGATTTGTAATATAATACGAAATTCAATAATATGAATTAAAAATAAAAATAATATCATATTATTCAAATTGTATTCCAACAATATTAAGGTCTAACAAAAAATAACCATAATGAAATGTAAAAGCACCACAAAAAAAAAGTCGATTACAATCCCAAAACATATATTCTTAAATCCTAGAATTGAAATTTCTTTCATATGAAGTCGTTGCTTCATTTCATCATCTTTGCAAGCTCTACACATGACTTTGCGTATTCCAAAAGAACGTAGCCTGAAACACACAAAACCAACACACAATATTGTTAGTGTGTTTGGTAATTTAAATGATTGAAAAAAAATTATAAAGCAGAAAATCTCTGAAACATGCACTTCGAAGGTAAAATAATTCAACAAATAAAGTAAAATGTTTTCATACCTTCTAATACATGTGTACAAAATTCATCCTAAATATGGCTGAATTCCAAAAGGTAGCTCTTCTACAAGCCTTTCCAATTGAGCAAACTTGACCAAATTAAAATTCTCAAAACTCTTTTCCTGCTCATATTTGTACAATCAAAAGAAAGATTTAAACTACAAAGGTCATCACAAATCATGCAATCAAAATCAAAGATTTCATGTTGAAATCATCAAACAATTATCAAGCAAGTTCATATCAAGATTTTAAGGTAAATGCTATTTCAGGACGAGGATGCCTAGCAGTAGTGGGATTTTTGGCCTCATTTAGCTCTTCACCAACAGTGTGCCTCTTAGTTTCTTTTCTTGTGTCTGAAATTTAATTTTTACATGATATAAATTAGTTGTGAGACATCAATTAAAATCATGAATACTGAATCACAAAGATGACTGAAGAATAGTTTACTTTCAAACTTCTCATAGGCTGAAAAAATTCTTCTGGGTCCTGCAGCTGATTGATTTGAAAACTTGGTTCCATGATTGTAGAAGGCTGGTTGTCAACAGTATGAGCATATTGCATATTCAGCTAATTCAATATTCTATATAGGAAACTAGTATTGTCCCCCGCGCAAAGCGGCGGCGGCGACAATTAATGGACCGAAGATTCAAAACTAAGCGACTATTGATATAATAACATAAAGATCTCACAATATGGATTTAAGAACACAACGGTCTCGTGTTGTCAAATATGCTAGGACCATAATAAAAGTTAAAGTAAGAAGCAATATTGAGCGTGACACATACTTGGTAAAACACAAACCAAGAAGCAAAACAAGATTCAATATTAAAAAATATAAAGGGTCATTTAACAACAACAAATTTGTTTCATAAACTCAACATCAAATTAAAAAAGAGTGAGCAAGTTCCAACATCAAGCATGCGTTAAACTACCAATGAGCCATGTCTTGGCTACGGAACATACATAATAATACACACAAAAACACTCATAACTATCCTAAAGAACTCTTAAACTGAATTGTGGCATTATATTCCTAAAGAACTCTTAAACTGAAGTTTCGAGATGGAATGGAGAAGAAAGTCATAACTTGAATTTGAGCTAATAACTCAATATTAGTCTAATATTAATGACAATAGCTAATAATAGCAAAGTAGTTTAGGTTCACACTTGTCAAATGTGGTCCAAAACTTATCACACACAAACATATGAAACGCTGAAGTTATTAAAAGTTTAACATATTTATGGATTGTGCAGAATCTGCACAAAGTAGCAATCTATTATGCTAAAATTGCATAATATGGTAACGAACTTTCAAATAAACCGGTTTTCAATGAAATTTTCAAAACATATCAAAAAGCATCTAAAAACACCATTTCTATAAAAGCATCACACTCTTGTATTTTCACTCTTTAAAGTATAATTCTTTGCATAAATTAGCAATAAACTTTCATTTGATGTCCAATTTCGACAAGATATTTTGTAACAAGTCTAAAATTCTTAGAAAAGACCAAATATATGAAAACATTTCATCATTAGTTGATATTTTATACTTTTACGTGTTATTCTTTTTGCATCACATTCAAAATCTTTTAAAAATATCAAACTTATATAAATATTTCATCATTCATTGCTATTTCTTGATTTAATACATTAAAGTCTAATTTATTCCTTATTTGACTTTTAAAAGCCAAACATGAGACTATTGTTATTTCATCAATTTTGTCAACTTTATTTACATATTTTAACAATAGTTAAGGTTAAAAATTACCTGAGAACCACGTAGGTACATCATTTCTCTTCACATTCACAATCACCTATAAATGAATATTCTCGTTATTGCCAACTAATATGAACAAAAGAGGCTTAGATAGTACATAAAATTGTCAACAAGATACCATCATGTAATCTCCTCTGCAACACCACCTGATTAAATCAATATTAGTATTTCAAGTCATATTAATGACAATAACTAATAATAGCAAAGTAGTTTAGGTTCACACTTGTCAAATGTGGACCAAAACTTATCAAACATAGGCATATGAAGCCTTGAAGTTATAAAAAGTTTGGCAAATTTTCTGGATTGTACTGAATCTGCCCAAAATAGCAATTTATTATGCTAAATATGCATATAATGGTAATGAACTTTCAAATTAAACCGGTTTTCAATGAAATTTTCACAACACGTCAAAAACCTTCCTAAAACTCCATTTCATAAAAACATCACACCTCTTGCTACAAATTTGTAACTTCACTCGTTAAAGGGTAACTCTTTGCATAAGCAGTAAACTTTCATTTGATGTCCAATTTCGACAAGATATTTTGTAACAAGTCTAAAATCCTTAGAAAAGACCAAATGTATGAAAACATTTCATCATTAGTTGATATTTTATACTTTTACGTGTTAAAGTACCAAAAGTTTGTTTAAAATAGCAATGAACTTTCATTTGATGTTGGATTTCAATTATTCTTTTTGCAACACGTCCAAAATCTTCTAAAAATATCAAACATGTATAAATATTTCATCATTCATTTCTCTTTCTTTATTTTGTACATTAAAGTCTCATGTATTCATTATTTGACTTTTAAAAGCATAAGTGCCAAACATGAGAGTATTGTTATTTCATCAATTTTGTCAACTTTAATTACAAATTTTAACAATATTTAAAGTTAAGAATTACCTAAGAACAACGTGTGTTACACTTGTAGGTACATCATTTCTCTTCACCTTCACAATCGCCTATAAAAGAATAGTTCTCATTATTGCCAACTAAAATGAACAAAAGAGGCTTAGATGGTTAATAAAATTGTCATCTAGATACCATCATATAATCTCCTTTGCAACACCACTTGAAACTTTCAAATTGATTTTTGCATGCCCACATTGCGAGTTAAATCAATATTATTAGTTTTTTATGTCGTATTAATGACAATAGATAATAACTACAAAGTAGTTTAGGTTCACACTTATCAAATGTGGACCAAAAATTATCAAACACAGGCATATGAGACCCTAAAGTTACAAATCGTTTAGCAATTTTCAGAATTGGCAGAATCTGCCCAAATAGCAATCAATTATGCTAAAATTGCATATTATGGTAAAAAAAACTTTCTAATTAAACCAATGTTTTATGAAATATTCACAACACATTTGGAAAACCCCAATTGACTCACAACACACTTCACAACACATTCATGATTAGATTTTATAATTCAATCACAAATTTGGATATAGAGGATTGGTAGGGGAGCGGATATGGTAAAAATGAAGAGGAGACGTGTTTTTGGGTTTTGTTTGTAGGTGAGGTGTAGAAGAGTAGAGTCGTTGGTCTTCCCAATGTTGCACCACTACTAAAAATCGTTGAGTGAAAGCTTCAACATCAAGAACTGAACAAAAACATTGCATCGAGTTTTAAAAAACCTGAAGTAGTTAAATTGATAATTAAATATTTACCAGGGGCATGTATTGCATAAAAACTCATTTATAAAAACCCTAATAAATCGCAGGTTATAAAAACACTAATAAATCGCAGGTTAAGAAAAAAACCGTCGCAATGATTGTTACAAGCACATCGCCAGAACCAAATCAAATTAGTTTCAATTCAATAAAGCAGTCACCTTAAACAGAGTTAATTGTGATGAAAGGGTGGTTGCTTCTGTTTGTAGGGTCTAAACTTTTCTCCAGACCTCAGTTATATAGTGTGTCTTCATCTCTGTAGAACAAGCAACAAATTTTCGATTAGCCAAAATGAATTTACAAATCTTAAATGGATAGACAAATAGAAAACACCAACAGATCTAACTATGGTTCTTATGAGAATGCAACGTATATTTCGCAGTAGAAAAGGTTGTATACATACCCTTGGAGGTTTATATAGAAACCATTAGTTTGTCACCATCACAAGATGGAAAAACATCTATGAACTACCTGATTAACCTGCAAAATGAAACATAGTCAAAATCAATAATGGAACTTGTGTAATGGTAGAGGCCATGATGAGGATGCCAAAAAGATGAACAGAACCAGCTAAGCCACAATACCAATACTTGCAATCACAAGGCATGAAACCAAAATGCACACCAACACAAAAATTTATGCTACCACAATAAAAAATCAAACAATTACACCACAGATCCAGATTCTAGAAATAAACTGATGGCAAATCCTATTACTTAGCCATTGAGCAAGCTTCCAGATTTGCAAATAAATAAATGCCTTTTCCTTGTATCTATTATCTAAAAATAAAAATCATGATAAATAAGAGTTTCTGAGGGGGACATATATTATTTCAATTTATAACAACTTGTGCTACACGAATACATGAAAAACCATAGTATCAATTAATAAGAGCAACACATAAAGCAGAAAATTATGGAAGCACAATTGCAAGCATTATGATTCTAATATAGCAAAACCCAAGTCCATAAAGAAAATTCAAGATGAAAAAAAAGTAGTCAAGATGATCAAGAAAGCGACAGTCCAAAAAAATTCATATTTTGTAGCAAATTGAGAAACACACACCTGATGGTTGATTGGGCAAAAAACACAGATGGGAGGGGGAATTGCTCAAGGAAAAGGGAGAGAACCGGGTAACTTGAGCTGACCCGATCCGACCCGATTGTAAGTTGCAAGGTTTTTATACGGGTGAATTACTCAAAATAGCATGTAATTTTTTCCTTTTTTTTTAATTTTAGCAATCTCATAAAATTTCTCTCAAATAATATAATGTATTTAATCGGCAAACAACAATTATTTATTTTCAAACAATATATAAAATTTAATTGTCACAATAACGAAAAAATTAAAGTAGTTTGTTATTTTAAACAATAATCTCTATGTATAACCCTAGTTATTGTCGCATCAGGTTCATTTTGTAGTAGTGAAAGTTTTAAAATAGTGAAATTTTAAATTTGTAACCAATTTTCTAATTGTACTCTTTTTTAAAAAAAAAACATATACTATCAAATCTTGTATTTTATTAATCTTAACAAATTAGACATGAAACTTTTGTGTGTATTTTTTAATCAAAATTACAAAACAAGAAAAAATAGTATAGTCAACACTTGAAAACATATATATGTCATATTTTTTTCATTATAAATGCATCACTTAAAAAATTGTTATATGTTTTTAAAAATGTGTTGCATTTTTTTAATTATAAATGCAACACTCTAAAAATGTGTTGCATTTTTTTTATTGAAATATGCAACACTTTAAACAAATGTTGCAATTTTTAGTAAAAATTGCAACACTTTAGAAAATTGTTGCATTTTTTTAGTAAAAATGGCAACACTTTATAAAAAGTGTTGCATTAAATCATTATATGCAACACTTATTGTCAATGTGTTGCTTTAGAGTGAACTTGAATAAAAAAGCAACAATTTTTTAATGTGTTGCATCAAAAGTGTTGCATTAGCTTCAATTTGTAGTAGTGCTGAGACCGAGATGAGGAGCCGGTATCCGCAGCTGTTTCAGTCTTCGAGCTAGATTCCGGGACAGAATCTTATTAAGAGGGGAGGATTTGTAACATACCGAATTTGAGCCTGGTACGTGGATTTAATTTGTTGGTCGTTTATTTTATTATTATTGCGTTGGTCCAATTGGATCCCGTTTCGTGGATTATACGTGCCAGGACCGAGTGATATGTGGCGCCAGATTATTATTTTTGTGGATTAATAATATTTATGAGATCCCGGCCATAAATAGATTAAAATAATATTAACAATGAAAACGGGATGTCGGGTTCGGATTTAGTGGGTTTGGGACTTGCCATTTATAGAAGGAATATATATATATGAGCTCCCTTTGAACGTTTCTTCTTTTCCTTCCTTTGAAAAATCAGAAATACATGAGTGTGTGTATGTGAATCATCAAGAACAGAAAGGAAGCACCAAAGTTTGAATTTTGTTAGTGCATTTGGCCGTTTCTCGAACTTGCTGCGCTCGAACATAGGGGGTATTAGGGTTCATTCGAACTTATCAGAAATACGCTCCTCTCGAACTTGATTTAGGGCTTCTTTCGAATTTGGTTGAGATTCGAACTTGTTGCATTCGAATTTGTCAGAAATCTCGAATTTGTCAGACCTTCGAACTTGTTGATTTCGAACTTGATCACTTTCGAATTTAATTTCAAACGAATTTAACTTTAAACTAATTCGAACTTGCCTAAGTTCGAAAGGGTTAAATTAATTTTAAATTAAATTATCTAAGTTCGAATACAAAAAGTTTAGAAAGGATGACCAGTTTGCAAAAGTTCATCGAAATGGACCACGAGGTTGGCAAGGCAAATTCTCTGCCAAAACTAATGAGGTTGGAAGACTACTATTGGTGGAAGGATAGGTTTGCCGATTTTGCTCGTTTCAATGACATGCGAATGTGGATTTGTATCGATGAGGGATACATTCCAGCTTCACAAGAGTTTGAGGGTCGTCAGAGAGTCTTAACCTATCAGAAAATGAAGGATGATGATAAGAAACTGTATGAGGCCGAGAACAGAGCGTTTTCAATCATTCGTATGGCATTACCTCAGGAGATTTTACACACCTTATGGAATCATTGTACTTCTAAAGAGCTATGTGATGCTCTCGAGAAGAGGTGTGAGGGAAATCCAAGGGTTCGTAAAGGAAGGACCGAGATGCTAAAACAACAGTTCGCAATTTTCAAAGCATTGAAAACCGAAAAGCTGGATGAGACAATAACAAGATTCTATCATTTACTGACAGAGCTAGATAATCACGATGTCGAGTATCGTGAAATTGAGAAGATAGAGAATCTTCTAATGCTTTACCTGCGAAGTGGGAAATCTACACAGCGCTTATAAAGCATGATGAAGAAAATTTCGAAACTCTTACTCTAGAAGGAGTTATTGGTACGCTGAGGGCTTACAACTTTCAGATACTTAAGAAGGAAAGGGAATATGATCAATTCCAAGATCCAGAGATGTATTTTGGAAAGACAAAACCTTCTATCATAAGTGAACTGAAGATAGCTACAGCGTTCTTCTCAGGTGAAGCGTCTATCCCAGTGGAGGTAGAAGAAACAAGTAGTCGAGCATTCTTAGGGTATTCTAAACCGGAAGATAAATCGACTAACTCAGAATCTACTTCTCAACACTACACAAAGATGCCTATGAGTGCACAATCAGCCGAGACTCATCTGAATCTTTTGGCTTCTTTTGTTGCAGCATACGGAAATTGTGTACAAGGAAAAATTAACGATACTGCATTATGGGAAGAGGACTACGATCAGGTGGATCCTGACGACTTGGTGGAAATGGACCTTCACTGGCAACTGGCCATGGCGACTCAAAGGGTCAAAAGGTTAATGAAAAGAACAGGCAGAAATCTGAACGTAGGCAACAGTAAAATTAGGTTGGACAAATCCAAGGTTAAGTGTTATAATTTCCAAGGATTAGGACACTTTGCACGAGAATGTCAACGACCCAAAGTTGAAAACTATCAGAATCAATCTCAGGGAAGATATCAGTCTGGTAGTTCGGGTAATCAAGCAAACATCGCTGGTCTGTTAACAAATGTATCATGGGACAGACAGCTCGATGAGACTTATGATTGGAGTACTCATCCTGAGTCGAACGCTAGAGCTTTCATGGTTGAAGTGACAGAGACTGGGGATGACGGAGCAGAGGAAGTAACAGAGGACAACGAACAGAATGATACAAGTCCTGTGTTGGTGGAGAAGTTAGACAATTAGACCATTCTGGAGTTTGCCACACAGATGGCTAACGTGGAATCGGATCACAAAAAGGTAATTCTGAACTTTTCTACATTTCGTGACTTATGTGTTTTATGTGCTACTTCCAATGATAGATTGAACTTAGTTCTAGAAACTCATAACAACTAGATTGCTCAGATAGAATCACTAAAATCAGATAATGCTAGTCTCTTAGATATTAAAGAAGATCTTAGGAATAAGCTGAAAGCAGATGCTCAAGATGTTATAGTTCTAAAAGACAAATTAAGTGGGAAATGTGTCAGGATAGAACTTATGTATGAGCATGTTGCGGCTTTAACCAAAGAACTTTCCATTAAGGAGGTTGAGCTAGCAGAATCAAGAGTTAAAGTTACAGAGGTAAATAGTAAGTTAGAAAAGTTTAGGAACTCTTCACTAAATCTAGGGAAAATCTTAGATGCTCAACGTCAGTCTAAGAAACCAATAGGTTGAGGTTATCAAGAGAATCCCCCACCTTTCAACGATAATTATGTGCCTCAACCTCAGGATAAAACTGATAAACCAGTCGAGTCAGAGGTAGCAGCTGAAACTGTATTTGAATCTGATAAGGATAAATCAACTAAGGTGTCTAATAATAACTCTACGATTAGGAAAGTCAAGTTTGTGCAGTCTTCTAGTGACAAAATTCTAGGAGAAGCTAAACCTGAAGTTAATAATCAGAAAGAGGAAGTAGTCATGATAGTTGAAAAGAAAGAACATGACACGAGTGAGACACCAAAATCAAAGGGCACTCATAAGAAGTCGATTGATAAGATGTCCTGCTTTAGATGTTATGAGAAGGGACATGTTGCATCTAGCTGTCCATATAAGAAAGTAGAGTCTACGCCCTCTAAACCAGAGTCTAGACCTATTGTTGGAAATCCTGAACAACATAAACCAGTATCTAGTGTAGCTAACACAAGTGGTTCTCAAAACACTAAGAAAATTGTGAATGCCACACCCAAGACCGCTGTTAGACAAATACATGTATCGGTTAGACCAAATGAAGTGGTTAGGACTAATTCGCCGAATAGAGTCCCTAATCAGTCTAGGTCAGGACCTCAACAAGCTTATAAGGAGTACAACACCTAGAAAGACTGACACTCCAGCTAGGTCTCACACTCCTCAAAGACACCAGACACCGGGTAGAGCCCAGGGATATCAATCTGAAATGCCTTATAATAGAAATTATTCGAGGGCTCAACAGCAAATGCCTACTCAAAGGCCAAGAGTGAATTTAAATCACTCAACACCACAATAGGTTCTCAATCAAACACCCAAGTCACTTGAAAGGAGAGATGGGTATTTGAAGGAGTTCACGTATGTGGATGAGAATGGTATTACCAAGTCAGATGGCTTGGGTTCCCCGTGATAAGTAACTTGTTTTCTTTCATATGCAAGAGCTAACTACAGGTTTAAACAATAAGTGGTTCATCGACAGTGGTTGCTCTCGTCACATGACTGGGGAAAGGAGTCTACTCACAGACTTCAAGGGAGGGAACAAGGGATTCGTATCATTCGTTGGGAACAAGGGAGGACACATCACTGGTACTAGAGTGGTCACCAATGTGACTATCACACTTGATCAAGTTTACCATGTTGATAAACTTGATCAAAATTTCATTAGTGTATCTCAAATCTGTGATAAGAAGAACTTAACTCAGTAATTTTTACTGATACTTAGGCATTGGTGCTGAAACCGGGATTTAAAGTACCTGAAGAGTGGATAATGATGAGAGCCCCAAGAAAGAATGATTTGTACATGATGGACATGAACAAATCGGATTCATCAATAGGAACAATATGTCTTCTATCCAAAGCTTCAGAGTCAGAATCCATTTTATGGCACAGACGCATGGCACACTTGCACCTAAGGAAAATGAACTACATCACTAAACATGGTCTAGTGCAAGGTGTCCCACTAAAGAGTTTTCAGTTCGACGACAAGTGTGTACCGTGCAAGAAAGGCAAACAACACAAGAAGTCACACAAGTCAAAGACTCAGAACTAGATAGCTTCCACTTTCGATTTGTTGCATATGGACCTATTCGGACCTATCAACAAAAGGAGTATAGGTGGTAGTTGGTATTGTTTAGTTATCACTGATGATTACTCACGTTTTCATGGGTTTTCTTTTTAGGTACGAAGGACGAAATAGCTGCAAAGTTGATTGGGTTCTTAGACGAAGTCGAAAACTCCTACGGGACGAGGGTAAAACGTATTAGGAGTGATAATGGAACAGAATTTAAAAACACAATAACTGGTGTATATTGCCTATCCAAAGGCATGGTGCATCAATTTAGTGCACCATATGAGCCATAACAAAATGGGGTGGCAGAACGAAGGAACATGACTTTGATTGAGGCAGCAAGGACCATGCTCTCGGATTCAAAGCTTCCTACCATGTTTTGGGGGGAGGCAGTGAATACCGCCTGTCATGTTTTAAACCGGGCTCTTACTGTCAAGTCACTGAACAAAACCTGTTATGAAGTTCTGAATAAAAGACCACCTAATTTAACAGGCTTTGAACCATTTGGGGTACCATGTACTTTATTGAAAACAAAACATCAACCTAAGTTTGGTGAAAAGGCTGACGAAGGATATTTCTGAGGTTATGTGCCTAACTCACCAAACAAAAGGGTTTTTAAAAAAAGAAACGGTACGGTAGAAATTGTGTTTAACATCGATGTTACAAGTTATTCACATGAGCCCCAAAAGGTCCTGAGTGGTTATTTGATTATGACTCATTGTTTGAATCATTTAACATACCTGTCAGTGGAAATGCAGGTACAGTGGAAGATGACTTCTCGTCTTTAAGTCTGAATGACGACAATCAAGGTTTTCCAAGGACAAGCATTCCATCAACTTCTGAGCCTACAACGACAGAAGATAGATCTCCATCAGAGAATGAACCTGAGTTACCTACAAACGAGAATCAGACTAGTACTTCTAATTTCGAGGACAATCATCATGAGGAAGAGAATGTACCATCTGAAGTCGCACCCCCGTTAGGTGAAATAGGTTCAAACTTAGGAGATAATCTTAGGGTCGATGACATTGAGACATCGAGGATAAACAAGGATCATCCAATTGAGAGCATCATAGGAAATCAGAATACCGGTGTGAGAACTAAGAGTAGTGTGAATAACAACACAATGCTATTGTTGATGATTATTGACTCCGAGGCGTATCACACATGTTTATATTCTTGTTTCATCTCGCAAGTAGAGCCGAAGAATGTGCAAATGGCACTGAAAGACAGTTATTGGGTTGAAGCCATGCAAGAAAAACTGTCACAATTCAGAAAGCTTGAAGTGTGGGAGTTAGTGCCGCTACCTCGAGGAGAAGTTGCAATAGGAACCAAATGGGTTTTTAAGTGCAAGAGAGATGATCGGGGTATAGTTACTCGTAACAAGGCAAGACATGTGGTGAAAGGATTCAACCAAGAGGAGGGAATTGATTACAATGAGGTGTTTGCACCAGTAGCAAGGCTCGAGGCAATTCGTCTGTTTCTGGCCTTTGCGTCCTTCAAAGGATTTAAAGTCAATCAACTTGATGTAAAGAGTGCCTTTCTGTATGGAAAGGTGAAGGAACTGGTGTACGTGGGACAACCGCCTAGGTTTACTGATCCAAAATATCCTAACAAAATATATCGACTCAATAAGGCTCTGTATGGATTGCATCAGGCACCAAGGGCATGGTATGAGACGATGTCAACTCATCTTTGGACAACGGGTTAGAAAGAGGGAAAATTGATAGTACATTATTCATGAAGAGAAAGGGAGAAGATTTTATCTTGGTACAAGTGTACGTGGATGACATCATTTTCGGGTCATTAGACGAACAAATGTGCAAAGATTTTGAGAAGGTTATGAAGTCAAAGTTTGAGATGAGTGTTGTGGGGGAGCTGAACTTCTTTCTGGGTTTGCAAGTTGAACAGAGGAAGGAGGGCATGTTTATCGATCAAACGAAGTATGTCTACGATATTCTGGAGCGCTTCGTGATGGAAGGAACTAAGCTGACTGCTCACTTTAGTACTCCGATTCAAGTGAATCACAATCTCGGACCGGGTACAGAAAGTGATATTGATGTGGATCCGACTCTATATCGGGCCATGATTGGATCACTCATGTATTTAACTGCTTTTAGACCTGACATTACGTTTGCTGTGTGTATTTGTGCTAGGTTTCAAGCTAATCCGAAATAAATGCATATGAAAGCCGTGAAGCGGATTCTGAGATACCTCAAGTCAAAACCGAAGCTGGGACTTTGGTATCATGCTGATGGAGATCTGGAATTGGAAGCATACACGGATTCAGATTATGGAGGTTATAGCTTGAACCCGAAAGCAACAACTGGAGGTTGTCAGTTCCTAGGAGGGAGACTCGTATCCTGGCAATGCAAGAAACAGACTTCGGTAGCTGTGTCAACGTGCGAGGCCGAATATGTAGCTGCTGGTAGTTGCTGTTCACAGGTTTTGTGGATACAACAACAATTGTGGGATTATGGTTTGACTTACACTCATACTCCCATTAGGATAGATAATCAATCTACAATTGATATAACTAATAATCCAGTTAAACACAGTAAAACAAAGCACATAGACATAAGACATCATTTCATACGTGATTGTGCTGAAAAGAACTTAATAAAACTGGTAAAAGTGACAACGGAAGATAATAATGCAGATTTATTTACTAAAGCTTTTGATAAGTCACGTTTTGAGTTGTTAGTTCAACTAAATGGTATGCGTAATCCAGAGTAACTTGACCTTAGTATATTTTCTTTCTTTTTATAGTAAGTTAGTGGTTTAGTAGATTTTATTTCCTTTTATAGTAAGTTAATAGGTTAGTTTATTAGCTTATCTCAAAAAATTGAAAAACAAAAGAAAAAAGAGAGAAAACCATAAAAATTTCAAAAAAAAAAAAAAAAGATAATATTGAAAAATGAGTTAAGTGTTAGATACATAGGTTCAAAGTGACGAAAATTAGCACAGTCGAAACAATCTTTACGTGTTAAACTTTCGCACATTATGCACCTTAAATTCTAAGTGATATACATTTTTTTCTGTTTGATGTGTTGGTAGGCATAATACACAAAGGAAATCTCAAAAGCTAATAAAATAATCAAGAAAATGTCATATGTGTAACTAACTTAGATGTATGACCAAATGGTCTTAATTTCTATGTTAGAGACATACAGGCTATGATTTTAAAAGAGGTATGTAAATTTTCTGGGGGATGTATAGCAACATCAAATACATCTTAAACAAAAGAAAAGAAAGAAGAGGGAGTCAAAATAAGTCTCTTTGTTGTACGTAAGTACAGACCTATCACCGCTGTCTTGCTAACTTAAAAGGAACTCTAAGACAAACTAAAACACTCTGTTGTATGTAAATACAGAACTGTGTCCCACATTTGCCTTTTAAAGAAAATTTGCAATACCAAAAAGTTATAATCATTGTGTGTCTGCCTTGATCATAGAAGTATGTCTAAGTATGGGACATGTATGGTTGCTTCTTGATAAAAAAAAGTGCCAAGGGAATTTCAAAAGTGTTAAATGTTTAAAGGGAAAATTATATCGACAATCCACCTGGAATGTATATCACGACAAACAACCAATGGAATAAAAATTCCTAAGTGTGAAATTGTAATACTGAAAGTGCGTTTGACATCGCTATCTGATTGAACCTTCTTTGACTTTCTCGCAAAAATATTCTGTTAGTATAGGTCGTAATTTTCAAAGTACTTTTGAGTAGTTTTAACTTTTTTTTATTTTTATTATTTTAGTTCATTTTATTTTATTTGATTTTATTCTAAGTAGGAAAAAGGTCAAAGTTACTAGGATGCATTTTTGGTTGAATAAACAAATATTGCGTGAAAATCGGTTGCTTAGTGTGAATGATTTTGCAAAGTTTGTAAAATTCCGTTGCATGAAAAAGTTGGATTTTATTCAAGAATTTTCAAAATTTTCACTTAAGTTCGAAATCCAGAGACATTCGAAGTTACCTTCGAATTTGTCAGGAAGTTCGAACTTATGCTAAGTTCGAAGGTAGTTGATATAAATAGGTCAACAATACTTCATTTAAGGCACCTACCCTCGAATTTGAATTCTCGAACTTGTGCTCCGGCGATTTCGAACTTAATCTCGAACATACCGATTCTCGAATTTCGTTCTATTCCTCGAAGTTTTCCCTTTATTTCTCGAACATACACATATACTTAGGTATAGTACTCATCATACTACTAAGTATGTGTAGTTTAGGACATTATTGTGGAAAAAATCGAACTTATTTGATGCTTATAATATTTGAAACTAGGTGGTTAGAAATCACGAGTTTTGAAAGATAAAACTTCAAATAAATGCTAAATAATTTTGATTAGAACCCAATAGGACTAGATTATACTGCTGATTAACTCAAATGGGGTTAAAATCTTAGTTTTTAAGTTGAATGTGACCGACTTCGAACTTGTTCTTCAGGTTCGAACTTGTCAGAAAGTTCGAACTTGTTGAAATATCTATAAGTTCGAAGTCAGTCAAGTTCGAATATATATCTCGAATTTATTAAAATTCGAATGTTTTTAAATAATTTCGAATTTGTCTAAGTTCGAATGTGTTGGACTACGAACTTATGCAAGTTCGAAGTTATGCAAATTCGAAAATAACAAATTTCATTTAACTTTTATTTTTGATTACTAATTTTGTTTGATGATTGTGTGTGCAGATATGAGTGATCGTGCTTTTTATAATAAGCACAATATGGTCATGGCAGTGGATCTCCAATTGATAGAGGCACAACCGTATCGTTAGATGATTGAATTCTTGACCCAATCTCGCGTATCCTATGCACTTACCCACAATTTACAAATTACCCTGACGTACGTGTGCGACAATTTTGGGAGCATCTGCAAGTAGACTGCTCGGTTACCCCTACTGTACTGCGAACAAGAGTAGGAGGTCAACCAATAGTGTTTTTGGCTAACAGCAGATTCTACCGCTGGGCACTGAGGAACAATAAGCAGGCCCTATAGATTTTCATTACCCATTCGGCAAGATGCATTTTTGAGGATAGGGTATGCCCAAGATATAACAAAGGCGTCATATGTTAAGAGTGGGCTGATTGGACAATGGAGATACCTAGTTCATGTTATAATGGTATGCTTCGTGCCTAAGAAGGCAGGTTTTGACACTATGGTGTCTAAATTGCAATCTGCATTGATTGCGTTGGTGTACAACAAGAAATTCAGTTTTTCTAAGATGTTTTTTGGAGAGTTTGTGCACCAGATCACAGCTCCGATCAGGGAAAGATTTTTGATGTATCCCTGCTTCGCCATGATGATCATACGCCATTTCTTGCCGAATTGTCCACCACTTCCAGATCAAAGTGGCGTGGCTTTGATAGATAGGCGCATATTTGCTTACTGCCAAACCCATAATGCGAGAAGGGCTGAGCAGGTCAGGCCCCAAGTGGCACCATTGTTTGGGACAGTTATAGATCCAGATTTTGTTGCCTTGGAGGGTGAAGATTGGATTGGTAAAGCCCCTCAGCAATAGCAGAAGCAATGGCAACAGCAACAACAACAACCACAACATCAACAAAGGCAAAGAGCACCGGCTAGAAGAGCTCCGGTTGCTAAAACCTCTTCTCGCTCATAACCAGCCACTACAGCTGCTGGACCATCATCTGAAGCTGCCGGCCCATCTAGTTCGGCTCCTCAATACGACAAGAGGGCGCAAACTCTTGAGGAAATATGGGCTCAGGGAACAGCTACGGAGCAAAATATTGCTGAACAACTGGTTCAGGACGTTTTAGAGCCTCCAACTGATTTCCATGACATTTTCAAGGAGATTGATGATAATCAGCCCTCTAATGCTGAGTTTATGGACACAAAGGTCCAGGCTGAAGTAGAAAGCGCAAGGGAACAGACTGAGGCAGAAGGTCACGTAGAGACCGCCTCCGAGTTAGATTCTGAATCGAGTTCTGAAGCTGAAGATTCGGATATCACAAATGGCAGATATGGGTCGAGGCTAGTTGTTAGCAGAACGACAAGGCCGTCACTTATTGATGAAGAAACATCAGAGTCTGAGTTTGAAGAAGAAAAAGAAGTTTCTCTCATTCCTAGGCATAGGGCGAAAAGGCATAGATTCATGCAAGGAGCTCCATCCACTTCAGCGAGTTGAAGGAAAAAGTGGACTTCCAAACCGTCCAAATACTCCAACTCTCTCAGGCAGTAAAAGAATTGCAGCAGCACAATGCTCGATTTGATCAAGAAAATGCCGAGTTAAAAACAACTGCTGATCAACAAACTGAGCTGAGGACAATGCAGACTCTCATTGAGCAGATATTGAAAGATCTATGAGCTCAGGGGGAGAGTAGCTGCAGGGATGATCAGTTGAGATATGTTAGGAGAGACGATGAGGAAGGCGATGATCCAGGTGCACAAAAAGAAGGTGAGCTAGCAGATCTTTCCCAAAAGACTGCTCAGCAAGCAATCGTTCAGGGGGAGCCTAGTTCGTCAAGTATGGGAGGAGGTGAAGCTTCTAAGGATGATGAGCATGAGATTATTGAAGCATTGATAGATCTTGAGGATGAAGACGAGTTCGGATTTGATCAAGAAGATCTGGAAGAAGGGGAGTTCACTCCAAAAGAAGTTGTGGACTGGAAATCAGATGATGAAGTTATAGAGGATGAGGATGATGATGTTGATGAAGTGTTGATCCCGAAGCAGCCTGTTACTGAACAATATGTAAGTAATGATCAGAATGTGATAGACTTAGATGAGCTTAACTTGACATCTATAGAAGAATAAGAACCTGATCCAGCTGAAAGGGAACAATCAAAAGAAGAGATGAGGAGGCTATGGTTTAGAAAGGAAGAGAAAAGGACTGAGATTGCCATAAAGAAGAAAATGAGATTGCCAAATCCAGGGAAGCTGTCAGGAGGTATCCTCAGCTGATTCTTCGACAAGGAATTGCAGCTTTTTGTACTTAAAAGAAGAGACGGGGTTCAGTATTTGAGGAGAATCTTAAAAGTCTTTAATACATTGCCCAAATGTGAGGTGAAGGAATTGGCCTGGAGGGAGCTTATCAACTTGCATGGGAGATGACCCCTACGCTGAAGTGGTTGCAAAAATTATCAGAAGGGAAGGTAGATCTGGGAAGTTTGAAAGACTAAAGCCAAGGTCAAGAAAAAGAGTTGAAGACGAGACGAGAATAGATCCTCACACTGGTAAACCTTGGGCTAAGATGGTTTACAAGCCAGTCCGATGTTTGAAGAAAGTTCCGTTGAAGTCTATGCCACAGGATGTTCTTGCAAACATGAAGTGGTGGTTTGTAGACAACAAAACGGCTAAAGCAGTTATGGAGGATCTAGATGAAAAGACAATTTTGAGAGTATACGATCCGCTGCATCTAATTAACCTATCCAAGGATGACCTGAAAAAGCTTCATGATCAGCCAATTTTCTTTCACGAAGGCTGGAGATCTGAAGGCAGGAAGTTCCAAAAGGTAGTAAGGGTTTGTATAGAGCAGGGATTATATGCAGGTAGTAGTTTGAATAGAACTAGTACTTAGACAAAATGTATATATAGTTAGAAGCTATCGTCAAGGGGGAGTCTGTTAGTGCATCTTGTGTGACGATAACAGTCTAAGTATAGATGATATTTTGTAATAGTCCAATTGTTCGTAATTGCACATTAATACTTGTTTGATATATGTTTTGATATTGATTGTATATATGTTTGAACTTGGTTGTAATTGATGTTTTACTTAAGTTCAAACATAAGTTCAAAGGTAAGTTCAAACATAAGTTCTAGAACAAGTTCAAAGACAAGTTCTAGAATAAGTTCAAAGGGCCTAGATTCGAACTTAATGGTGGACAAGTTCGTGGGCTTGGGCCTTCTCGAACTTGTCCATGCCAAGTTCGAAGTCAAGGCCTATAATTAAGAGTTAATAAGTTTTGATTAAGAATCTTTGCAGAAATTAGTATACGGGCGATTACGAACTTGCAGAGGGTTTTCAGTGTGTTCTTGGAGAGAATCACGTGTCGGGACGTTCGAGTTTACGTCTATCATCATGTGTGTCTCCGTGTTTCGTGTGTGTGATCAATCCGTTAAGCCACTAACGAGGATTCCGCACTCGTTGGACGGCGTCGCGTCAAGATTGGATCCGTAGGTAGGTGACCTTACAAATTTGATTGCTGAAATCCATCCCTTCTTCTTGTTCGTGTTCTTGAAGTTCAAAGAGGTAAGGATCCTTGATTTGGTAGTTTAAATTCGAGATGCATATGTGTAATATTGAGGAGTTGAGTTCTGGTTATTGGGGTTGGTATTATGTGCAAGTTTTATGGGTTTTCGGGGGTTAGAAATCGAGTTGGGGAGTCAAAACCCCCTAGTTCCGCCATGAAAAACGAGCACGGACGAAGGTGAGCTGCAGTGAGCGCGGTCGCGACCGGGCGGTCGTATCAGGTCAAGCGCGGCCACGTTCGGGCTGGGCGCTGGTCGCGATGCCTGGGCCTGGTCCGGCTTGGTTTTAGGCTTCGGTTACTCATTTCGGTCTGTGTTTTGGGGCGGGTCTGCTTATGATGTTATGTTTGGATTTGTGTTGTTTATCAGTTGAGTCTGTGTTAATGTTTGGGGTCCGTTATGTTTACAGGTTCGAGCCGATCGCGTACCGAGCCGCGTTAGAGTTCCGGGTTACAGTTGATTTTGGGTAATCGGTGAGTACTCGAGTTCTTTCAAAACACGTGTATACTTTTGTAAGTCGTTATGTGTTGTGATATGTGTATGAGATCGAGATATGACTCGCAGGTATGATTTTATCTACCCTATACATGCTATATGTGTTTGAGTGCAGGTGTCCGCGATATGTGATCGCGCAGGCTGACTGTCCCTAACCAGTCATGAAGTATGAGACTGTATATATACAGCAATGTTATGGCCAGATCGCTCCTGTGCCTATTGTGAGCTAACCGCTGCTGTGTGCGGCCTATTAGCTGGGTAACGGCGTCCCCTTGAGCTGAAATGTGTATTGAGCAGCGAGTAATTGTGCATTTGTGTTGAGCTATATGTGTTTGTTCATGTTATGTGTTATATCTGCAGAGTCTAACCCTCGCGTACTCCCGAGCTTCCCAGCTTACGTTTTCGAGTCTAATGTGTCTCAGGCAGTCAGACAGTGGGGTCTCAGCCGCAGCAGCAGCCGAAGTAGGAGCCTGGTCGGATCAGAGCGTTATGTGTATATAACTGTTGCATGCTGATGTCATTTTTTGAGAACTTGTTGTATTTGATTAGCATGTGTATGATAGCTAACTTTCAGATGTGTATGTGTATCTGTATTGGACATGCGACTTTTGTATTAAAGTTTTTAATTATTAGTGACTGCAGTTAATCCCCTGACATGTGTATTGTGAGATTCATGAGATTCTGCCACTTATGATTATATATTGACGTGGCATTCGTGTGCGAAAAGAGGGTGTTACAATTTTTTACTTGCAGAATTGGTCCTTCTGTTTCTAAATTATGATTTGATTCATTATTAACTAGTTTATGTCCCACATATTACGTGATGAAAATTTATTTATATAAAAAATATATAAGTAAAAATAAAAACACACAACTACTATTTATTTAAAATAATATAAGAATACTACTGTTATTTGTCATAATTTATTATTTTTCTAACTTTAGAAATTGAAGATTTTTTTAAAATTTTTATTTTTAATTAATTTTTTTTAGTGGATAGAAAATTGAGATTTTAGTTTATATATAATATAATATTTATATATTTTTATTATAAATTAATATTTATATATTAAATAATCATAGATTGTATTTATCTTTTTAAATATAATAATTGTATTTATCCATTATTATTTATAGATTAAAAAAAATTATAAAGTGTATTTATCTTTTAAAAAAAAATAATAAATTGATTTATCTTTTATTTTCTTATAATAATAAGTTGTATTTATCTATTCCGAATAAACGACGAGCTGACACGTGGCATTTGGTGTTCTCTTTTATTATATATCATCCCATAGATTATATTATTATTATTCTCATTATTATTATTATTATAATTATTCTCATTATTATTATTATTATTATTATTATTATTATTATTATTATTATTATTATTATTATTATTATTATTATTATTATTATTATTATTATCATCATTAAATCCAAAACGTATATACGGAACTCCCTACTTGCTTGCTTTCACTTTCTTCTTTCAAATCCAGAGATACTGAGTGTATGTGTGTGTATTTCGGATTCCAGCAGCCGAATTCAAGCTTTGACGTGTGATTGAGCCACGAATTCAACATCTTCTCTTCCAAATTAGTTGCAAGATTTTAAGGTTAGTGGAAGCGTCAAATTCGTGGATTGTATATGTTGATTATTACTGGAATTGTGAAATTAGTTTATTAATGTTCCTAGACAAATTCGAGATGATTTAAATGGGTTATATCAAACTGAAATGAGTTGGGGAGTGATTCCCCTGGGCTGTGCGAGAAAAAGAGCTCACTAGTTTTGTTCGTCAGTGAGCGCGGCCGCAATCCCTTGATCGCGGGCCGCGATGTTCATGAGATGAGCCCGACCGCATTGCTTTTGAGCGCGTGAGGTTGCGGGCGGTTAGGGTGAGCGCAGCCGGGATTATGCCATCGCGACCGCGATAGGGTCAGTGCGACCGCAATTAGGTCAGTGCGGCCGCGATCCGGCCATGGTTTAAGGTTAGGGTTTTGGGTTTTATGAGTCTTATGTTCAAGTACTTGTGTTTGTGTGAGTTGTCGGGGAGTTGTGTACGGGGTTATCGAGTCAGGATTGTGATATTGAGTTATTGTGTTGTGATTTCAGGGTCTCGAGTGATAAGGTTGGGAAGGGGCAGGTGACGAGCCGTCGTTGTGGCCCGTAGAATTAACCTTAAATCTAACTATTTAGCTCAGAGAAGTTAAGGTCGAATCCACAGGGAGTGCGTATGTAGTTACGGTTAATTAGCTAGTTTCTTTAGTTTATTGAAAGCGATTAAATTGTAAAATGATTGAATTGTTTGGAATAATGATTACGTCTAAATTATAACTAAATTAATGGCAACAACTAACGGATCGATTAACAAAGCAAGTAAATATAACCATTTACAGAATCACTACGGCATAAGTTATTACCCACTCGAATTTCATGCAACAATCACATAGACATAATTAATTGTGCGGTTAAATTAATCATAATCGTTTTAATCAATAACTCTCGGCATAGCGCATGCAACGTTCATTACTTGTCTTAATCCTTAAGCTAATGGACTCGTCACAAATAATAACACTACTACCAACTATATTGCTTTTACCAATCAAAACACATAATCATAACAATAATCGAATGCTTATCATTTGCATTACACATATAGTATTTCAATCACACATACTACATCAAAACATAAATTGAAATTCGATAAAGTAAAACTTAGTTGTAGATCCTCAGCAAACGACTATGGTGTTTAGCCGCTCATCATATGCTCTTCACCGGGAATGATTGGAGACATCGTCATAGGCTTGCAAACACCGTCTTTGTACTTGGCTCGTGAATCCACTCTGGCAGGGCTTCGCCACTCCTTTCAACACTTTCGGAACTCTCCAAATCGTCCACCCTCGGCCTCTATTTATAAAGGAGGTGATATTTAGGGTTTCTAGGGTCAAAAGCGTGTCTGCTCTCTTTTTGTGCCGCACCAGCGTAGGCCTGGGCATAGGCCTGCGCCCCCCCCCCCCCCCCTGCGCCTGGGGTATGGCCTGGGCTACGCTGTGCTCTCTAACTATGAAACTCCCTGTTTTGTAGCGTAGGGTGGCGCAGACCTGCGCCCCCTCCGGCTCAATTCGCGCCGAAATTTCTCGAGTTGCTTCCATATGACGTCTTGACCCTGAAACATATTTTTGCAGTAATAATAACAAAGTTACGAAGCATCGGTGCTTAAAACGCTTCTAAAACGATATAAAAATACATAAAAAAATAGTCTTATCAAACCTCCCCGACTTAACTCTTGGTCATCCCCGAACAAGCCTTTGGAATCAGAATTATCTATGTATCGGGCATATATTAGCATCATGTCTAGAATTTTCTAAGTTAAGCTAGCTTCGCAATAATGCTTTTTATTATGTAAACCAAAGACATTTTCAGTTAAAATATATTTCCCTTAGAATTTATATAATGTAGCTCACTTTTGGAACTTACCTTTATAGCTTAAGGTTACGAAACTTAAAACATGTGGGTCATTTGACCATCTTTTCCCTCTATGCATGTTTATGACAAAAATTTTTTAGTGTCATGCGTATATCTATAATTTTTCTAACTCAAGTTATTTAGATGGTCCATGTTGCGAGATTTAGGTCAATCACTCCCAAACCAGATGGTTTTAGGGGATTAGACATGAATGGTACCCCAAAGACTTAATATCCCGAACCATCTAGACTATAATTGAGCCGTTTTTTAGGCTAAATTGTGATTAAGCTCTCCCCCTTATTGCATGAGTTTTCCAAAATCTTTTGACACATTACTTATATTTAAGCCCTAATATAATTGAACCTACTTGCATGTGCTTTACATAACGAAAATGTTAACTATTATTACGACTCTTTTCTTAATTATAAAATATCCTATCGACACTAGTCAATTCCCTCGTACATATATTTTCTATTTCTCATCATTTTCCACAGCCTGATCGGCAAACAAGACTCAATTGGGGAAGACTAGACAAACTATATAAACATTTCAAAACTAAATAAGGACTCGACTAAAAATAAAAAAACGCTACTAAATATAAAGAAATTAAATTAAATGCAACTACAAACTAAAATAAATAAAAGTACAGAAAATAAAGAGCAAAAAACAAGGAAAGATGCTACCCGATGATCAGAATGGAGGAGGAGGAGGACCGAAGACGCTGTTGAAGAAATCTGCATATGGCCCTTGAAGATTGGGGTCTTGTAGCTGAGGTGGAAGTAGGTGAGCGGGGATCTTGACTGGTAAATCCTGCCCGCCATGCGCCGGATAGCGCTGATAAGAATCTACGGCAGGGTCATAGGATTGGTAATTGGGCATAGTGTAATCAGAATATGGCTGATATGGCAAACCGGCTAAGGAATCCTCATGATGTCGGACCCCTTCCCAGTATGCCCAGTTATGGTACCGTTAGTAGGCATTTTGATATGCCAAGGCTCTCAGCCCAACCTGAATCTGATGTACCCGATCAGACAAATGATCAACCATATCATAAATATGGGTCATTCTCCCATTCATCTCATCTAATCTCTGGGTCACATCCTCCCGGAACTCACCTAAACGCACCATTAAATCACTAACCGCCTCATTACGCGATTAAAATCAGCATCGTCATTTCCTCGACTATGCGAGGTAGATGCCCCCTTGTTCGGCTCTTCGCGCCTAACCTCTGTTTCATTCGCAGCCTTCTGCTCTCTCTCTCTCTCTCCTTTCATCTTCTGTGTAACTCTCGAGATACGACTGATTTGTCTCTTTGTCGAATATCTCAAGTCCCTCATCGACTTCCCTAAAAATCAAGGCGGGGAACATGGCGGCAGTGATATATGTCGCCGAAACTGTAGATGCAAGGGACTCGGGTGAAAGTGCACCCATCCTCTCAAGAAATTTAGATATCAACCATCCGTGGGGGATGATCGTTCTCTCTCGGGTATCGTACATTGCCCAAATATCGTTCACGACTGTCCATGCGAAGGACAGTTGACGAGCCGTTGTTGTGAAGGATTTAGAACAGTGTGCATGCGAAGGATTTAAAACAGTGTGAGTTGGAAGTATTCCTTCCTCTCTTTTTGTGAGCGATTCAGCTATCTGGCCCATTTGGTGACTAAGCATCTTTTTAAAATCCAATTGTTGCTTCATGAATTCCGTGAACTCTGAAAAATTGTGAAGAACTCGTATTCGTATCCACGTGAAAGTGAGGTTGATCACATTGGTTCGGATTGTAATATCGCTTATCCTTAGCAGCAGAAGTTGAACCATGTTGATATTCTCTTCGTGGTGGTTCATACCTTGGTTTAGATTGATGATCAGTTGGATGATAATTTTTCCATTGAAAATTAGGATGATTTCTCCAACCCGTATTGTAAGTTTCCGAAGATGGGTTATCCCTCTCTCGATGAGCTCTAGAACCGTAGACTTCATTAGTATATTCCTTAGTGGGTTGGACTCGAGGACATGCTTTAGAATGATGAGATGGATCTCTGCATGTTACGCAATTAACTGATGCGACAGGGTTTTGGCTAAAACCCTTTATCAGTTTATCTATTTTTTTAGAGTTCTGAGATTTCACTCTTCACTTCTCGTATTCAGGCATTGTCTATACCCATCACCTGAACTCCGATATTATTCTCAGAATCGGCTTGAACTTTGAGACCTTTACTGAGTTGATTCAGTAATTCCCAAGTCTTATCATCTTCTTTAGCTAAGAATGTGCCACCAGTAGCGGCGGTGATCATGTTCCGACTTTCTTGTCTCACACCATCAAAGAAATTTTTGACGAGCATCCATTTTCGAACTTCATGATGTGGACAAGCTCTTAGCAATTCGTTCATCCGATCGAATGCCTAGTAAAATTGTTCGATAGGTTTTTGTTTGAACCCAATTATTTCTTTTCGTTTCTCAGTGGTTTTACTTATGGGGTAATACTCAATGAGAAATTCGCGTTTCATTTGCTCCCAGGTTGTGATGCTGTTGGTAGGTAGCGACACGAACCAATTTTTAGCTTTCTCTTTTAGCAAGAAAGGAAATAATCAAAGTTTTAAACCGTCAGTGGTTATACCTCGAACATGGTTAGCTTTACAAATAGCTGTAAACTCAGCTAAATGCTCATATGGTTCCTCACTTGGCATCCCTCGGAAAATTGGAAGAATTTGGAATAAATGAGGCCGAACTTTGGGTTCGTTCTCATTCTCAAGATAACGGATTGGAGAGGCGTCGGGCACATCACCAGGGCGGTAATGTGACTCAATAGTCCTTCGTAATTGGTCACCCATCCTAGCGACTTCACGCTTCGGTTCTTCTTGTTGTTTTTGCACCCTAATGGTCTTTCGGTTAGATTTAGCTACTTTTTCGATCTCGGGTTCGAATTGTAGCAGCAATCCTTTAGCCGATCGACGTGTGAACATAAACTATTAAAACTGAAATTAATTACTTAATTAAAATAGTTATATTTTTGGAGGTAAAGTAGAGGACTACAATTACCTATTATTATTAATTTTATCTTTACAATAATAAATTAACGACTAAAATTAATTAAACTAAAGTAGTTAAAACTTAAAACTAAGGCCAAAACTAACTTATAGCCCTAACTAACGTTACCACTCCCTGGCAACGACGCCAAGATCTGACGAGCCGTCGTTGTGGCCCGTAGAAATAACCTTAAATCTAACTATTAGCGTAGAGAAGTAAGAGTTGAATCTGCAGGGAGCGTGTAGGTTTATTAGGGTTAATTAGCTAGTTTGTTTAGTTTATTAAAAGTGATTAAGTTGTAAAGTGAGTGAATAATTTAACCAATAAATCTCGGCATAGCGCATGCAACATTCATTACATGTCTTAATCCCTAAACTAATGGACTCAGCACAAATAATAATATCACTATGAACTATCTTGCTTTTACCAATTTAATCAATTACTCATAAAACGACTAAATGCATATCATTTGCATTACACATAAAATATTCAAGAAACACAAAATACATCAAAACATAAACAAAGATTCATAAGGTAAAACTTACTCGTAGATTCTCCGCAAACGGTTATGGTGTTTAGCCGCTCATCGTGTGCTCTTCACCGGGAATGGTTAGAGACATCATCATTGGCTCGAATGGTTGCAAACCACCTTCTTCATACTTGAATCGTGAATCAACTCCGGCAGGGCTTCGCCGCTTCTTTAAACACTTCAGAACTCCCCCAAAATGAACGAAATCACTCCCTATTTATAGAAGACGAGTGAACTAGGGTTTTGGGCTCAAAAACGCGTCTATAGGGTTTTTACGCCGCACGAGCATAGCCCTACGCCCCCAGCGCCCGGGGTACGGCCAACCTACGACGGAGGTACGCTGGAACTGTTTTCTAGCTCTAAATCTCACTGTTTTGCAGCGTAGGGTGGCGCAGGCCTGCGCCCCCTCTTGCTCGGTTCGCGCTGAATTTTCTCAAGCTGCTTCTATGTGAGTTCTTGACCCTGAAACACAAATTTGGAGTAATAATATGGAAGTTACGAAGCATCGGTGATTAAAAAGAGCCTAAAACGATACCAAAAACACATAACTTTATAGTCGTATCAGTAGTCTGGGCTTAACCTATAGGAGGGCGTATAGAACCATGATATCCCTATGCCTGACCTTAGACAGGTCACTATCACGTGGCAAGATGTTATTCACAATGTTCTTGTGAATCACCTTGCACCTCGGGGTCAATGCCTTTCGGCTGTAGGAAGTAGAAGCCTCTTCTTCCAAAATGGATAGGTTAAATACTTTATGCACTTGTTCCATCCACTCTCCCGACCAAGTCATGTCGGTAAAGGCCAATTGGGCCTCGGATCTGTACTCGTACCCACGTTGGGTAGACTTTTCGTTGCCTACCCCCGTATCTACATTAAACATTTGGCGAAAGATTTGTGCATCCATTGCCACGTCCCTACCGTGGACAGTTCCTAAAAGTCTCAACTCATTATTTGAGTTCCCCGTCTCCCACCGCAGGGTAGACATCCATTCCACTACATCGGCCTGATGAATCACCAGGCCGCCTAAATCGAACACTCTCCCATCCCAAAAAAGTCAAAGAGGTATGGAATCCCATAATCCTCAAAGTCTGCCCTCCTAAATCTCTTTTCCACCAACACCTTATTGGAATAGTTTTTGTAGAGAAACAAATGTGATCTAACTTCCTCGGGGTGTTTGGATAGTAAAAGATTAGGAGTCCAATGTATAGGTACATTAACAGGGTGAGATCGTTGGCGTGTTCTTCTTGCCATCTACAATTTATCAACCAATCAAATATGTATGAGAGAAATTAAATAATGTAACCTACAATTACATTTTGCACAAATACGCTCAATATGTTTAGGATGCATATATATAAACTTTTACGCTCAAATTTTGCACATCAACTATATATAGCCTATAATTGCCATCATTTTAAGCACTAAACATATATCATGTATTAATAAAATCCATTTAGCACATAAAATTCATTTTCTAGTTAATTACCTATGTTTATAAATTAAACATCATATGCATATTTAGGCAACCAACTTTATAACTCCAATTTAATCATGGCAAATTAACTATATTTATCAACTAAACATATATCTCAACATACATAAATCAAGATGTTCACCAAAATCATGCAATTTCATATACTTTGACTCTGAAAAGTCAAAATCACCATGAAAACTCCATGGATGACCATGAAGCTCCAAACTCTCATTTTGCTCAAAAAGTATAAAATAACTTGCATTTACACAATAAAACTACTAACCTTGATGATTGGAAGTTTAAAAATGATAAAACTCTAGCTTTTTCTTCACCCACTTTTTCACCCAAAAATCCTTCAAAGTGGATGAAAATACCCATCAGGAAGTGATTTCTAGCCTAGATCTTTGTTATATATTGTAGTGTGGGTGTTTTAGAGCTTGAATTTGAAAATTTTAGCACAAAAATGGCACAAAAAGGGTATGGCCGCACAACAGCCGTAGGGAAAATGGGTTTAGGTTTGTGTAAAATGAAGAAGAGACTTAAATCTGCATTTTGAACTCGCTGGGGGCGTAGGTCAGTGCCTTCCCCCCCCCCCCCCCCTGCGCCCAAGCTTCTGAAATTTGATTTTTTACTGGTTTTTGGTACGCGGGGCGGCTTATCCTTCTTATTTGTGATTAAAAATGTGGTCTAAAATTTTTTGTGAAGGCTAAATTAATCGATTAATTATTTTTAGAACACTGCCCTCCCCAACTTAGACCTTTGTGACGTCCTGGTCACATTTTAGAACACTAATCACTTAATTTTGAAAAATACATTGGTAGACATTCCTTGCTCAAAATTAAATTGCAATTAACTCAAATAAAATTAACATCAAACATTTCATTAAAATTGAAATTACAATCATCACACCACACTTTTTATATGAAAAATAAACAACGGAAAAATAAATAAGTACGGTTATAATCCAAAAATCACCACATGACAGAAATTAAACAATCCAAATCAAAACTTAAAGGTTTCTCACGCAACACCCAAACCACATATTCAAGTAATTAATTAAAACTCTTTTGGTTGAATGACGACTTATTCTAATTCGCCCACTGTCATCTGGATATTTGTCAACCAATCAGATAGCACTTGGAACATCTTCTCGTGTTTCTTTTGTTCCTCTTGCAGTTTCTCGATATCTCTTACCAGATTTTTATTTGCATTAAGTATACTACCCATGACGTCTTTCAAAATATCGTTTTGTGACCTCATCAAATCCACGACTGACACTTTTTTCCATGAGCTCTCGTCTTCGTCGTCCACCTCTATTCTAGCTTTTCATTTATTGTTTCGCCTTTCTTCTGGGTACTCAGGTGCAACGAAGGGGATCACGGTCACTCTCGAGGATTTAGGGCAGCGGATTTGGTAACCTAGATGGGTTCTCTGAAATACTAGTCCTAACATAGTAAGCTTGGTGAACCAGATCTCAATGGGGTTAAGGTACTTAATCGGTAATTGCTCCAACACCGCTTTCTCAATAATAAACAACTCAGTCAACATATGGCAGTGTGGATAATTAGTCCCCTGACCCATGACATTGCACTCAGACAAGTTTTCCATTATAATGTACCCTAACGATATCGTCGGGTATCCAATCATCAATGTATGTACTAACAGAATTTTTTGGGGTCTCACAGCAGTAGTATCTTGGTGTCTAGGAAGCAAGTTAAAAATAACAAACTTCCACAACACCTTATCTAGTGGGCATAAATCACCCCTATTAAAGTGGACATACTCTCCGGCTTCCTCCATTGACATCTCAAACACTATTGCTATCATCCCAACCCATTTGTGAGCCCAATCGCGAATCTTTCTCGCTCTACACCCTTGAAGGTCCAAGGATGACCAAAATTGCCTAAGTCTTGGTATATCACCATCTATGCCAAACTCATCACACAGTATTTTCCTAGAGATGGTTACCCTCTTATTTCCTACTACACCCGTGAGCTCAACATCATGATCTTCATAACCGTCCGCTTTCCGAACAGTGGCGAACCATTGTTGGATCATACTAGTATGAATGTAAGGTGGTTCCCACTGTATAGCCTTAGCCCAACACAACCTCTCGAAACACTCCAAAATTTCAAAACCCTCGAAATCGGATTCTTTCAAAGTCCGCTCAATGTGAAACGTAGGGGGTTACCATTGTTTGTGTTTGGAGGGACTACGGAAATTTTCATATTGAGAGGTTTTTTAAAACGGACGTTCTTAGGGTCGTGGGTTCTCATTCTAGGGGTGCGGGTAAAACGATTGTTTACGGGACGGTTGCCATTAGCGTTATATTGGCTCGACATCTACAATTAATTACGCGGAAAAATTAGGATATATTAAAATTGGGTTTTCTATGGTAATGCATGAATAAATAAAAACCACTTTTTTCCATTAAATGAACTAACCTAATTCTCACCGCCAGTTGTGAGCCAAATCTAACCATATAAATGCATGAACTGGTAATTAATAAAGATTTCAACAATTAAAAATAACCCGTAGGCCAAACTTTCAAAATAATAAAATAAAGCATATTTCGAAAAACTAGAATTTTTTAATAAACGTTTTCACAAATATATTATTAATTAAATGAATAAATAAATTTATTTTTAATCCTTTTTCCATGAAACTAATGCAACCCCCAAAAGTCTTAATACCATGCATGAATTAAATCCATAATAACTCGTGAAAACTTAAAATAAGGCGTTAGAAAGAGTATACCTTAGCGATTCTTACAAAATACTAGCGTTGGATTGAAGAATTGACGTAGAAAAGGCGTTATTTTTGAGTTTTTAAGCTTAGAAAATCGATAACCGCCGCTCTGATGCCAAATATTTAGAGTTTATGACGTTTGGGTCGCAGGGTTCTGTTTTTATAAACTTTTTAGCGTGTCGGGGTGTAGGCCAGGCGTAGCGCTGCGCCCCCTGTGCCCAGGCCTCCGGATTTCTGATCTGAGGCACGTGCAGGTCTGTAAGCCCATTTCTTCAGTTTTTTAAAATTCCTACGAGTACTTTCCCCAACTTACGCTACTAAATCGAGTTAAAATAATTCAGCCTGCGTGCTTAAAATCTTAATTTCTAACGTGGGGATCCTAGTACTTAATTTAAAACCTAAAATAACTGAGTTTGAGAGGGAAAAATCCTCCCCAACTTAGTTGGGTACACACAACTAACACATAAACAAATAAACAATGCATAAAATTAAAACAACTAAAATCAAATAATTCAAATCAAAATTCTCTGGGTTGCCTCCTAGAAAGCGCTAAGTTTTACGTATTCAGCCAGACGTACTGCTCATATACTAGTTTTAACTGACTTTTGGATTTTCTAGTCTTATGAGTTCAGAGACTAGCATATTATTGGTGGCCCATTGAACATATAATATAAGTCTATGCCCATTGACTTTGAATGGTTCACCACCTTTTGGATCCTGAATTTCTACCACACCATGTGGGTAGACTTCAGTTACGATATATGGACCTCTCCATTTACTTTGTAGTTTACCTTGAAATAGTTTAAGTCTGGCATTAAACAACCAGACTTTGTTTCCTTTGGTAAATATTGTATTTTTTTAAGAATTCTATCGTGAAAAACTTTAGTTTTCTCTTTATAGATTTTTGCACTTTCGTAGGCTTCTCTACGAATTTCTTGCAATTCATTTAATTGGAATTTTCTATCAACACCAGCATCGTGCAAATTAAAATTAGTGTTTTTAATTACCCAAAGAGCTCGGTGTTCGAATTCCACTGAAAGATGGCAAAGCTTACCGTATGCAAGTCTATATGGGGACATACCGGTCGGTGTTTTAAATGCGGTCCTATATGCCCATAGAGCATCCTCCAGTTTTTGCAACCAATCCTTACGATCAGGTCTTACTATTTTTTCAAGGATTCTCTTGATTTCTTTATTTCTCGACTTGTCCGCTAGTTTGCGGATGCTAAGGCGTTGCTATTCTATGATCAACTCCATATTGTTTAAGGAGTTCAGCAAAATGTTGAGTTTTAGAATGTGACCCTCCGTCACTGATGATGGCCCTCGGAATACCGTGGCGTGCAAAAATATTTCATTTGAAAATTTTGCAAACGACTCGGTTATCGTTGGTTCTTGTTGCTTCTGCTTCCACCCATTTGGAAACATAGTCTATTGCGACCAAGATGTATTCCTATCCGAATGATTTAGGGAAATGTCCTATAAAATCAATACCCCATACATCGAATATTTCGAAAATTAAAATCGGGGTCATGGGCATCTCATCCCTTCTCGCGATGCCGCATGTTTGCTGGCATCTTATGCATCCTTTAACAAATTCGTAAGCATATTTGAAGATTGTGGGCCAGAAAAACCGACAATGCATTATCCGGTGGCCAGTTTTCTTTGCACTAAAGTGGCCACCGCATGCATATGCATGGCAGTGTTTAAGTATATCTTCATGTTCGGAGACAGGGACACATTCATTATTTGATTTGCTCCTATTTTAAATAAATCAGTCTCATCTCATATATATTGCCTTGCTTGAGCATAGAAATATTTTCTTTGTTGTGAGTTCCAATGCTCCGGCAATCTTCTCGATACGAAATAATTGACTACATTCGCGAACCAGGGAATTTTGGATATTGATAATAACTGTTCATCAAGGAAGGAGTCCCTGATTTGATCAGTTGAGTTCGTTGAGATTAATTGGAGCCTAGATAAGTGATCGGCAACAACATTTTCTGTGCCTTTCTTATCCTTAATTTCTAAAATAAACTCTTGCAGTAGAAGTATCCACTGAATCAGTCAAGGCTTGGCATCCTTCTTTGCCAACAAATGTCTTAAAGCACTATGGTCTGAGTACACAATTACTTTTTCCCCCCAAATATATGATCTGAACTTATCTAGGGCAAAAACTACGGCTAATAATTCTTTTTCCGTAGTTGTGTAATTTATTTGTGCTTCGTTAAATGTCTTACTTGCGTAGTAAATCACCAATGGCTTTTTCTCTAACCTTTGGCCTAATACAACACCAACTGCATAGTCACTCGCTTCACACATGATCTCAAATGGTTGAGACCAATCTGGAGATTGCAGAATTGGTGCTTCAGTTAATTTCGATTTAAGCTTTTCAAATGCTTTCATAAAAGGTTCATCAAAATTAAAATCAACATCTTTAGATAGAAGATTGCATAACGGCATAGAGATTTCACTGAAATCTTTGATAAATCGTCGATAGAAACCAGCATGTCCTAAAAATGGTCTTATGCCCTTCACGTTGGTGGGAGGTGGAAGTGAAGAAATTAATTGAACTTTCGCTTATCTACTTCCGTGCCTTTTTCGGACACAATGTGACCTAAGACTACCCCTTCCTTAACCATGAAGTGGCTTTTCTCCCAACTCAAGACTAGATTGGTTTCAGTGCATCGCTTCAGCACCTTCTCTAAGTGTCCTAGACAATCTTCGAATGTCTTATCAAATATGAAAAAAATCGTCCATAAATATTTCAAGAGACCTACCCACCATATCTGAAAACATAGACATCATACAACGCTGAAATGTGGCGGGTGGCGGGTGCATTACATAGACCGAATGGCATCCTTCAGTAGGCAAAGGTGCATATGGACAAGTAAATGTGGTTTTCTCTTGATCCTTTGGATGGATCGGTATTTGATTGTAACCTGAATAACCATCAAGGAAACAGTAAAACTTCTGTCCTGCTAACTTTTCCACTATTTGATCTATAAATGGTAATGGAAAATGATCTTTAGAAGTAGTAGAGTTGAGTTTTTTGTAATCAATGCATACTCTCCAACCAGTTACAGGGCAAGTAGTTATTTTTCCTCCTTCTTCATTGTCAATCACTGTGATCCCAGACTTCTTAGGCACAGTTTGGGTTGGACTTACCCATTTGCTATTGGATATGGGATAGATAATCCCAGCGTCCAACCATTTTAACACCTCTTTTTTAACTACTTCCCTTAAATTAGGATTCAGTCTCCTCTGTGCATCCCGTGCGGGTTTAGCTACTGGATCAGTAATGATTCGATGCATACATAAAGTAGGACTGATTCTTTTTAAATCAGCTATAGTCCATCCTACTGCTTCTTTATATTTAACTAATACTTGCAGTAAGGCTTTCTCTTGCGCCTTGGTCAAATCCGAATAAATTATGACAGGCAAAGTGTCATTCTGACCTAGAAAAGTGTATTTCGAATGAACCGGCAACTCCTTCAATTCTAGAATGGGTGGTTGTTTTATCAAAGGTTTTGCTGATGGAGGTAAATCAGTAGGTAATTTTTCAGTCCTATGAGTCCACGGCGGTTGCTTTGATTCCAGCGTGGATTCCATAACTGCCTCTAATTCGTTACAGTAATGAGAATTCAACTTAGCTAAATCATGCTCAGCAAAGAACAACTCAGTAGTATCTTTGGTGTTGATTAACGAACTACGTTGCTGCGCAAGTTCGTCCACCATATCTATCAGATAACACTCTGAATCAATAGCAGCGACATTTCAAGTATTAAAAACATTCAGTCTCAGCTTACGATTACCAATTACAACATCTACGGCTCCCGTCCTACAATTAATTTGAGCATTAATTGTAGCTAAGAAAGGTCTGCCTAAGATAATAGCAGGTTAATTATCGCATATTGAACTTTCAGTGTCCAAAACTAAGAAATCAACTGGATAATATAAATCTTCAACCTTAATTATGACATCTGATAAAATACCTCTTGGGCACTTGGTTGACCGATCTGCCAGCTGTAAGATTATGCCAGTTGTCTGTAACAGACCTAGATCATGCTTGTCAAACAAATTTCCAGGTAAGATGTTAACACTAGCTCCAAGATCAAGTAATGCCTTTTTAATCTGCACATTACCAATCGTCACTGGAATCAAGGGTGATCCAGGGTCTTTAAGCTTAGGAGGCAAAGAACTAGAAACTAGTGCATTTAATTGTTCAATCAGATTGATCTTCTTAGGAAGCGAGACCTTGAACTTTCTCTTTTGTCTGCAGAGATCTTTTAAGAATTTGGCCTAATAGGGTAGTTGCTGAATAGCTTTGATCAAAGGAATATTAATCTTAACTTGATTAAACAAATTCCACAAATCCTCTAGTTGTGGGCCTCTTTTGCCATAGGGGAAGATTTAGGATTTTCTAAAGTAATCGGGTAAGGAGGAGGAATTGTGGTGTTCTAATCCTTAACCGCCTCCCCAACTTTGGAAGTTGGAATATCTGCTTTAATCGGCTCCTAGAAAGTGACTTTCTTTGGAACCTCCTTCTTTGTATCCACTTTCTCTTCATACATGACTTCAGTGTCGGTATCTTCTTCTGCCTCTTGTTCTTTAGGCATCTCAATCTTATTATCTACCTCTCTACCACTTCAAAGGGTAGTTATCTTTGATACCTTATTTACTTCATGCTTTTTATCTTTATTATGAGCATGTGAAGGATTGGGAATCGTATTGCTAGGAAGCTTTCCCTCTTCACGTCTTGTAAGCGACTCAGCTATTTGACCCATTTGGCGACTCAACATCTCCGTAGTCTTAGTGCTAATAGCTGATTGCTACTTCATAAATTCTTCAAATTTAGAGAATTGCGAAGAAGTCATATTTGTTTCCACTTGAAAATGTGGTTGATCACGCTGATCACGTTGGTTTGACTTATAATTTCGCTCATCCTTAGCTGCAGAAGTAGAACCATATTTATATTCTCTTTTTGGTGGTTCATATCTTGGTTTAGATTGATGATCGGTAGGCTGATCACTCTTCCACCGGAAGTTAGGATGATTTCTCCATCCCGGATTATAGGTATCCAAAAATGGGTTATCCTTTTCCCTGTGAGCTCTAAAACCATAAACTTCATTAGCAAATTCCTCAGTGGATTGCAGTTAAGGACATGCTTCAAAAGGATGAGATGGATTACCACATGTGATGCAGTTAACTAATACATTAGAGTTTGAGTTAAAACTCTTCATTAGTTGATCTATTTTCTTACTTAATTCTGATATTTCACTCTTAACCTCACGTTTCCATGCATTATCTATTCCCATAACTTGAACTCCTATGTTGTTTTCAAAACCAATTTGAACTTTGAGACCTTTACCGAGTTGATTTAACAACTCCCAAGCCTCCTCATCTTCTTTCGCTAAAAATGTGCCTCCGGTGACAACAATAATCATATTACGACTCTCTTGACTCACACCATCAAAAAATGTTTTAATAAGCATCCATTTGGGTACTTCATAATGTGGACAAGCTCTCAGTAACTCATTCAAACGATCAGAAGCTTCGTAGAATTGTTCACCGGGTTTTTGTTTAAATCCGGTGATTTCTTTTCTATTCTCAGTAGTCTTACTAATGGGATAATATTCTTTGAGAAATTCTCTCTTCATTTGATCCCATGTCGTAATGCTATTGGTCAGCAATGATACGAACCAATTTTTCGCTTTCTCTTTCAACGAGAAAGGAAACAATCGAAGTTTTAAATCGTCGATGGTTATACCTCGAACATGATTTTCTTTACAAATAGTCGTGAACTCAGCTAAATGTTTGTAGGGTTCCTCACTTGGCACCCCTCGGAAGATCGGAAAAATTTACAATAATTGAGGACGAACTTCGGGTTCGTTCTCATTTTCAGGGTATCGGATCAGAGACGGGTCGGGCACATCACCGCCTCGGTGATGTGACTCAACCGTCCTTCTAGCGTTTTCTCTCATCGCAACAACTACGCGCTCAGGTATTTCTTGTTCATGATTTCTTGGCGAAACCAGAATCTCTAAAGTGGGAATTTCTTCCTCTTGTTCGTTTTCGTCCTCTGCGGGTATACGCTGATCACTTAAATTCTCCGTGATTAATGTTTGTTGTTTTTGTATCCTTACAGTCTTTCGGTTAGATTTAGCTACTTTTCGATTTCGGGTTCGAATTGTAGCGGCAATCCTTTGACCGATCGACGTGTGAGCATAAACTATTAAAAACTTTAAATTAAATTACCTAATTAAACTAATTTTTTTATGGTAAAGTTGAGGACTACAAATACCTTTTTGAATTTTTTTTATTTAAATAATTTTTTAATTTTTATGTGATTTTTAATAACAATAATAATTAAAGACTAAATTGAATAAAACTAAAGTATTTAAAACTTAAAACTAAGGTCAAAACTAACTTCTAGCCGTAATTGAACGTTACCACTCCCCGGCAACGGTGCCAAAATCGGACGAGCCGTCGTTGTGGCCCGTAAAAATAACCTTAAATCTAACTATTTAGCTCCGAGAAGTAATGGTCGAATCCGTAGAGAGTGCGTATGTAATTAGGGTAAATTAGCTAGTTTCTTTAGTTTATTGAAAGCGATTAAATTGTAAAATGATTGACTTGTTTGGAATAATTATTACGTCTAAATTATAACTAAATTAATGGCAACAACTAACGGATCTATTAACAAAGCAAGTAAAGATAACCATTTACGGAATCACTACGGCATAAGTTATTACCCACTCGAATTTCATGCAACAATCACATAGACATAATTAATTGCGCGGTTAAATTAATCATAATCGTTTTAATCAATAACTCTCGGCATCGCGCATGCAACATTCATTACCTTTCTTAATCCCTAAGTTAATGGACTCGGCACAAATAATAATACTACTATGAACTATCTTGATTTTACCAACCAAAACACATAATCATAACAATAACCGAATGCTTATCATTTGCATTACACATATAGTATTTCAATCACACAAAATACATCAAAACATAAAATGAAATTCGATAAAGTAAAACTTAGCCGTAAATCCTCCGCAAACGGCTATGGTGTGTAGCCGTTCATCATATGCTCTTCACCGGGAATGATTGTAGACATCGACATAGGCTTGCAAACACCGTCTTCGTACTTGGTTCGTGAATCCACTCCGGCAGGACTTCGCCACTCCTTTCAACACTTTCGGAACTCTCCAAATCGTCCACCCTAGGCCTCTATTTATAGAGGAGGTGAGATTTAGGGTTTCTGGGGTCAAAAACGCGTCTGCTCTCTTTCTGACAAGCCTTCGTTGTGGCCCATAGAAATAACCTTAAATCTAACTATTTAGCTCAGAGAAGTAAGGGTCAAATTCGCAGGGAGTGCGTATGTAATTAGGGTTAAATAGCTAGTTTCTTTAGTTTATTGAAAGCGATTAAATTGTAAAATGGTTGAATTGTTTGGAATAATGATGTGAAGACCATTCCTTACAGGGCAGTCCTTAGAGTTTATGTCCCACATCATGCAACACGATATCAATCATAACTAAGATAGAGTTATTAAGATGCGGAATTTCATATTACAAGTACAAACATTAGGATAAGTTTAATACAATTTTAGTTCAGATTACAGTTTTCAAATTAAACTTATAAAGGGCACAAGACTAATCTAATTCATGTCATCATACATTCAAATCAAATCTACCCAGACCACCACAATTATCATCTGCCAATCAGTACCGAAGGGTTTGTTGAATAGTGGTCTATACAAATGATTAGGTCTAAATTATAACTAAAACTACGGCAAATAACTAACGGATCGATTAACAAAGAAAGTAAAGATAACCATTCATGGAATCACTACGGCATAAGTTATTACCCACTCGAATTTCATGTAACAGGTGGGAGTTCTGCACTTTCGTCCGTATAAAGCTTCAAAAGGAGCCATCTTGATCGTGGAATGATAACTGTTGTTGTATGAGAATTCGACCAAAGGTAAATGGTCATCCCAATTACCACCCAGATCAAGAACGCAGGCACGAAGCATATCTTCAAGAGTTAAGATAGTGCGTTCACTTTGGCCACTGCATTAGGATGATAAGTAGTACTCATAGAAATTCGAGTACCCATCCCATCTTGCAGCGCTCTCCAGAATCTTGAAGTGAAATGACTATCACGATCAGAGACAATAGATTTCGGCACACCGTGACGAGAAATGACCTCGGTGATGTAAAACTGTGCCAATCTATCAAGAGATAAGTCTCTTTCATCGGTATGAAATGAGCTGACTTCTTTAATCGATCCACGACTACCCAGATGGAGTCGTGCTGTCTATTGGTTTTAGGCAATTTCGTGACGAAGTCCATAGTTATATGCTCCCACTTCCACTCAGGAACTGGTAGTGGTTGCATATCCCCGAAGGGTTTCTGATGTTCTGCCTTAACCATCTGACAGATTCTGCAGCTTTCAACCAACTGACCGATGTCTTTCTTCATTCCTGGCCACCAATAATCAGCTTTCAGATCGAAGTACATCTTTGAGCTGCCAGGATGAATAGATAACTTGGACTGATGGGCTTCGTATAGAAGAGTGTTGCGAAAAGAACCATATTTAGGAATCCAGATTCGGTTTCCCTTGAGACATTGAAGTCCCAAATGATTCATAGACAGAAATTGCAATTGCCCTTTAAGATTTTCAGAACAAAGATTCTTTTCTTTCAATGCTTCAGCTTGGGCAGATCTGATGTTCTCGATAAGATCGGAAGAAAACACAACGGGAGTTAGGGCATAGCAACACTTTTCAGGATAGACTTTTCTACTAAAAGCATCCGCGACCACATTGGTTTTGCCGGGATGATACAGGTCATGAGTTGGTGCGCTTTTCTCATAGTCTTTAAATTGCCTTGAAGCGTAGGCAATAACCTTTCCTCTTTGCATGAGGACACATCCTAAGCCAGTACCAGATGCATCGCTATAAACAACGAAGTCATCATTGCCCTCTGGTAAGGCTAGGATTGGCGCTTGAATGAGTTTTTGTTTTAAAGTTTCAAATGCCTCTTGCTGTTTATCAGTCCATACGAAAGGAGTGTTCTTTCGTGTTAACATCGTGAGTGGCACAACAATCTTCGAGAAGTCCTTAATGAATCGCCAGTAGTAACCAGCCAATCCAAGGAAGCTTCTGATTTCAGAGGCATTACGAGGCGTTTGCCACTTCTGAACGGCCTCGACTTTAGACGGATCAACTGAGATACCTTCGCCAGATACAACATGGCCAAGGAATTGGATCTATAGAGAAATCAAAGTAGAATTTCAAGTTTTGTTTGAAACAGAGATCACTTAAACAAATAACTCAAGATAATGTAAGGTTTTACCTGTCTGAGCCAGAATTCACCCTTAGAGAATTTTGCATAGAGTCTTTCCTTCCTCAATAACTCTAGCAATTGACGTAGATGAACAACATGATCAGCCTCCGTTTTGCAGTAAATCAGAATATCATCTATGAATACGATAACTGACTTATCTAACATTGGTCTGCACACGCGATTCATTAGATCGATGAATGCCGCTGGTGCATTTGTTAGACCAAATGGCATCAAGAAAAATTCGTAATGACCATATCTTGTTCGAAAGGCTGCCTTTGGAATATCTTCATCTTTAAATTTCAGCTAATGATACCCAGAACGAAGATCGATTTTGGAAAAGTAGCTGGCTCCTTGTAACTGATCAAATAGATCATCGATTCTGGGCAGAGGATATTTGTTCTTCATGGTGACTTTGTTCAACTCACGATAGTCGATGCACATACGGAGAGTTCCGTCTTTCTTCTTAACAAACAAGACAGGTGCACCCCACGGAGATGAACTAGGTCGGATAAATCCCTTTTCTAGCAGATCTTGCAATTGCTTCGACATTTCCTGCATCTCTGCAGGCGCAAGTCTGTAGGGAGCTTTAGCGATGGGAGCCGCACCAGGAACTAAGTCAATGCCGAATTCAACTTGTCGTTCCGGTGGCACTCCAGATATATCATCAGGGAATACGTCTAGGAACTCACAGACGATAGGAATATCGGATACAGATTTCTTGCTGTCTTCAAAGATAGTTTCAGACGAGACATAACACAAGTAGGATTCGTGACCTTTAGAAAGATATTTACGCACTTTCTCAACAGAAATGAAGCAGTGAGCATCTTTTCGCTTGTCGCCTTTGATTGCTAACACTCGGCCGTCTGAAGACTTGATCTTGATGATTCGGCGGTTGCAAATGATTGTAGCTTCATTGTTCGTTAACCAGTCCATGCCGATGATGACGTCGAATTCTTTTAACGGAATCGGAATAAGATCAAGATTGAACACGATGTTATCAACGAGTAGAGTGCAGTTACGGTATACGGAATCAGCCATAACATAATTGTTACTGGCCGTCTCAATATCGAGTATAACAGGAAGCTTCGAAGGAAACTTAGATAATCTTTGCACAAAAGTAGTCGAGATGTATGAACGACTTGCACCGGAATCGAATAACACACGCGCAGGTTTTGAATTTAGTAAGAACGTACCGGTAACCACATCAGGGGTTTCTTTCGCTTCCTCCGCCGTTATTTGGAATGCGCGGGTCCTTGCAGTTGGAGTTGCGGCTGAACTTTTCATTGTAGAACCTCCAGCTGATGATTGCGATTGACGTTGGTGTCCACTATGACACTGATACATGAAGTGTCCATGCTTTCCGCATTTAGCACAACCAAGACCTCGCTGGGGGCACTCTTCTCTACTATGGCCGATCCTGCTACATACATAGCATGTGACATCGTCCAGATTACACAATCCCATGTGCGATTTTCTGCATCTCTTGTAGAACCGTGGTTCATTTGTTAGAGAATAGGCTTGAGCTTTTTGAGGCGAGCTGTATTGTTGAGACTGCTGGGGTTGCTGGGATTGAGATTTGTTTGTCTTGAAAAATCTGCCGAATCTCTGCTTCTTTGGAGGAGAAGGACATGTCAGGTTCGTTGATGGAGCATAGAGTTGATCACCGTATTCTAAATATCCACTCTCAATCGGCCTTGCCGCTTCAACCATTTCCAGATAAGATTTATACTTTATCGCGCTCATTGGGTGTCGATATCTCGGGTTAAGCCCTCCACGAAATCATTTCATCTTTCTTTCTTCAGTGGCTACTTGATACGAGGAATAGCCACAGAGTCGCGAAAATTCGTGCTCGTATTCGTCTACAGTCTTGGTTCCCTGAGTTAATTGCATCAGTTGAACCTCCATTTTGTCTTGTTGATCAGCAGGACAATACTTTGCGTTGAACATTTCAAGAAACTGGTCCCATTCTAGAGTCTGGATAACATCCTCGCCATAAATACTTCTCTGGGTTTTCCACCAGGCACGGGCAGCACCCACGAACAGAGCAGATGCATAACTCACTTTCTTTGACTCCAAGCAATCGGAGATTCTGAAGATTTCTTCAGTATGGCTTATCCAATCCATCGCCTGGATTGGGTTGACTGTACCCTCGAAGTTAAGGGCACCACTGGCTTTAAAATCTTTGAACTTACAGCCTTTCGGCTGCTCAATTTGGATATTCGGGGTAGAGTTATCGGAATCAGATTCATCATTCTGGATTTGTTTATCTTTTCTCTTATTCTTTTTGTCAGCACGTCTTTTTGCTTCGGCCTCATCACTAGCCTGAAGCTGTTCTTGCATATTCTTATTTTGTTGTTCAGAATGTTGGGCTAATAGTTGTTGCATCATTTCAAACATTTTCTGGTGAGTCATGTTGTTGGGAATGTCACCTGATCCTGACATCTTTACTGAAAATTAATATCATTTAACTATCAGTTTATAGACTTAGATCTATGTACCCTTATTTCCATCCTAATAGTCTGTACATCCTATCTCAGTTCAAACCACCTAAATGATTGATACATATGTATTGCTTCAGTTTGAGACCAAGTATTACTCATGTAATACTTGATTTACTCAAACTATGGGCTCTGGTACCATCCTGTGAAGACCACTCCTTACGGGGCAGTCCTCGGAGTCTAGGTCCCACATCATGCAACACGATATCAATCATAACTAAGATAGAGTAATTAAGATGCGGAATTTCAGATTACAAGTACAAACATTAGGATAAGTTTAATACAATTTTAGTTCAGATTACAGTTTTCAAATTAGACTTATAAGGGGCACAAGACTAATCTAATTCATGTCATCATACATTCAAATCAAATCTACCCAGACCACCACAATTATCATCTGCCAATCAGTACCGAAGGGTTTGTTGAATAGTGGTCTATAGAAAACTTCAATCTTGATCTTGTAAGACCTATGAACTAGGTCCGGCAGGTGACTTTCCTTTATCTTTTCCTGTAAAAAATGTAAACAACATCTGTAAGCAAAGCTTAGTGAGAAAATAGATTTTCAGATTACATGCATTAATGAAGCGGATCATGGGTCAAAGCGTGATATGTCTGTACTGCCGCTACAGCCACTCATGATTGAGACATAGAATTCATAGAGTTGGATGATGTTCAGCCCACGCTCACGCTTTTAGTGGAAGCTATCCACTCATGCTGGGCTAGCTACCAGCGGTCTTCGTGGGGGAACATCGGAGTATCAATACCAAGTTCAATAGAACTGGTGACATAGCTAGGTCTAGAACAATAGACCGACAAGGCTAATCATGCTAAGCTGAATCGATATGTCAAAGATGCGATCAATAAGGAAAGTATAGTATTCAAAGTCATGATAACAATATTTTCATAGCAATATATGATTCGAACTGTAAATACAATGACATGCGAAATGATAAGTCAAATAGCTATCATGATCCACATGGCATCACCGAACCATGGTGTGCACAGGTGACAATTCAACTGAGCAAGTATGAATGTCAAATAATATATCATCAACAATATGTCTCAACCGGAAGTCTAGCATGCAAAACAGAATATCTATAACTCACAGGTTCTGTAGTCTTTATCAAGCAGATTTATAATCCACAACCTGAGTTATCCCAGCATTTATCTTTAATCTTGATCTATCTGATCTCTGGCTTTTCTTTTCAAATCAATGACCCACTTTCAATATCTTTCAATCTTTAATTCTTTGTTCAGATTTATCTGAACATGTCCAGAATTTGTCATATCGTATCATTAGCTTTAAGCTTTTAAATCTTTATTTAATCTGATTCTGATAACTGATAACTCATTGATCATTTTGTTCATTTTCTTTGTTTCTTTGAATCCTTAAAAGAATATATATATATATATATATATATATATATATATATATATATATATATATATATATATATATATATATATATATATATATATCATATTGCTTTATTTATTAATATTTTATCATAAAAACATGGGTCTTGTAATTATAAAATATCATTTATTTGTGATTTTAAAGTATCAAAATGAAACATCCGGATCCCCCGAATTCGGACCATCCGGATTGGTCATCCGAATTCGGACTTGCCCGGATTGGGTCAACCGGTTTCGGACCGGCTAAACCATCCAAACTAAGTGCCCGAATTCGGACCAAGCCAACCGTACTGGACCATCCGAAGTACATAGGAACCGAATTTGAGGTATCCGAATTGAACCATCCGAAACAAGTATTTTCATCCGAAAATGGGTACCATCCGAATTCGGTCCTACCCGAATTCGGATCCTTATACTTATAATTTTCCACATTTGTTCTTGGTGTTCTTAACTTTATGCATACGGATTTTTCATAAAAATTCACAAAAACTCATTTTATCAATATGCAATGTAACATATTGTTATATTATCATATTTGGTTTGTTTTTATATCATTTTCCTCATCATTAACACATTAAACCGTCCAAAATTGTCCAAAATTCTTACTTTTTGTCAAGAACATAATTTTATAAAATTTCAAATTTCTCTTATCTTTGGACCAATTAAGCAACGATTTTCGTTTCTATGATTTCTAAATACTAAAGATATGATTTCTAATCATTTAATCTAACATGTAACTCAAATTTCAGATCATCAATTCGGTTTTTATAAAACCGAACACAAACACAAAAATATCGAAATTTAAGTATTTATTACCTTAAATCCTTGTAGCTTCTTGTTGTTGGATGTTTGTGGCAACTTATACTTGATTAATTCTTCACTTTAATGCAAATTTAATGGATTTCTTGATGGTTTGTTGAAGATGCCATATGGTAGTGAGAGAAAGAAGAGAGAGAGAGAGAAATTCTTCTTTATGGTGTGATAATGAACATTAATTGAGATTATATACTTTATTTTAGCTTTAGTGAAATTAACCCCTTTTCACTTTTGTATTTTACATCTCCTTTATTTAGTCATCTAAATACTTATAACATTTATATGACTTAATCAAATATTTTTACTATTTAATTAAATTACAAAACAAATAATGTAATAAAATTACATTATCAGCTAAAATACTGAAATTAAAGTTGGGCCAAAAAGTTAGGTTGTTACAAATGATTAGGTATAAATTATAACTAAAACTACGGCAAATAATTAACGGATCGATTAACAAAGAAAGTAAAGATAACCATTCATGGAATCACTACGGCATAAGTTATTACCCACTCGAATTTCATGTAGCAATCACATAGACATAATTAATTGCGCAGTTAAATTAACCATAATCATTTTTAATCAATAACTCTCGGCATAGCGCATGCAACGTTCATTACTTGTCTTAATCCCTAAGCTAGTGGACTCGGCACAAATAATAACACTACTATGAACTATCTTGCTTTTACCAATCAAAACACATAATCATAACGATAACCGAATGCTTATCATTTGCATTACACATATAGTATTTCAATCACACAAAATACATCAAATCATAAACTGACATTTGATAAAGTAAACCTTAGTCGTAGATCCTCCGCAAACGTCTATGGTGTTAAGCGGCTCTTCATATGCTCTTCACTGGGAATGATTGGAGACATCGTCATAGGGTTGCAAACACCGTCTTCGTACTTGGCTCGTGAATCCACTCCGGCAGGGAATCGCCACTCCTTTCAATACTTTCGGAACTCTCCAAATCGTCCACCCTCGGCCTCTATATATAGAGGAGGTGAGATTTAGGGTTTCTGGGGTCAAAAACGCGTCTGCTCTCTTTTTGCACCACACCAACGTAGGCCTGGGTGTAGGCCTGCGCCCCCCCCCCCCCCCCCCCCCCCCTGGGTACGGCCTGGGTTGCGCTGGAAGTGCTCTCTAACTCTGAAACTCTCTGTTTTGTAGCGTAGGGTGGCGCAGGCCTGCGCCCCTCCGGCTCAATTCGTGCTGAATTTTCTCGAGTTGCTTCCATTTGACGTCTTGACCCTGAAACATAATTTTGGAGTAATGATAACAAAGTTACGAAGCATCGGTGCTTAAAATGGTTTTAAAACGATATAAAAACACATAAAATAATAGTCCTATCAGCTGGAAACCGAGACTTGAGTAGTGTGACTTCAGGGCAGGTGAGTTTGCATGCTTATATGAGATACTTGTAAGATTATTTATTTATACTTGCATGATCTTTACTGAGTTTTTACAAGATATTATGAGTTTTCTTACGAGTTTCATTACTGAGATACTATCATGCATGTATACTGTGTTTATTGTGAACTGTGTTTTATTATATGAGATTTGAGACAGGTGAGCTATCGAGTTATTAAACCGTACATGCTGGACAGGGGTCGGGTCGCTCCTGATTCCATTTTGAGTCCTACGACTGCTTTGTGCGGTCTAGGGATTTGGGTACGTGGATTCGTCCACACGGGTTGAGTACCTATCTGAGCTACCTTGTGCGATCTCATATACTTGTTCAGTAGAGAACATTGAACCTTTAACTATTGAGTTACTTATTTTATTGAGTTTTATAATCGTACACTAACATTTGCATTCTCACAAGCTTTACCTGACCTGTGTGTTTATATGTGTGTCTCAGGTGATCGAAGTTCTAGTAGGCTTGCTGGACCCAAGTAGGTTTGCTGTGACATCTTTTGGAGGAGTTAGCTACCTGTCTTAGAGGTAGTTATATTTTGGGGCTGTTGTATATTATTCGGATAGTTTGTGATATATTCAGGGATTTCTGAGACTCGTTTCCATAACCTAAAGTTTTAAAATTATCGGGTTTCTGCATATGTGCCTTGGGAATAGTGTAGGGATTATTATATTATATTGCTGATGACATGTTATTTACGTGGCAATTGAGATTAGTTCGAGTGTGTTACAGTATAAATAATAAAATTGTACAAACAGTTTAACCAATAAAATATAAATAAATGAACCTTTAATAAATAAATTGAATACATAAAAAGCATAACATAACTAATTAAGTATATAAATAAAAATAATTTTTAGTAAAGAAATATAAATTTATTTTACAAAATAAATAGGTATAATTAATAATAGTAACATAATTAATAATGAATCAAATCATAATTTATTAAATTAATATTTCAAATTTATAACCAAAAATGAAAAATTAAGAAAATGGATCAAAATTGAAATTACCAAACTTGTAATTTAAAGAAGGGCAAAATCATTATTTTTAAAGAATATAGAAACAGAAGGACCAATTCTGCAAGTGAAAAATGGTTTCAGAGACCGCTACTGCAATTTTGAAAGTTGAGGGACCGTTTCCTTAATTTTGAACAAACCACAGGGACCATTTCTGTAATTTAATCTAATTTAAAATTAAACATATAATCTTAAAATAACAAATAGAATAATAGATAATACACATAAATACAATTTATTATGAAATATAAGTTATTAAGTTAAGAAGTTACATCTCACAGTTACTTTTTTTGAAAATACTTCATGTTTAACCGCACAAATTAGAACACCTTTAAAAAATTTATTCTCTTGCTTCTTCTGCCTTTTCTTCAAAAGTGGGGTTAAGGAATTCAGCTTAGAAATTAAAATTATTATTAAGTTTGAAATTGAGTTAAAAAGAATACTCGGTTTAAAAAGAAAGGTTAATGAGTTTAAAAATTAGTATTGAGTTTATTGAGTTTTAATTTTTAGAAATATTATTGGATGTTGTTGACTTATTGAATTAATTACTTAGTTATGTAGATAATCAACTTGTTTTTTGAAGTTTCTCTAACTTTTTTTAATAAAGTTGCACACATCAATCTTTCTAAAACTATAAGTTGCACACATAAAAATTCGTCAGTTGCACGTATAAAATTTTTAAATATTTTCCACTACAAAACGAAGGGGACCCGTTGCACGGGCCACCACCCTTTTCAAGTAAGTCCGCCCATGGTCTACATAATGCTTCGAAAACATGATAAGAATTTGGGTGAGCTTGTAAAATCAAGCTCATATATGTTATATATGTCATTGGTTGAGTTTGAATTGAAATAACTGTACAAAAACTTATGTTCACAAAACTTACGGTTTTAATTTATAAGATTTACTTAAAAAGGTAAGGTTACCATACAAACTTTTATGGGATAAAGACTAAAATGACAAAAAAAGGAAAGAGGGTATGAAAGAAAATAACAAAAAAGAGAGAATTTCATACGTACCCCTCCAAAACTTCATAATATCATATATACCCAACTTAAAATTTTACTATCATATATATCTATCCTAAACATCATATTATCATATATACCCAATTTTAATAATTAATATCACATATATCCTTCTTAAACATCATTAATACCATATATACCCAAATTAATTAATTAATTTATTTTTAGAACTTTTAAAACTCATATTTTAGATTGATTATTAATTAATGACCATTATACCCTTATATATTTCTTCTTTCAACTAAACCTTCAAAATATCATATTTATCCAACATAAATTAAATTATTATATCTCCTAAATAATTTTATGTAATTTATTTTTGTATACTTTACTATGTAAATTCTTCATAATAAAACAAATTAACATTAACGATAAAACATTTGTATTATATTTTTGTTCGTTTATAATCAAATCGTATCGACTTATTATATTTTCTTATTTGTTGTTTTCCTGCAGTTTTCTATATACAATTAAATGATTATGTATTATGTTCTTTCTTTTATTTTTCTTTTTGAGTTTATAGTTGTATTATATTTTTTTTAATTTAATATATATCTTTGTTTTATATATACATTATTTTTTATTTTTTTTCAAGTGTGCTTTCGTTTTATAATAATCGTTTGTTCTAGTAGACTGTTTTACTTTTTTATATTTAATCTAGTATTTGAATTATAGAGTAAATTACAAAAATGGTCCCTGTGGTTTGTCTAAAATTATGAAAACTGTCCCTCAACTTTAAAAGTTGCATAAATGGTCCCTAACTTAACGTTTTACTTTCAATTTTGGTCCCTCGTCCGTTAAGCAACCGTTAAAATTTTTAAAATGACACTTTTACCCTTTTGAGTTTGGTCCCTGATTTTTGCAATTAATTACGCATATGATCCTTGATGGTAATTTATTAACTTTTATTTTATTATTAATTTTTCTATATTATTTCATTACATTTTTAATAACATTATTAACTTTTTAACTTATTATAGTAATAAAATTTTATTAATATTAGGTACATAATTCATTTGATTTTTAGTATATATTAATCAATTTTTATTAAATTTAAGTATACAAATATTTATATTCATATGTGTATTTTATATATTACGAATAATTTTTAATTGTAAAGAATGATTTGTTATTCTAATAATAATTATTATTTATGTTGTTGTTGTTGTTGTTGTTGTTTGAAATTCGATTTTGTTGGGTACAATTATAAGTAGAGTTGAAAACAATATTTTGTAATAGTTCAGGGGAATTTATTGTAAATACACAATAGTTATATTGTGTATATAAATAGAAGTAGTATTTCTATTTTGTAAGTGATCTGACAGAATAGAGTGTGGACAGATTCGAAGATTCAGATTTGAGAGAATTGCTTTGCAAGTCACCAAGAACCGAATGTAATATCTTTTCTCTCAACTTAATCATTCAATATATTGTATTGAATTGTTAATTGTTCATATGAATTGTTTAATGTTGAATGAATTGCATGAAATATGAATTCACAATTGGTATCAGAGCCTAATATGGATTAAATTGATTGAATTTTGAATCTGAATTTTCATTTTTTTCGAACACTGTTACATCAAGTTTTTCGAAAACAGAAAATTAATTGAGGTTTTTGATTTTGTGGATGAATTGAAGTGAAAATTGGAACGAAGGTGGAGCATTTAAAGTCGAATAACATCAGATTTTAATTCCAAACACACAAGATTTAATTTGGATTTTACTAAATTTTTGAAAAAGTGTGTGTTCTTGAGGTTTTTGATCGATTTTTGGATTTTAATCTGAAATTGGTCAAGTTGTTTTCACAAAAAGTGTTTGTGTGTGAAAACCGCAGCTTCGATTTTAATCTGGAATCAATTTGTGGATTTTTGTTGAAAATTGGATTTTTTGAACTTGATTTTTGAAATATTTTGTTAAAACTCGGGCATCTCTATGTTCATAGCTTTGATCGAGTTTTACAAAGAAGTATTCGAGTTTGATCAAAGCTTCAATCGAGTTTTATAAAGTGGTAATCGAGTTTCATCAAGTATCATTCGAGTTTATCACTTCATTGACCGAGTTTCAAGCCTCATTAGTCGAGTTTCAAGCTGTATCATTCAAGTTGCAAGATATTATCATTCGAGTTTTAGGCTTATTCATTCGAGTTCTAATCCTTTATCATTCGAGTTTCAGGCTTATTCATTCGAGTTTGTTTCCTTGTTATTCGAGTTTAGTGATTAATCAATCGAGTTTATTGCTTTTTTAACCGAGTTTCATACTTAGTTCATCGAATTTCAAGCTACTTCAGTCGAGTTTAATTCTTCAATATTCGAGTTTGTTCATGTTTCATTCGAGTTGATCAAAGCATCAATCGAGAAACTTCATGTTTCATTCGAGTTGATCAAAGCATCAATCGAGAAACTTCATGTTTCATTCGAGTTGATCAAAGCATCAATCGAGAAACTTCATGTTTCATTCGAGTTGAGCACAGTGTAATTCGAGTTGAATCATTCTTCATTCGAGATTCAATAAGCTTCATCTGAGTTTCATACTTAATCAATCGAGTTTTATACTTAATCAATCGAGTTTCATACTTAATCATTCGAGTTTTATCATTCTTCATTCGAGTTTCAGTCATAACCATTCGAGTTTCATTCTTTTATCATTCGAGTTTGACTATATGACCTATTCCGCTTAAATTGACCATAACTTTTGACTGGAACATCGTTCGAGGCCCAATTCCACTCCAGAAAAAAAGTTACGGGCATTTTTCTACAGAAAATCTAAAATTTCAACGTCAAAAAGTCATTTCCGAGCTGATTTTTCACAAGTTATCATTTTTAGATATAATTCTCAAAGTTTTATCAGAATTCACTCATTTTTCCATAAAAGATCTTGGAAGATTCAATTTCAAGCAATTCAAAATGGCATATGAACAACTTTCAAAATCTGAGCTGATCGCCAAACTTACTGAATCTGAAAAGATTCGTAAGAACAATTACGACATTCTTGTTCAGTTAAATACTGATAAACATTTGGCGTTACGTGACGTACAAATACTGAATGAAGAAATTCAAAGCTTAAAAGAAAAACAAAACTCTGAGAGTTGTGCTCATCAATTGAAAATATCAGAATTACTTAAAGAACTTGATGAGCTGAAACAAGAAAATTTTCAGAATGCAACTCAACTGAAATATCTTTTGCCTGAAAGATCTGATCTTTACAAGAAAGTTCAGGATCTTGAAGATACACTTTGTAAGACAAAACCAACTGATCAGAATTGTATTTTAAACAAAAATGAAGAAATTTTTGCTCTTCAACAAGAGTTGTCTTTAACTAAAGATTTGATTGAGAAGGAAAGACATGAGTTCTTACTTAAAGAACAAGATTTTAAATCCAAATCTGAATTGTTTGAAGATGAAAGACAAATGTTCTTAATCAAAGAACAATCTTTTAAATCTGATTACCAATCATTTGATCATGACAGAAATTCAAATTTAGTCATTATCAAAAGTTTGGAAGATCAGATACTTCATCTTACAAAACAATTACATGTGTTTACTTCGTCAACTGAGTCAAAGGTTAAGACCCCTTCTTCAGTGTGTTTAAAATCCAATGTTGATCACTCTGGTTTGTCTTTTGAAAGTGAAGTGAATCTAACTAACTCTGCTAAGTTTAATTCTTCTTCAGATCTTAAACTTAAGTATCTGTTAAAGATACACAGCGGCAAAGATAAAATTATTGAACAACTTCCGGTCAAGATTTACACCGGTGAATCTTCGAAGTCAAATTTTTTTAAAGTTTCTGAAAATACTGGTCATCCTAATCAGAAAACATTTTCACAGAAAAATACCAAGTATTATCAGAAACAGGCAAGAACCAGACAGTTTTTCAAAAAGAAGAGTTCGCAAAAGTTTGATCATTCAAATTCAAGTTTCTTTAGAAATTCAGATATTCAATTTTCTCATACTCAAAGAAATTTGTTTTCTGAGTTTGAAAGAGAAGCTGATAGTTATAACATGCAATCGGTACCTAAACCCAAGTACAAGTGGGTACCAAAACCTGTTTTGAAATGGGTACCCAAGAGCGCTAACACGTCTGGATCCAAATCTGTTTGGATACCAAAGACATCTTAAATTTTGCAGGTTATAGGTTTCTTATCATTTCAGATAAGGACCCGTTCTTCATTTCAATAGGCTCTTGATTACATCAGATCAAGACCCGTGTTTCAAATCAAAAATGGTTTCTAGTTAATTCAGACTAGAACCCAGACTTCAATGAACCAGAGTCAAAGGCTTTCAGTTACATCAGACTGAAACCCGAGTCTGAGAGACAAATCTTACTGGAATTCTTGCCCTGAATTCAACTCCGAAGCTGAAATTGACAAAGAGGGAGTTTTATTTTTATAATTTTTTGCTCCTGATTTCATTTCTATGAGTTGACTAACTGTGTGTGCTTATTTCCAGGGGGAGTTTCAGACGCACTTTGACGATGACATTTTTCAAAAACGGTGTGTGATTTTTCACGAAAATATTTGATACACACATAAAAAGAGTTTTTGAGCTGAAAAGAAATTTTTTTTTTATGAATCTCTGAATCTATCATTGAGATTAATTGATTGATCTAATCTCTTTGATTTTCATAATCTCATCTCTTTGTTACAATGCTTCCAATTTATACTAGATTCTCCCGTTATCTCCCATGTGCTAAATCTTTCAAGAAAATCTGATTCTTCTCATATCATATATCAGAATTTCCATTTCAATCTGATATCTCCCAAATTATATGAATATAATCTCCGATATCACATGATTACCGAAAATCTTTCTGCTGACTCCGATTATGCACCAATCTGAGTGATAGGCATAAATTTCGCTTCTATGGTCTATCCAGAACCGGAAGACCTACCCAAGGAGCAAACCATCTATAGTTTGTGTGGGTGAGGGTTCTTTAGGTTTATTAGTTGAGAAGTGTCAGTTATCACGGGATACTGACAGGGTCGAGCAGAGATAAAATGTAAATGAGAGGGATATTGATATTGAAAGGAGATGGTGGTGCATCAGATCATGCTTTTGCTATAGAGCTGACTGAATTCATTTCTTAAAAGTGAGCCGGAGGGAGCTTAGTTGAAAAATGCTGAGAGCTGAGTGTTGAGAAAGGATTTGAAGAAAATAAAATCCTACCTACACAGTGTCTGCTGGGTAATCCTCATAATCTATCAAGCCCTAGGCGACTTGATATTGAAAAAGACGTCATGGACCCAGTGACGCATGCACTTAACCCCACCAACTACTCAGTTATCTCTCAAAAGATTTCTGTTTCAATAATCACGGAGATATAACACATTTCTATCGATATATCATTTGGATATTATTGATATTGAAACAAGGAAGACAGTTGCTCCGGTCTCCAATTTCATTTGATGCACATTGTGTCTAGAGCTGATTATATACACTTTTAGGACACATCGAGTCTATCAGTCTGCGTGACTATAAACTGCTAGTCCAAAGTGACTAAGTCGGAACAAATAAGAGTGATTCTTTCATGATAAAGGATTTCACGATGACTATTTGGAAATCCTACCAGTGTTACTATCATGCCAGCGCTGAACGTCGGTCACATAGATTTTGTCTATTGTGTAAACAGGAATCCTATGTGGACCTGGACTCATTTTCTCACAAAATGAATATGTTTCATTTTCCCCAAAGTTGAAAAGCTTTGTTTTTGTTCTAAAAAGTTATAGTATCAATTCGAGGGGGAGTGAACTTTTTGAGGGGGTGAGATAAATCTGCTTTGTATAGGGAGAGAGATATCAGTTTAAGGGGGAGAAAATCAATTTGTAATAATTTCTGAGTTGTAATTGTTGTCGTATTTCCTCAATTGTAAATTCATTGCACTTATGTCTCTGAAGAATTTGCATGATGTTCATAATTCTTATGATCATCATGAGGGGGAGAAAAGCTAGAGTTCAGAGACAACTGTTGAGTAGATTGAAGACGATTGCTACATCATCTCAAGACAATTGATCAAGAAAGAGATTTAATAGCTATTCATGATTCAAGGGGGAGTGTCCTATCAAGAAAAGAGAAGATCAGAAAAGAAGAGATGAGAAGATCAAAGAGAGACAATAAAGAAGAAGTTTCTAAATCAGAAGATTCAGAGATCATAGAAAAGAAGAAGATTCAAGATAAGAATTAACCTGAACAGAGAACTTTAAATGAAAAATTGTTTTCATCTCTAAGGGGGAGATTGTTGGGTACAATTATAAGTAGAGTTGAAAACAATATTTTGTAATAGTTCAGGGGAATTTATTGTAAATACACAATAGTTATATTGTGTATATAAATAGAAGTAGTATTTCTATTTTGTAAGTGATCTGACAGAATAGAGTGTGGACAGATTCGAAGATTCAGATTTGAGAGAATTGCTTTGCAAGTCACCAAGAACCAAATGTAATATCTTTTCTCTCAACTTAATCATTCAATATATTGTATTGAATTGTTAATTGTTCATATGAATTGTTTGATATGTTGTATGAATTGCATGAAATATGAATTCACAGATTTCATCACAAATTTTGCGTATTTTGGGTATGTTAATGTTAAATGTAAAATATCAACGTGTTTCGTATTAAAATTTTGTAAGATTTGATGGATATCTATTTTATTGATTTTGGGTATTTTCGTAAAAAAATATGAGTTTTTTTTACTATATTTTGTTAGTATTTTGATTATTTTCCAAATGATTTGTGTAATGTTTTGATCTTGTTATGTTTTGGACCCTTGATGTTAAGATTTATTGGTTTTCTATGAAGTACGTAATGACACGTCGTTCTATATTAATTAAGATCAAATCAGATTTTTTGGTTTTTAAACAAAAGAACCGTTCAGTTTTTTCATGTTTGGTTTTCAGATTTTCAGATTTGGATTATCAGTTTAATTTTGATTTTTTACATGCTCGCTCTTTGGTCTTAATTTTGGGCTTAAATCCTAGGGTTGCGTTTAGTTAACGAAAATTAGTCTTTTTTCAATTTCAGTTTTTAAGTTGTATATTTTTAGAAAAATGACAAGTATTTCTATAGAAAGTGAAAACTTGTTTAGATGATAAAGCTTTAGTTTTAAGAATAATAAGATGAGTGACGGGTAATTACTTTTCAAACCCGTCCCCATCTCCGATTCAGGGATTTTTACCCGCTTAATTTTAAGTTATATATTTTATAATTAATGTTTATGAAATAGGAAAATTGGACATAAAATATTATATTTATGTATTTAATTAATATGACATTAGATTAATAACTCGACACAAAAAAATATTAATTGATTGATCACCTAATAAAATTTGTTATAACGGTTCTTTTGTTTCAAAAACCAAAAAATTCAGTTTGATCTTAATTAATATAGAATGACGTGTCATCACGTACTCCAAAGAAAACGCATAAATCTTAACATCAAGGGCCCAAAATATAACAAGATCAAACCAAATACACAAATCATTTGGATAATAATCAAAATACTTTCAAAATATAGAAAAAAAACTCATATTTTCTTACGAAAATACCCAAAATCATTAAAATCAATATCCAAGTACAAATCTTACAAAATTTTAATACGAAACACGTTGATATTTTACATTTAAAACATTAATTTGTGATGAAATCGAATTTCAAACAACAACAAAAACAACATAAATAATAATTATTATTAGAATAACAAATCATTCTTTACAATTAAAAATTATTCGTAATATATAAAATACACATATGAATATAAATATTTGTATACTTAAATTTAATAAAAATTGATTAATAAATACTAAAAACCAAACGATTTATGTACTTAATATTAATAAAATTTTATTACTATAATAAGTTAAAAAGTTAATGATGTTATTAAAAATGTAATGAAATAATAAAGAAAAATTAATAATAAAATAAAAGTTAATAAATTACCATCAAGGACCATATGCGTAATTAATTGCAAACATCAGGGACCAAACTCAAAAGGGTAAAAATGTCATTCTAAAAAGTTTAACGGTTGCTTAACGGACGAGGGACCAAAATTGAAAGTAAACCGTTAAGTTAGGGACCATTTATGCAACTTTGAAAGTTGAGGGACCGTTTTCATAATTTTGGACAAACCACAGAGACCATTTTTGTAATTTACTCTGAATTGTAACTTGTTATCCAATTTTATTAGTTGTGTATATTTTTTAATTCAAACACTAGATTATATATAAAATGTTAAAAAACGTAAACTAGAAAAAATAATAATTATAAAACGAAAGCAAACTTGAAAAAATTGAAAACTAATGGATATAGAAAACAAAAGATATATACAAAATTAAAAAAATGCAATACAACTATAAATTCGAAAATAAAAAAAAGAACATAATATAATTAGTTAAATGTATATAGAGAACTGCAGGAAAAAACAAATAAGAAAATATAATAAGCTTATACGATTTGATTACAAACGAACAAAAATATAATACAATTTTTTTATTGTTAATGTTAATTTTTTACTGTGAACAAATTACATAATAAAGTTTATGTTGGATATTAATATAATTGATGAAAATAATAAGTCTAGGGGTCTTTGTGTAATTAGTTTATAGTCTTGACTTTTCATATAAATAGGAAAAATATTGTACTGAAATGTACAGATCGTACATTCATATTTTGCATGGAATCAAGTTGTACGGATTAGGTCAACAATGTTCTTATTCTCACATTCTGTAATTCCGAATTTGTGCAATTGAAATCATTCAGTTAGTGTTTCTGATTGTTCTTAATTGTTTGATCTTTGTTTGTGATTGATTAAATACGAATATCAATTGGTATCAAAGCCTAGAATGGCAAATTTTTGATTGAATTTGAAATTCTGAAAAAAAATTTCGAACCACTATTTCATCAGGCTTTGAAAATTCAGAAAAATCCTTAGGGTTTTTGATTCAGTGGATGTTTGATCCTGTTAATTGGATCGAAGGTTTGAATTTTAAAAACGAACAAACTGAGTATAATCTCAGTTTGTAATTCAAAACACACAAAATGTTCTTTGGATTTTACGGATTTTGAAAAAGTTTTGTGTTCTTGACTGTTTTTAATAAAAACAAGGGTTTTGATCTGAAATTGTTCAAAGTGTTTTCACAAAAGTGTTTGTGTGTGTAAACCACACCTTCGATTGCAATTTGGGATCCATTAATTCATTTTTGGTGAAAAATTTGATTTCTGGACTTGAAATATTTTAAGTCTGGTAAACTCGAATCGAGTTGGATATCAGCTTTAATCGAGTTGGAAATCATCTTCAATCAAGTTGGATATAAGTTTTAATCAAGTTGGATTAAAGTTCATTCTAGTTTGATAATCAGTTAATTCGAGTTGGATTACTCATCATCCAAGTTGAATCAAAGGTTCATTCGAGTTTAATCAACAAATTTTAAAAGGAACCAAGTGTTTTTCGAGTTTGTTAAAACTCCATTCGAGTTGGATGACACTTTCATTCGAGTTTTATCAATACAATATTCGAGTTATGAAACACTATTCATGTTAATTCATTGTCATCCGAGTTGATAGAAGTGTCATTCGAGTTGATATACATTAGATTCGAGTTTCATAGTATTGTCATTCGAGTTTCATTGACTTTTAATTCGAGTTTTATTACTAACTCTTCGAGTTTGATCATTTTAGATTCGAGTTTGATAAGGATTCTTTCGACTCTTACACTTCATTATTCGAGTTGATTCATTCTTTGATCGAGTTTCACCACTCTTTCAGTCGAGTTTAACTCTTTGACATTCGAGTTTCACTATTCTTAAATCGAGTTTGATCATTCATTCGTGTTCATTTCAAATCAATCAAATTTCATTCAATGATCTTGGAAGATTCTATTTAATCATTCACGATGTCGAAAGATGCACTAGCTATGGGTTCGGAAACCATACCTTCCATTCTTTATGGGGTGAATATGTTCAGTGGATGGAACGGATTCTGGAATTTATCAGCTTTCATGACCTATCAGATGAAATGTTGAAATCCCTGACAGAGGGTTCAACAGTATTTCTGGAAACAATTCCAGCTGTACCAACCGGTAATCCTCCAATACCGGAAAGAACTGTAGAGTTCACAAATCTGAGTGAAGCACAAAAACAAAGAAAGCTGGGAGACAAAACTGCCAGAAAGCTCTTGCTGATTTCTATCCCAAATGAAATATATATCAGTCTCACCAATACAAAAATAGCCAAATCCATCTGGGATGAGGTGTGTAAACTTATGCGTGGTTCAGACAAAGTAGTTACGAATTGAGCAAGAACAGTCTGATGACGTTTGAAAGTTTTAGAGCGAGAGAAGGAGAGTTGCTGGAAAGCACTTATTTGAGATTGGTCAATCTGGTGAGTGAGATGAAGAGGAATGGAGTGACAAAATCCAATTTGGATATAAATGTCAAATTCCTGAACATGCTGAATCCGGAATGGGATAAATACACCATGATCATTCAACAGACCAAAGATATTGACGATATGGATTTCCATATGGTGTTTAAGAACCTTAACAACTATCAAGAAGTTGTTTTAAGGAAAATGTTTGGAAAGAAACAAGCAGAAAAAGAAACAATTGATTCTCTGGCTCTCCTGGCAGATAAGAAATAAAAGTATAAATTGAAAAAGGAGAAGCGGGTTGTCATAAGCAGCAGTTCTTCAGAATCAGAATCAACCGATTCTTCAGCTAACTCCGAGATATAGGAGATGAAAAAACAGATGGCCTTGCTGACTAAGGCATTACAGAAAAAGTTCTATAGCAAGCCGACAAACAACAAGATGCGATACAAGACATGCTCCAGTAAGTATGCAAAGAGAGACAAGTATGAAAAATCTGGAGAGAGGAGTGGGAAAAAGACTGAAAAATATGAGAAGACAGATAAGCCAGCCACTGTTCACTATCTTCCTAACATTCTCTCTCGACATTTCTTACCCATGAAGCAATCATTCAATCTGTAAAAGATTTTAAGCTTCTTGTGTTGAAATTATAAGTATTGTTTTGTTTTTGTCATTATTTGTTCATTTTTCAGCTTATTTTTCGAGTTTATTGAACTATGTGTGTTCTTGGTGTTTCAATGTGTGTTTATGTGTTATTATGATTCTGTGGTTTATATCTGAAATTGAATGTGTGTTTGGATTCATTATGTTCATATGAACTTGAAAATCAATTTTCAAGTTCTATCTCAAAACACACAACATTTAATTTCATTTTGAAAATCAAAAGTTTCGAAAATTTTGAATCACTGTAATTCGGATTTCTGGGGACTCAAATGTTGTTTTTGGACAAACTTCAGTAAATGGAAAGTGTTTAAAAAGAGTTTTCGAGTGGGCATATGTAGAAAGTTTGGCCAAACATCCCTAGAATTAATTTTTGAATTTTTCAGAGATGTTTAGGACTTAGAAAAGTTGCATAAGTTTTAACTCGATCAAAGCTTCATTCGAGAAAAATTCAGTTTTGATCGAGTTGAATGCTAAATAGTTCGAGAAAGTTAAGTCTTTTAATTGAGTTGGACACACTTGGGACTTAGAATATTTTCAAATCTCCCGTCTCGATTGAAACATGGTCTGAGAAAAGTTAGGTTTTATCCAAGTTGAGTACATGCTTTAATCGAGAAAACTTATTTGTCATTCGAGTTGGTTAGAAAAAGGACTTAAAATATTTTCAACTTTTTCCAACTCGATTCACAAGTCTTGCAAGAATATACTTTCTTTAATCGAGTTGGGTCATATTTTGGTTCGAGAAAGCTCTTCTTTCATCGAGTTGGTCAAAAAGTCTTTCGAGGAAACTTTAACTTCTTTCGAGTTGGTTCGAGAGTCATTCGAGAAAAGTCCTAGTTCAATTCGAGTTTGATGTAACTCCATTTCAGAAATATCTTATGTCATTTGAGTTGAGTTCCATATCATCCGAGAAAGTTGTAAGACTCATTCGAGTTTTAAGCCAAACTTTTTCAAAATTTTTCTAAGTGTGGTGGAATTTTAAATTTTTAAGAAAAATTTCGTATTTTTCAAGAAATTTTTAAAATCTGTGTTTCATTAACATTGGTTTCTTAACGATTGACTTTGGAGTCCTAACAATAATATTTTATTATTATTGTTTGGAATCCCGATGCTTTAAACAATAAAACACATATTTTTCTAAATTCTTGGTAAATGTTTTATTTTTCTATCTGCTAGATTAAATTTGTTTTTTCGTCATTTCTAACATGTTTGTTATTTTTACAGGAAGCAAATGGAATCCCAAGCCCCCACCCTAAATTCCAGTTCATCAAATTCACATACATCCTCAAACCATATACTAGTTTCAAAACCAGTTAAATCAGCTTCCGTTACCCGACCATCACCTTCATCACCAATCCCCGAAACACAACTTGTCAAACACAAATATTGCTTAACCATGAAGGACAATAATCATAGATTTGATCCTAATGTCATCAAAGTGAGTCATCCTGTTATAGTTGAAATCCTTAAAGGACAGACACCCTCTTGGCTATCTTTTGAAATACAAACCTTCAAGTCCTCAAGTTTATCTAGATCAATTTTGGCATACCGTAAAGTTTGTACCTGATGAAGGAAACCATCACTTTAAAGTCACAATTAATCAGTTCAAGGCAAAGATTACACTGGCTAGACTCCGTCACAATCTATTCTTGCCAAGACGGACTGATACAGTGAACTTCCCAGAACTGGCAGATTTTGAAGATTTTGTTTATGATGAGGAGTTGTGTCATTATCTAATCAGCCTAGGATATTCTAAACCTTTGCCAAAGAGTTCAAAGTTCCATTGCAATGGTTTAAATAGAGAGTGGTATACCCTGTTTAGGATCGTCAACACGTGTATGACCTCTAAACGTACATGCATAGACAGAGGAAGCATTCATTGCTTAAGGATTTTTCATGGGATTGCCTTCAACAAACACTATGATTATGCACAATGCATATGGGAAGACTTGAAGGAGGTTGTATTGGCTAAAACAACCAACAGAGCAAGGAAGTTTGTGCCACTTCAAAGGATCATACAAATTTTGATCAGAGGAATTCTAAGGGCTAATGAGAAAATACCGAAGAGATCCAATACTCAGAATTGCCCTGATTATGTGATGATGAGCCTTCACGGTGTTCAAGACGATCATAATGCTTATGTTATGCTGATTCCTGAATCGTTACTTAAATATGCTGATCAAGAGGCTGAGAGTGTGAGACTTTATCGTATAGATCATGCTCCTATAGAAACCCAATAACCGGGATTTCTTACCCAAGGAGTTGTAGGTGAGCAGGAACATCAACAAGGGGCTGATGTTCAGGGAAGCCAATTTGAGCCCGAGGGAGCAATGGAGCAAGAGAGGGGTGGTGAGAGGAGTTTTGATTCAGAAAGAACGTTATCTAATATTGCTGAAGGTGGTAATGTAGGTGCTGATGATGATGATGATGATGATGATATGGGAAGTGCTGCAATGATTGAAATATCTCAACCCCAAATTGATATTGTTGAGATTTCTAGGTTGAGTATGAGGGAGATCTCAAGCCCAGAAAGCCGGGATGTAGCCACAACTGTTGTTAGCTCCCATATGGGAGTTAGCATTAAAATAGCTAGTATCCCACTAGCGTCTGCACACCCCACCAGCTACTCACCTTCTTCCCAACAAGAAGGTGTTTCAATTTCACACCGGGATATTACACATGATCTATCCTTAAATTCTTAGGATATTATGGATATTGAACTCAGTACACAGCCGCCCACGTGTACAATTTCTCAAGCACAAGTCATAGTTCCTATACACTCTAGGACACTTGAGTCGACTTCATCCATTGGAGTAAGTGCAGAAGGACTTAGTGTCCCTGCTAGAACAACCACAGTGTTGGAAGCATCCGTTGCTCCTTCACTTGAAATGGTTGGAAGTCCGGTCAGAGCTACAACTTTGCCATCTTTGAGCACCGGCCACATAGAAGTTCTTTTTACAAGTTCGGTGGTTGTGTCAACTGGAAGTCTAGGTGGCCCAGTGGTTAGATTGTCACCCTTTGTAACATAAGTTTAATTTTGTACTTATCAGTTCATAGTTTTCCAGATTTTCACTAGTTAATTTTGTGCCAATCCTATGATTGGAATCTATCGGTATACAAATCAAAATACCCTTATAACTTATTATTTAACATTACATATATATATATATATATATATATATATATATATATATATATATATATACACACACACACACACACACACACTTATCATATCTTGTAAGCCAATGGCATTATACCATGGGTTTTTTTAAATTTTCATAACACACCCTTGTCTTAGTGTTATCTTTTATTTAGCCCTTTTATTTTAATAAATTTTTGTTTAATCCTCTTTCAACATTTATTATTACAACATTTTCTTACACAGTTAAAAAATATAAATTTAATTAAACTTATGTTTGAAGTTGTCTTTTGAAACTATTATGTTATGTTTAATTGTATGAAAAAGACTTTGTTATTCAAATGCACAAACAAAATTTTCTAATGAAATTCTTTTATAGATAAAATGTAACAATTTAATATTTAGATTTTTTTATTAAATATGATCATGTATAACATTGAACATTACTATTATAACGTTGACAAACCCTAATCAATGTATTAGAGACATTACCATTATAAATTTATTTGATTTGATCGTAAAACCAACAAATTAAAATGACGATTAAACCTAATCAATGTCAAAATTTCAAATTATGGTTATGAATATTTTATTAAATAATTATGGTTTCGATCCGTTTTAATAAGGCATTGTTTGTAATTTTAGCATTGCAAAATCTAGAAAACCTATGATAGGAACCAACTAACAGTGTCATTTGTCTTGCTTCTTGAATCTATATCAGCTTTCCAATTTCACTTTTCGATCCTGGTTCAGTTGTGTTTCGTTATTTCAAGTTTTCCTTTTGTTTTTATATTTATTTTTGTAATTAATATTTAAAACCCCGCAGCAATGCACGGATGTTTGATCACTCGTTTATAATACAAAATCTAAACAAATAGGCCTTTTTTACCACTACATGTCGCACACACACGCACACTTAAACACATTTAAAACTTTACTTAGGAGTTGATTCAGAAGCTAAAATCTTATGTGTAGCTTGCTTATGACTCGATTTACACTTCTCAACTAAAAATTCCGGTATGCATTTACAAAATTAACACCAATCTATGATTCGGTTGTCATAAAAACTGAACCAAAAAGCCTTGGATTCGTAATTTTGAGTAATTCTAACCTCAAATTGATGGTTGCAATAGTTATAGCTTCTTCTAAGCTACGTATTTCCAAATTTTCAAGATCTAATTCCAGCAAATTCTTGTTTTTGACTTTTAGAGAGAGAGAGAGAGAGAGAGAGAGAGAGAGAGAGAGAGCCGTGTGAAAGTGTTGGTTCGTGGGTTTTAGAGATAGCGTGTGAGTTCACTTATATGAACAGTCTCCTCCTTCTTATTTCCCTTTTGCTTCTTTCCAAGTTTGTAATATTTACACAATACCCACTTTGAATTATACCTTCATGTTTTAACATCTTAAATCTCAATTATTGTCACCATCTATTTTTAATACCACCGAGTGTTCTTCTTTTAAATATCCCTTTCCTTGACCTTTCGCTCTAACAACAATGATGATCCCACATCATTTATTTGTTATTCAATTTAAGTTCCATAATTCATACAAAATTTCCAATTCATAATATCTGAATTAATGAAATATCAACCATTAATTACATAGATTAAATCCTAAATACCAGATTACACATGTTTCAAAAACCGGGATGTTATAGCATGGGCTCCACCACGCTCATACTTCGTATGCGAAGTCATGCTGTGCTAAACAAACTTGGGTACTTTGTTCTCTTGTCTTCTTCTAAATCCCAAGTATGATTGAGCTCGTGGCGGTTTGCGACAGTCACGTGCAAAGTGACCGATCTTACCACAGTTGAAGCAGGCTTCCTATTCCTGGGATAGTTATACCCATGATGCCCCTTCTGCCCACAACAGTAGCAGTAAATATCTTAATTTCTACACTCCTCATAATGTGTTTTTCAGCAGCAGCCGCAATCCCGCGATTCAAAACTAACTGAGAAGGCACTCCCCCTTCTTGTTAAAATTGATGGTTGATGAGACAAGTGTTGTGATGATCGTGGCGACCCTGAATAGCCAAAGTCCCGTTGTCTCTTTGATGGTGACGGTTGAGTTGGACTCACAACAGCTAAACCCATAACATAACCTGAGAGTACCAGAATTTGCTCGACATTCCAAGCAGCCTCCAGCATTCACGTGAAAGTAGTGTACCGAACACTGCTCATTGTTTGGCGTATTTCTAGATCGAAACCAGACTCAAACCTATTTATCTTCCACTCCTTGGTGTCAATCTGATGGGGTGCAAATAAACTCAGTTAGGTGAACTCGAAAGCATATTGGGAAACTATCTTTGTTCCCTAAGTCAGCCCCATAAATTTAGCCTCTAATCAGCGTCTTTCATCAGCTAGACAATATTGCTAAGTGAATACTTTCTTAAATTCAGTCCAAGGCATGCTTGATATAGCCTCTATGGTTGGTTGTGACACCCTAGCCACAATAACCACCATCACAATACACCCAGGATTAAACACCACATAAATTATTACATAATGCTCTAAATGCTTAAACAAGTGTGGAAGCATTAAAGTACATAAATTAAAATAATACAAATTTGTCAAACACCCTATAGTGCTACAAGGTTCCAATACTAAGTCTACATACTCAATACATTATTACATCACCCAGAATATTTTTCAACATTGGTCTCATAGTACATTTACCGATTGAGTAGTATCAAATCTTCCAAGACTTCACAAACAACCTAACTAGAAGGTCCCGCAGCGGATTTCCCTTTTCCTGTAAAAAAAAATTCAACAACTGAGGGGTAAGCAAAGCTTAGTGAATACACAGATTTACGCATTTTATAAATCTTTATGAAGCCCACAAGAGTAACACCGACAATGCATGTCGTGCACTCTCCACGTACACAAAGTACGACACATGAGCCGTCGATCCTACGAGCCCAAAACTCGGCATTCAAACCAACCACCTGAGACAGACATAACATCGAGGATGACTTACTGCCTACCAGAACCTCGGAGGGATCAGCTCCGGGTCATATAGCGCAGTAACATCGGAATAACAGATGCGACCCGCCGGTCCATCGATAGATGCACAACAAAAGAACGGACATGCAACAAGATCAATGTGCATCTAAGTCTACGCGTGTTAGTAGAATTCCAAACGAAATTGAAACAACATGTCTCAGCAGGCAAAAGCTAATATAAAGCAGATATAAACATGCGAAATCATATGTAATCACAGTTGGTGCGTTAATTAACTTCAATTAATCTTATTTCTCCATGGGCTTTCAACCGGATTCACAAAGTACCCCACTGTGGGTTAAACAACACCACAAGGGACCTGTTACATTTCTATAAGTAAAACATATCATACATATATTCATTATCAACTGAGAATTGAGTTTCTACAATTAAAGTGTCAAAACATTCGGAACCGACATCCGAAACTCATATTTATATCCTCTTATTTGATGTTTGTATTATTCCCAATTAATCCCTTAAACAACTTATTTAATAATAAATCTCAACAAGTTTTCTCAATTTATTGCGTAAATCCTTCGGAATTCTGATTCGAACAATTATTGTTTAACCTTAAATTTATGGGATTGTCGAAATGTCCAGAATTTATCTTAATATATCTGAATTAAAGAATGTCCGACCGGTTCCATTTTATTTTCTCCAATCAAACCCCAACCCAGATGATTTTATATATATATATATATATATATATATATATATATATATATATATATATATATATAGTTTTGAAATGAAAGGAATACCGAAACCTTTTCGGTACTCACTTCACATGGTCTCGGTACATATGGTCTCTATATCAAGGTTTCAGTATATATAGTTTCGGCACCTCAGTAAGTTTCGGTATTATGTACCAAAACCTTTAAGGTTTCGGTACCTCCAAGTGGTCTCGGTACCTATACATAGTTTCGGTACATGCTGATGGTTTCGGTATTAAGGTTTCGGTAGTCAAGGACTTTCAGTATCATGTGGGTTTCGGTAGGAGGGGGTTTCGGTAGGGGCAATACCGAAACCATCAAGGTTTCGGTACCCTTTTATGTTGTTTCGGTGCCCATGCAACGCACACAGATCACTTACTGTAAATTTCCAAAACCATATTTATAACTTGAATTTGAACCCGAAATTTTGTACACAACTTCTACAACACTAGATTTACACAAACCCACAAGAATATCTAACATGCACATATATTTTGGACCAAAAATCTCTGATTCGGTTTTACATAGAAACCGAACCCAAACCACAAATTTGAAGAGTTTTAAGAAATATTTACCTCAAATTTCTTGTTGCAATGTTTATAATTCCTTCAAAACAACTTGAATCCCGATTTTCAGCCTTCAATTTGATGTTTTCATTCTTGCTTTGAAGAGTTGAGAGAACCGTACTTTAGAGAGAAGGTAGAGAGATGGAATTTGATTCAAAATGGAAGACTTGTGTCTTGCTTATTTCCCACATTCAACCTTTTGACACATTTAACCCCTCAACTTTTCTTTATATAAAGATTTCCATCTTTATTTTATCATCACTATAATTTATAATCATCATACTTAATAATTAAAACTCGAAATTCTAAAATTTTTAATTCCTTAAAATAGCAACCAAATTCTTAAATTCCATCAAATAAAGATTAAATCTTTATGTTATCCTTTCAACCACTTAATAATAGTTATATTAACTTGATAAATTGGAAATTATCAATTTCTGAATAAGGCAACCAACTTTTATAATTAATCCAAATACATAATCCAACATAATTTTATTAAATTCAGAAATTAAAACTAATTAACCTCAATTACATCATTTTAATTCTTAGGATGTTACAGCATGGGCTCCACCATGCTCAAACTTCGTCCTTGAAGTTACTTGGCTCCAAACATTTGCGGATATTTCTTCATCATTTCAGACTTAGTCTCCCACGTATGATTGGCTCCTTTATGATGCTTCCAACGTAGCAGCACCATCTCTATTTCCTTACTCCTTAGCTTCTTCACTTTAGTATCCAAGACACATTCTGGCTCTTCCACATGTCGGAGCCTTTCGTTGATCTGTAGCTCAGTGTGATCGGCCCAATCCTCATTACCAGTAGTGAATGATCGACTTTCGGAGATTTCCAACATGGAACACCGGATGTATATCTGACATTTCTTAAGGCAACTCCAAACGATAAGATTGGTTTCCTACTTTCTCTTTTATCCTGAATGGTCCAACGAATCTCGGAGCTAACTTTCCCCTTTTAACAAAACGTGTAACACCTCTCATAGGTGATACTTTTAAATAAACCCAATCATTCACATCAAAACTGATCGGTTTATGTCTCCTATCATGATAGCTTTTCTGTCGATCCTGTGCCTCCTTCATATTTTGTCTAACTAGTTGTATCTTCTCATTAGTTTCCTGAAGCAATGCCGGCCCAACAATCGGTGTTTCTCCGGTTTCTCTCCAACAGGTAGGAGTCCTACACCTTCTCACATACAATGCCTCAAACGGTGCCTTCTTTATCGTCGCGTGATAACTGTTGTTGTACGAGAACTCTATCAGTGGCAAATGATCGTCCCAATTACCACCGAGATCCACTATACATGACTGCATCATATCTTCAAGTGTCAGGATAGTCCTTTCACTTTGGCCATTGGTTTGTGGACGGTAAGCTGTACTCATAGCAATCCTCGTACTCAATCCCTCTTGCAGAGCTGACCAGAAACTTGAAGTAAATCGGCTATCCCGATCCGATACAATGGACTTAGGTACTCCGTGTCTAGATATGATCTCAGCCATATAAACCTGAGCCAATTTCTCCAATGAATAGCTTTCCCTAATCGGTATAAAGTTTGCCGACTTGGTCAATCTATCAACAATTACCAATACCGCATCGTGTTGACGCCTAGTCTTTGGCAACTTGGTGACGAAATCCATGGTGATGTGTTCCCACTTCCATTCCGGAATGGGAAGCGGCTGCAGACTGCCGTAGGGTTGCTGATGTTCGGCTTTCAAAAGCCGGCAAGTCCTGCATCTCTCCACATACTGACCAATATCTTTCTTCAATCCGGGCCACCAAAAGTCTGCTTTAAGTTCATTGTACATCTTTGTGCTCCCGGGATGTCCAGAAAACTTTGACTGATGTGCTTCTTCAATAATCACTCTCCTCATACCCCCGAAATTTGGTACCCAAATCCTTCCATATACACCTTTCAGTCCCGACTCACTTGTTTCCATTATCTTCATCTTTACCCTTATATCCTCAGCATCAATTTTTTCTTCCTTTAAAGCTTCTATTTGAGCAGCTTTTACATCATCAATGATCGTGGAAGTTAAGATAGTAGACGTCATCATGTAGCAGTAGTCCTTAGAATAGGCCTTACGGCTTAATGCATCGGCTACTACATTAGCCTTTCCGGGGTGATAAAGGATTTCACAGTAATAATCCTTTATAAGTTCCATCGAACGTCTTTGTCTCATGTTAAGCTCTTTCTGACTAAAGTTATACTTCAAGCTCTTATGATCTGTATAGAGTTGACACTTAGTTCCATACAGATAGTGTCTCCACAACTTTAATGCAAATGTAACGGCGATCAACTCCAATTCATGAGTTGAATAATCTTTCTCGTGCTGCTTTTACTGTCTCGAGGCATAAGCTATAACATTTCCACGCTGCATCAATACAACACCTAACCCCAGCCTTGAAGCATTCGTGTAAACCACAAAATCCTCATTGCCCTCGGGTAAGGCAAGTATTGGTGCTTCGCTTAACGTCTTTTTCAAAATCTCGAAAGCCTCTTGCTGCACAGTTTCCCAAACAAACGGTGCATTCTTTTTCGTTAATGCAGTCAAAGGAACTGCAATCTTCGAGAAGTCCTTTATAAATCTCCGATAATACCCCGCCAATCCAAGAAAACTTCTGACTTCTGTAGCTGATCGAGGCGGTTCCCAGTTTCTTATGGCCTCAACTTTAGCTGGATCTACAGAAATCCCAGCTCCAGATATTACATGTCCCAAAAACTGAATTTGTTGCAGTCAAAACTCACACTTTGAGAATTTGGCATACAATTTCTCTTTTCTCAACAGTTCCAACAATTCTTTTAGATGAGTAACATGCACTAGTACAAAAATGACCTATGGTCACGGTTTTGTCCAAACTGCCTAGCCACAGTTTTTGTTATTGACGTGACTAAAGGGTCATATATGAACTTGTATTTTATGATAGCCACAATTTATCTCAATAACTGTGACCATTTCAAATCACATTCAAACCTTAAGCCACGGTTTAACATAAGGATCGTGACAAAGACTTGTCACGGTTGCCACATTGTTACCAAATGTCATCGTTTGTCACAGTTATTTGTTTGATGTCTATAATAATCTTGTGATGGTTATTAACTGTGACGATAAATATGTATATGATCACGGAAATCTCTTTCGGTTACCAAAGGGACACCCTGAAGTCTAATTGTATGAGTCTAAATTATATGGTGGAATTAGTCACATGAATAAACTGTGACAGAAGACTAACTTATATGGTCGCGAAATCGCTTTATGTGACCAAAAGGTGGAGTTCATTAGCCACGTATGATAAAAGAAAAACATTGTGACTATAAGTGTTTAATGGTCATGATTTAGTTCATTAAGTGTGTCCAAAAGTAAACAGTTGTCATGAAATAAGAAAATTATTGTGACTATAAGTATTTTATAGTCACGGTTTAATTTCTTATGTGTGTGTAAAAGTATACAATATTCATGATAAAAGGGAAAAATGTGACTAAGTATTTTGTTTGTTACGATTTAATTTCTTTTATGTATATAAAAGTAATTAATAATCACGGTTTAAGAAAAAAAACATATCACCATAATTATGTTTTGGTCACAGTTTAAGACACACAAGCATGTGACTATTAATATTTAAGGGTGACAGATTAAGTTTTTATGTGTGTCTAAATGTAAACAACAGTAATAGTAAAATGAAAAAGATATGATTATAAGTACATTCAAGTCACGATTTAATTTGTTAAGTGATTAAAAGCTATCAATCTCACACATTAAAAAAATTTCAATATAAGGAGTTTTTTTGTCACGGATTAAACAAATTTGTGACTATTAAGATTTAAAGGTGACGGTTTATTATTCTTATGTAACTAAAAGTAAACAATAGTCATGATAAAAAAATGTTACGACTATATTTTTTTAATGATCATGGTTTAGTTAATTTTTTATTAGTGTGTAAAAGTAACAGTTTTCATGATAAAAGAAAAAAACAGTGACTATAAGTATTTTATGGTCACACGAAGAATTGGTCTGTGTGACTAAAAGTAATCGGTGGTTATGGTTTAAGTGAAAAAAAATGTCCCTATAAGTTGTTTTTGTCACGGTTTATAAAAAGCAAACTAGTGACTATTAATAGTTAAACAATTAAACATGACGACTAGATCTATTATATATATGTGTCTAAGGTAAACAATAGTCATGGTGAAAAAAAGAATATGTGACAATAAGTATTTTAGCCTACGACTTAATTTGTTATGTGTGGCTAAACGTAATAAATGGTTACAATTTTGAAAAAGCATGTCTACTACATTATGAACCTAATGCGACACTTTTGATGTAACACTTATGAAAGATGTTGCTTTTATTATAAATTTATTTATAGAGCGACACTTTTACGATAAGTGTTGCAAATATTGATTTAATGCAACACCTTTTTTAAAGTGTTGCAAATTTTACTAAAAAATGTAACACTTTTTTAAAGTGTTACGGTTTTCATTAAAAAAGGTAACACTTTTTAAAAGTGTTACAACTTTTATTAAAAAAATGCTACACTTAATTTAAGTGTTGCATTTTAAATATAAATATATGACACTTTTTAGAAGTGTTGCATTTTAAAAAAAATTAATACATATATAAATATATATATATATATATATATATATATATATATATATATATATATATATATATGTTCAAGTGAGTACCACTCATTATGCAGCGCACCAGAAGGTACTAGTCTTTAATATATTTTTTTTGAAATTTTTTTCATGAACATGTTTTAATTAACATTATGAAGATCATATGTGAATTTCACGCAAATCCGAACGCTCATAAAAACACGCATCATATAAATGTGTGTTCACATCACTTTTTAGGAGCTAGGAGATGTGAATATATGTGAAATTTACATATGATCTTCATAATGCTAATTAAAACATGTTTATGAAAAAAACTTTTAAAAAAAGTTTTTTTAAAGGTGGTACCTTCTGGTGCGCTGCATAATGGGTGGTACTCTCTCAAACCATATTCTATATATATATATATATATATATATATATATATATATATATATATATATATATATATATATATATATATATATATATATATATATATATATATATATATATATATATATATATATATATATATATATATATATATATATACATATATATATATATATATATATATATATATATATATATATATATATATATATATATATATATATATATATATATATATATATATATATATATATATATATATATATATATATATATATATGGAACTCTATTACATTTTAGGAAGAATTTCATATATATTCTTGTAAACTGTAAATATTAGGTATATATATGTTTCAAACTTTTTTATTACATATATATACTTCTAAACTTTTAAGGGGCGTTTGGTTTGCTGAAGGGTTTAAACGGGTATGTATATGGGTATGAGTTTGAAAGAAATAAAAGGAAAGAGAAACCTCATCAGTGTGGATGCGTTTGAGTTTTTCATAATCATTTCTAAATATTTGGTAATTATTTTTTAAGCAAACAATAACAATGACACCCAAACTCATTCCTTATGTCAAAAACTTATCAAATAAACACACCCTTAGTCTAAAAACGAAGAGTTGCTCAAAATAACAAGCAAAAAACACACCACCTAAAAAAATAATTACAATTTATCATTTCAAATAAAAATATAATATAAATATAATTCATTATTTTTTATACCTATAAAAATTAATAGATATAAAAGATAAAGACAATTTATTATTTTTTAAATTTTTAAATGTTATTAAATAGATAAAATATTTAAATTTTACTTTTAACCTTTAAAAAAATAATGTTCCTTAAAATTTTAACCATTTAAAAAGTCAATATAATTTCAATCTTAAAAATTATGTCAAAAGACTCATTCACGGACTCAAGGCTCATCCTTCAAAGAAAACCCTAGAAACACATGCTCGATTGCTCTCCATCGATTGTTGCTTTGCAGAAGAACCGACCAAGCGTCCAAATCAATTGTTGAAGAACCGATCGAAGTGCTCTCTCTCTCATCGACGATTAAGAACCGATCAATTGTTAAACAGTGTAAGTTTCTCGCAAATCGCTTTTAGAACTTTCCTTGAAAATATCTGTTTGATATTTGCTATTAATAAAGTAGTTTGCTCTAAACCTTTCAAATTCTGAAAGCTACATTCCAATCCGTGATAGAGTTCTGCTTTTGCGCTCGTTGTATCGGAAAAATTGATTAAACGGTGTAAGTGGCTTTTGACGCAAATCAAATTTTGTTTGTTGTTCTAGTTATTCTCCATCTCTGAATCAGATTTTTGATTGGACCTTGAGTTTTGAAGTTGCCTATTGATGAAGGTGTACATGTCATTTGTTTAGGATCTTGTTTAAAATGATTGCTACGTTTCTCCCTGCGGCCCATGGTTATCTTAACAGTTTTTGGATCGGGTGTGCCAAAATAATTGCTTTAGCATTCATCATTTTGGTAAAATTCAGAGTTATCATTTGCTTTTCTAGTTACAGAAAGGTATTAATTTTTTGAATTTTAACTTTTAATTGAACCAGCCACTCAATTTAATTTGTTCTTTTAGTTGCTACTTTAACGTGAATCCACACACACACACACACACCTCATTTTATGTTAAGTTTATTCAAAGATTTATCGTTAATTTAATGGCTAAGTGTGTGTAGAACTCATGCTAGATGTTTAGTAATTAATATACAAAGCTTAGGAGTGTATAATATGTGTGAACTAAGGCTTAAATAATTGAATTTCAGCACCACAAACTACCAAAAAGGCTGTTGTCCAATGTCATATATTCACTCCAAATTCATGTTATATGATTACATTTGATGATGGATTGAAGGTAGAAAAGGGTGTTGAATCCATGCTAGTTGTTTAAGTGATAATTTGCAAGGTTATAAGTCCATTAAATGCAAAGATTAAGGCTGAAAATGGTGAAACTACAGCATCAAAAATTCATAAAAGTTGCTGAGTTTGGACTGCACAAACAACCCACAATTGTCTAAGTGTTGTGAAAGTTCAGGAGTCCATAACAGCCCCCTTTAGGCTTATTCTCAGACCTTTAGTACTCAACACACAAAAGCTAACTACTTGCTAAGTATCTAGCCCATATCAGCCACCCCTTTCTCAAGACTCGGACCTGTCACAGCTCCTATTTGAGGTGAGTTTTGGACCTGCACAGCCATCCCATGCTTAGTATCGAACTGCACCTTCACCACACACATATAACCCAAGTGTTATGCAAGTCTCGGTCCCTAGCACACACAACCAAAGCCTAAGTATTGGCAATTCTCGGCCTCCACGTGCAGCCCCAAGTCTCGGACCATAACCAGCAGACACTAGTAGGATAGTACACTCCAAGACTCACAACTTCGCAAAGTGCAGACCAAATCTCGGACTACATTCACTGCACACACATCCTCACTACAACTAAGAGACTTAGATGGGGGAACCAACACTCAGAGACTTGTTTAAAAACTAAGGACCAGCACAATACAACAATTTTTGCAAGTGCAGCGAAGGAAAGACCCAGGTCAGGTCCGAGTCTTTTGACTCCCAAAGGCCTTCGGCTTCTACTGTGTTCCAGCAGCCAATTCCATCTCAAACACACAAATTAAACACTCATGAATACTTGTAGATGTTATTTATTGCTGTGACCATAAACTTGAACATCAAATTGATGATTTGGTGAGTTTTGCTTCGACTTAGGCTATGAGGCTGTAAACACACACAGTGCAGAAGCGCACACATATACACCTCCAAAAAACATCATCTTAAGGTGAGATTACCTTGAGAAATTCGTAGATACTTGTTGCTTGTTGCTTGCTTGATGTTTTCTTATTGATTCCTTGAAGAAAGATTGCTTAAATCTCTTGATTTTCAAGAGAGAAGTAAGTGTTTGCATGTGTTGGTCCTTGCATGTAAGATTTTTTATCAAAGTCTCATCCAGGTACAAACTCAAATTTTCTCTATTAAAACTTGTTTTTTTCTTCTATAACATCGATCTCTTTCTACAAATCGGATTCTTTCATAAACATATCAAGAGGCTGTGATGTTCAAACTTGATTTCTCTCTATTAAAACTTAAAATTTTTTCCCACAAAATCGATTTGTTTCATACGTATATCAAGGGGCTGTGATTTAATATATGATGATAATGAAGTTTATGGCATTGTATGAATCGAGGGTTGTGATTTTATTTATATTGATGAGTCGATTAATTTGATTATTCGGTTATTATGCTCTACCATATTAAGTGATCTAAAATACAATGGTTTATTGGTTAATCATGTTACATGAATACTTTGGTTAAAATTTGATAGATTATATTACATAAATTGCATTAAAAAAATACATAAATAAGCAAATTAACGATTAGCTATTTGGAGGATCATTCATGTGAACTTTGCTTAATATGACATTCACATTTTAGTAACATACGATGCGGTTGAGTACATTTCATTCTATTCATTCCAACCAATCGAATCGATTCCTCAAACCCTGAAAACGTTTTCTTGTGCTCTTTTTAATCTAGAATTCAGAAACCTAAACGGAATCAGAGCAGCAGCCGACACAACAACAACAAGAAACCAGCAAAAAGGCCGCAAAAAAGGAAGCTGCCAAGGCAGAAAAACTACGTCGTCATGAGATATTTTGATTTAGGGTTTATTTAATTTACATAAATGTTTACAGACTTGATTATGTAATCTACATTATTGATGTTAATGTATGGAGGTTGAAGTCCAAGTGAGGAAGATTTATTGTGTAAACAAGGGCTTCCGATAAATGTCGAGGATGCTGCCAGAAGTGATGTTGAAATTGAGAAGGCTTTGAAGGTACCTCATGAGATATTCAAACGTAATCTGCAAAATTACGTGTTGGTAACTTAACATTTTTTGTGATTAAATAAATGGCGTTATGAAACTGCCACCAAATTAAGAACCTCTTTTTGTATGCTAAAACAGTCATTCCATTTATGCAGGCTGGAGAACAACTTGTCCGTGTTAACCAAGATACTTGTTTGAACTACAGGATTTTGGACTTGCGAACACCAGCAAATCAAGGGATTTATCGCCTTGAGTGCCAAGTCTCAAATGTATGATATATGCAAGTGTGATTCATTTTTTTATTACTTTCTTGTGTGTTAGTGGATGCTTCTCAAAATAGACATTTGAATGTTTTATAAATCGGTATTAGAGTGAATTGTGAACTCCCAACTTATTGCAAATACAATGTTCCTCCAAGGTAATTAAAGGCGCTCGCCTTGGGGACTTAGGCGCAGAGGCGAGGCGAGCAAAGCCATATTGCCTTAGCAAGGTCGAGGCGATGCGAAGTAGCGAGGCGCTCGCTTGTGAGACTTACTCGCAGAGGGAAAGTGTAGCTATAAGTTTTTTATGATCACAATTATAACTATCTATTGCTGGCGGTGCTTAAAGCCTCCAGCAATTCTCAACCGTCCGATCTTAATCCATTGATCATGAGCCGTTGATAAGGAGTCATTTAGATAGTTACAAAATTACCCTTCTTTTACATACTATAGCGGTTACACAAACAAGGGCATAAACGTAAAATTACACATCAACTTCCATTATTTTTAGTATTAGATTTACGTCATTTGTGAGAGATAGTGGGGAGTTATGCAGTTTTTTAGATAGTGGGAGAGATAGTGGGGAGTTATGAAGTTTTTTAAATAGTGGGGAGGTTAATAAGTTTTTTAGATAATTAAATGGGTAAATAAAGTAGTTTCGATAGTTAAAATGTTAGCAGTTATTTACATTATTAAAATAATGTAAAAATAACGATGATGTTGGGTACTTACCAGAATTTGTCACACAGGACATGGACCTGGCCCATAAAGCTTCGGTTTGGCGATTGTCATTCTTTACTCATTTAACAAGTGTGTAATTAATACATTTATATATACAAAACGTAAAAAAATAGTTTCATATATTTTCTTTTCGTTGGTTTTATAACACATATAAGTTAAACTTCATACAGATAATAATTGAGTTTGATGTATATAAAGATAAATTGTATTATTAAAAGACTATTTATAAACTTTTAACCGGTGTGTAATTTAATACATTTATATATACAAAACATTAAAAAAATAGTTTCATATATTTTCTTTTCGTTGGTTTTATAACACACGCAAGTTAAACTTCATACATACAATAATTGAGTTTGATGTATATAAAGATACATTATATTATTAAAAATACTATTTATAAAATTTTTAAACGGTAAACCCGGGCACCGCACGGGAAAAATACTAGTTTAGTTTGTTTATGGTTAAAGTTATCAATTGTCACAGTTTAAAAAACGTGTCAGTGTAAGTTTTTTATCGTCATGATTAAATGCTTATATGTGTCAAAAATTAAATATTAATCACGATAAAAGAAAACAAACCATGACTACAAGTAGTTTATGGTCACGTCTTATTTTAATATATGTGGCTAAAAGTAATTAATTTTAATAATTAAAGGAAAAGAATGTGACTATATGTATTTTATGGTCACACTTTATTTTTATTTTGTATGACTAAAAGGAATCAATGATCACAGTTTACAAAACAACATGACACTATAAATATTATACCATCACTATTATAAATGTTATGTGTGTCTAAAAGTAAACAATAATCATAATAAAAGAAAACACGTGTGGCTGTAAGTAACTTATTGTCACGGTTTAATTTTTTACACGCATCCAAAAGGAACAATAGTGATTTTAAAAGAAATATAATGTGACAATAAGTATTTAATGGTCACAGATTATATTATTGTATGTGTGTAAAAGTTACCAATTGCCACGATTAGGAAGTAATAAGTAACTAAAAATGGTCTATGGTCACGGTTTTGTTTATCATATGTGTCTCAAAGTAAGCAATTGTCATGAATCAACGAATTATTCTGTGACTAAAATAATTGTATGGTCACCGTGTAATTATTTTTGTGTGTCAAAATGTACCAATTGTCACGCTTTAATACTTTACGTATGTCCAGTTGCAACCAATTTTCACTTTTAATTAATTATGTGTGTCTAAGTGTACCCGACGGTCACGGTTTAATTGTTTATGCATGTCTAAATGTACCAATGGTCACACCACTTAATAGTTTATGTGCGTTAAAATATTACCAATTGTCACGGTTTCATTCATGTGGTGTGTTTAAATGTCTCAAATAGTTACGGTTTAACTGATTATGTGTGTATAAATTTATCCAATGGTCACGATTAAATATTTGTGCGTCTTTAAATATACCAGGTGGCCACGGTTTATTTGTTTATGCGTGTCTGTAAGAATGTTAACGCCACTGATTAATTGTTTATGTGTGTCTGAATGTATCCAACTGTCATGGTGTTAAAAGAAATTGTGACTAAAAGTATTTTATGGTCACGGTTACTAAAAAATATAGACCACAACTATATAGAAATTGTTACCATATAGCCACGGTTTTAGGCTATGGCCACGGTTTTATATGTGATTTAGTCACGAATAATAAATGTAGCCATAAGGTACCAAAAGTGATGCGACCTTTGGTCACGATTTGAATGAAAAATAAAACTGTGGCCAAAGGTCTATGGCCACGGTTTTTTAACGTGACGGATGACATATTTTGTACTAGTGATGTTCGGCCCCAGACTTGGAATACACCAAGATATCATCAATAAACACTATCATCGATTTATCTAACATCGGTTTGCAAACTCTATTCATCAAATCCATAAAGACAGTCGGGGCGTTGGTTAACCCGAAAGGCATAACCAAGAACTCGTAATGTCGTGTCCTGAAAGCTGTCTTAGGCACATCTTCCTCTCGAACTTTCAGCTGATGATATCCCGACCTTAAGTCAATCTTAGAAAATACACTAGCCCCGTGTAACTGATAAAACAAGTCATCTACCCTCGGCAGCGGATACTTGTTCTTAATTGTCAGCTTATTCAACTCCCTGTAATCAATGCACATCCTCATTGTGCCATCTTTCTTTTTCACAAACAGTACAGGGGTTCCCCACGGCGATGAACTCGGTCGAATGAAGACCTTATCCAACAACTCTTAGAGTTGTTTCATCATCTCTTGCATTTCGGTAGGAGCAAGGCGATACGGAGAACGAGCTACCGGTGCACCTCCAGGGATCAAATCAATACGAAATTCCACTTGCTCTAAGGCGGCACGCCAGACAAGTTTTCCGGAAACACATCCGGGAATTGTGATACAACAGGCACATCGGCCACAATTTTCTTCTCAACCTTGGCATCAATGGCATATGCCAAGTAGGCGTCACACCCCTTTGCAACAAGCTTCCAGGCTTTTGCAATGGTCAACAAACACAGATCCCCGCTTCTTCTATCCCCATATATACAGATCTCACGCCCCTCCGGTGTGGTTATAATGATCATTCGTTTCTTACAAACTATATGGGCTTCATTCTCAATCAACCAGTCCATCCCGACAATCACGTCAAATTCAATGAATTCTATTGGAATCAAATCAAGATTGAAGACTACATCTTCAATCACTAAAGTGGAGTTACGGTATACGCGATCTACTTTGACTAGAGTGTTACTAGCAGTTTCAATATCAAGTATAGCAGACAACTTAGACAGTGGCATGGCAAGTCGTTGTGCAAAAACAGTAGAAACAAACGAACGGTTGGCACCAGAATCAAACAGCACTCGTGCAGGTAAAGAGTTAACTATAAACATACCCGTAACCACTTCCGGGTTTTCTTTAGCCTCTTCCGCTGTAATCTGAAAAGCACGAGCTGGTGCCCTTTGTGGCTGGCTCCGGCGGTTGACTGAACCACCACTTGATCCTCCAGACGATCGTGTTGTAGTTGGAGCGGCAGCAACTGGATCATTCTTTCTGCAATTCCTACTGTAATGCCCCCATACACCACACTTAGGGCAGGCATCAGCTTTCCTTGGGCACTCATTCTGAAAATGACCCAATTCCCCACAGCAAAAACAGGCGCGTCCATTAGGGCACTTGCCGAAGTGTTCCAAGTGGCACTTATTACAATATTGCGGTTCTGTGTTGATGGAGTAAGCACGAGCACGAGTAGAAGACCCAGATGATCGGCGATAAGACTGCTGCGGTGAATACTACGATGAACGAGAAGAGCCCGAGTATCCCCCTTCACGTTGGCGTTTCGGCGGTGACGGCTGTGTTGGATTAGTAGCAGCAGCGGCAGACCCAATTGTGTATCCCGTCATAAGCAAAATCTGTTCCACATTTCTGGCAGCTTCCAACAGGCCAGCAAAAGTGGGATAGCGGACATTACTCATAACCCTTCTTATTTCCATATCTAAACCAGCCTCGAACCTGGTTACTTTCCTTTCCTTAGTATCAACTTGATGAGGCGCAAACAAACTCAGCCTCGTGAATTCCACAGCATACTGGGACACAGTCTTCGTACCCTGCATCAGCGTCATAAACTTCACTTCCAGTCTTCGGCGTCCATCAACCGGACAATATTGTTGAGTAAATATCTCGGTGAACTCAGCCCAAGACATAACAGACACTTTTTCCAGTGTTAAAGCATTCACCATAGAATTCCACCCCATAACCGCGTCTTTAGTGAACATAGCTGTAGCAAACCGGACCATGTCCTTCTCAGCACAATCGCTGATTCGGAATGTCCGTTCGGTTGTCGTTATCCATTCAAGTGCAGCAATAGCATCTCCTAGTCCATTAAACTCCACTGCCACATTTCCTTTGAAGTCATTGAAACGACAACCTTTGGGCTTATTAGATGACCCAATGTTGTCATCTTGTTCATCATTGTTGCCCTCTTTTTCCTTGTTCTTTCACTTGTCTTCCCTTCTCTTAGCTTTGGCCTCATCTCGAGCCCGAAACTAGTCTTGAATCATCTTATTCTGCTCAGTCATCATGGCTAGCATCATTCTCTTGTTTCTTCGGGTGTCATTCCTACTCCAGACATGTTCTGAAATATAAAACATATAACTTGTTAAGTAACATGTCATTTATTTAAAGACACCGCCCATTGTCCCGTATGAAAGTTAACTTCTTATGATTACTGGATCATAACCTATCTTAGTTCAGATCATTACTTAAAATACTACATATCATCACTTAATGTTTGAGACCAAGACCTCACGGACACTTGAATCTCTAACTGCTGCTCTGATACCATTCACTGTGACACCCTAGCCACAATAACCACCATCACAATACACCCAGGATTAAACACCACATAAATTATTACATAATGCTCTGAATGCTTAAACAAGTGCGGAAGCATTAAAGTACATAAATTAAAATGATACAAATTTGTCAAACACCCTACGGTGCTACAAGGTTCCAATACTAAGTCTACATACTCAATACATTATTACATCAACCAGAATATTTTTCAACATTGGTCTCATAGTACATTTACCAATTGAGTAGTATCAAAAATCTTCCAAGACTTCACAAATGACCTAACTAGAAGGTCCCGCAGCGGATTTCCCTTTTCCTGTAAAAAAATTCAACAACTGAGGGGTAAGCAAAGCTTAGTGAATACACAGATTTATGCATTTAATAAATCTTTATGAAGCCCACAAGAGCAACACCGACGACGCACGTTGTGCACTCTCCACATAAACAAAGTACGACACATGAGCCATCGCTCCTACGAGCCCAAAACTCGGCATTCAAACCAACCATCTGAGACAGACATAACATCGGGGATGACTTACTGCCTACCAGAACCTCGGAGGGATAAGCTCCGGGTCATATAGCGCAATAACATCGGAATAACAGATGCGACCCGCCGGTCCATCGATAGATGCACAACAAAAGAACGGACATGCAACAAGATCAATGTGCATCTAAGTCTACGCAAGTTAGTAGAATTCCAAACGAAATTGAAACAACATGTCTCAGCAGGCAATAGCTAACATAAAGCAGATATAAACATGCGAAATCATATGTAGTCACAGTGGGTGCGTTAATTAACTTCAATTAATCTTATTTCTCCACGGGCTTTCAACCAGACTCACAAAGTACCCCACTGTGGGTTTAATAACACCACAAGGGACCTGTTACATTTCCATAAGTAAAACATATCATACATATATTCATTATCAACTGAGAATTGAGTTTCTACAATTAAAGTGTCAAAACATGCAGAACCGACATCCGAAACTCATATTTAAATCCTCTTATTTGATGGTTTTATTATTCCCAATTAATCCCTTAAATAACTTATTTTATAATAAGTCTAAACAAGTTTTCTCAATTTATTGCGTAAATCCTTCGGAATTGTGATTCGAACAATTATTCTTTAACCTTAAATTTCTGGGATTGTCGAAATGTCCAGAATTTATCTTAATATATTTGAATTAAAGAATGTCCGACCGGTTCCATTTTATTTTCTCCAATCAAACCCCAACCCAGATGATTATATATATATATATATATATATATATATATATATATATATATATATAATTATATTTTCTAATGTTTTTGTTTTGAAATGAAAGGAATACCGAAACCTTAAAGGTTTCGGTACTCACTTCACATGGTCTCGGTACATATGGTCTCTGTATCAAGGTTTCAGTATACATATATATAGTTTCGGTAACTCAGTAAGTTTCGGTATTATGTACCGAAACCTTTAAGGTTTCGGTACCTCCAAGTGGTCTCGGTACCTATACATAGTTTCGGTACATGCTGATGGTTTCGGTATTGAGGTTTCGGTAGTCAAGGAGTTTCAGTATCATGTGGGTTTCGGTAGGAGGGGGTTTCGGTAGGGGCAATACCGAAACCATCAAGGTTTCGGTACCATTTTATGTTGTTTCGGTGCCCATGCAACGCACACAGATCACTTACTGTAAATTTCCAAAACCATATTTATAACTTGAATTTGAACATGAAATTTTGTACACAACTTCTACAACACTAGATTTACACAAACCCACAAGAATATCTAACATGCATATACATTTTGGACCAAAAATCTCTGATTTGGTTTTACGTAGAAACCGAACCCAAACCACAAATTTTGATGAGTTTTAAGAAATATTTACCTCAAATTGCTTGTTGCAATGTTTATAATTCATTCAAAACAACTTGAATCCCGATTTTCAGCCTTCAATTTGATATTTTCGTTCTTGCTTTGAACAGTTGAGAGAACCGTACTTTAGAGATGTCACACCCCGTTACCCCGGTTGGCAACGAAGCGTGACGTCGTGGAAACGTAACCTTAATCATAATGAACGACCACTATATGGACGTTTTCAAAAAATAGATCGATATAACTTTAAAAGATAGAAATGTTTTACATAACCCGAAAATGATAAAGAGTAGTTCGCAACTAAAAAATAAATCTCCGACGGTTTGAAAATGAATGCGACTCCTTAAGTGCGGAAGCTTGAAAATTCTTCCGATGTGATGAACTTGCCTTAATTTCCTGAAAATACACGCTAAAATACGTCAACAAAAATTGTTGGTGAGCTCATAGGTTTACACGTAAATCTGACTTGTATGGACAACAATAGTAGAGTTTGAATTTATAAAATCATAAATTCCATGTTATGTATTACATATAAACCATCATGCAACCGAAGCTTAATTAAAATGAGTTTGCCCTGTGCAGTATCCCTGACTGTAATACCGTGTGTTAAATATATATGTACTCGCTGTTAGCCGACCCGAACTAACCCGAGTGGGGGGGCATGACTCCCAATAGATCTATCCACAATATATTCGCGCTTACAAATAAATGCAATTACGGTTCATGATATAAGGCTGATGGAACCACATGTGTAATACATAATAGAAATGAAGATGTTTTTGTGTCCATATGAAAACGAAGCATGTATTTCAACCCCAAAATGTAACATTGTGAAAATAGGGGCTATGAGAACTCACCGAGATTGCGATGGCAAAAACAAGCGTAAAAAGCTATTTAGCGTAAATGGATGGATGATGCGTCGAGTGAGTTTAATCGAGTCCTAAATGATAATAAGGACTTAATATCTCTAATATATGATGATATATATATTTATAGATTTTTATGTCTTAAATCAACCAACATTACAAGTTTATGAATAAAATTCGCTTAAAACGTCAAGTTTATATATATATATATATATATATATATATATATATATATATATATATATATATATATATATATATATATATATATATATATATATATATATATATATATATATAAAATTTTCCAGCTTTTTCGGAGGTTTTTCGGCCTACTTTGAGGATGTTTTTGACTAAGCTCCAAAATGTTTTAGACTCTGGTTTTCTAGGACATTAAACTACTATATACAAAGGATTTTTAGAATCAAGAACGGCCATTTTTCGAGATGTTTGGGTTGGTGAAAAAGCTTGTTAAAAACCCTATGTTGGCCATTTTTGAGCTATCAAACTTTCGGTTTCCCAAATAATTTCTGGAGGTCTTAAACTACAAAATAAATTATAAAAACTTCCAGATCTATAGTTAAGACATAGATCTAACTTTTGAGACTAGAATCAACTCATTTCGTTAAGTTATGAATTAGTTATGATTTTTCAAAGTCGATATAAATTTTCTACCGAAAATCCGCAGTTTATAAACTTGAAATAACTTTTGATTCTTGTTGTTTAATCAAAGACTACTTGTATAAAAAGTTATAAAAGTTATAAAACACATATATATCACTTGTTTTCATAATATTAACATTTTTATGATGTGTTCATATATTCATAAACACATTTTAAGAAACAACTTAGAAACAAAAACTAGAAATTTAAAAACTTGAGTTTTTATGAAAATTGTTGTTGTTGGTGATTATATATATTATGCCAGACATATATAAACATAAATGTATGATGAAATAAGTTAGTATTTACTTACTTTGAAGTGTTTAGAATATGATTTTGAGTAGAAGTTGAAATCCTTGCAAGACTTGCACCAAAACACTTGAATTTCTTGAAGAACACTTGAAGAACACTTGAATGCAAAAGTTTGTGATGTGTGTGTGTGTGTGTATAGATCCAGTTTTTAGAGAAGAAAAGGAGAGGTTTTTGTTGTTTGAAGTGTGGAAAAGAAGTGAGAAATGAGCTTTTATTTATAGGCAAAGTGTTTGGTCTTTCAAATGATGAAGACATGGAAAGTAGGAGGTTGTGTGCACTTTTAAAACAAAATGATTGTGTTTAAAGTAATATTAAAAAAATAAAAGTCAAACTCTAATACACACATGCCTATAAGGCCGGCCATGCATGTATTATACGTGTATTTATATTTTTTTTGTATAAAAGTATTTAGAAATGTATTATTGTAATTCCCTTTTCTTGTAATTTTATAAATACTTATGGATGCATTGTTTTAATGAATTGTTTTAGTCCTGCATAATTAATGTTAAGTAATTGTATTAGTGTTTGATTAGTGTCACTAATCATAATTTAATTAGGTACTTAGTTGAATTAATCCTTCATATCGTAAATTGATCGGATTAATTGATTTCCCGATTCATCGCACCGATGAATTTTATTCTAATCGAGTTGAATTTTCTAATGAGTATTGTTAATCACTTTGATTAATTTCTATTGACCACTGATTAGATTATAATTTGCTATTAAATACAGATTAGGTCATTGTTGCTAACCTGGTTTAGTGCCAGATGTTACAGTCTCCCCCTGTTAAGGGAATTTCGTCCCGAAATTAGCTCGTGTTCTCCACTGCTTGAGTATTTGAGAACAGCTAAGGGTATTTTTCTCAGAACTGATCTTCGCGTTCCCACGTAAACTCAGGACCTCACTTAGAGTTCCATCTGACTTTTATTATCGGAATCCGACTGTGCTTTAGTTCTTGACTTCTCGGTCCATTATTTCTACAGGTTGCTCAATGAAGTTTAACTTATCATCTAATTCTAGCTCGTCCATGGGTATAACGAGTGTTTCATCAGCCAGGCACTTCTTAAGATTGGACACGTGGAAGGTGTTATGAACGTTACTAAGCTCTGGGGGCAGATCGAGTCGGTAAGCTACCGGGCCAATTCTTTTGGTGATCTTGAATGGTCCGATATAACGAGGATTGAGTTTTCCTCGTTTCCCAAAACGGATTACGCCTTTCCAAGGCGAGACTTTCAACATTACTTGATCTCCCTCTTGAAATTCCAAATCCTTCCGTCGGATGTCAGCATAACTTTTCTGTCGATCCCGCGCGATCTTTAATCGGTTTCGAATCTGGGCTATCTTTTTTGTAGTCTCCTGGATGATCTCGGGTCCAGTAATCTGACTATCTCCTACTTCAGCCCAACAGAGTGGTGATCGACACTTTCGCCCATAGAGTGCCTCGAACGGAGCGGTCTTAATACTTGAGTGATAGCTGTTGTTATAGGAAAACTCGACTAATGGCAGGTGCCTGTCCTAACTTTTGCCAATGTCGATAACACATGCCCTTAGCATGTCTTCCAAAGTCTGAATCGTCCTTTCACTCTGACCATCCGTTTGCGGGTAATAGGCTGTGCTCATATCTAGGCGTGTACCCAGTGCCTCTTGCAACGATTTCCAAAATCTTGATGTGAATCGGCTGTCCCTGTCTGATATAATTGATACTGGCACTCCATGCCTTGAGACGACTTCTTAAGATAGATTCGTGTTAACTTATCCATCTTATCAGTCTCCTTGATTGGCAGGAAGTGTGCGGTTTTCGTGAGTCGATCCACAATCACCCAAATGGTGTCATAACCTCTAGAAGTCTTTGGCAACTTGGTGATGAAATCCATGGTGATGTTCTCCCACTTCCACTGGGGTATTTCTGGTTGAACTGGCAATCCTGATGGTTTCTGGTGCTTTGCCTTAACCTTCAAACATGTTAAGCACTTGCTGACATAGGTAGCAATGTCAGCCTTCATGTTTGGCCACCAGTACATTTCCTTCAAGTCGTGGTACATCTTATCTGACCCTGGATGAATAGCATATCTTGTTTTATGCCCTTCATCCATGATCAGCTTCCTTACTCCTCCGAATTTTGGTAGCCAAATTCTGCCCATGAAAAACCGACATCCATCTGGCTTGATTTCAAACTGCTTATCCATACCTCTCAAGGCTTCATCCAGTAGATTACCCTCCTTGACTGCTTCTTCTTGCGCCTCGCGGACTTGAGAGTTTAGGTTTGACTGTATAGTCATGACCAAAGCTCGGACTCTCAATGGTTTAACCCGTACCTTTCGGCTCAAGGCATCAGCTACAACATTCGCCTTCCCCGGATGATAACGTATTTCGCAGTCGTAATCGCTATGTAGCTCAACCCAACGACGTTGCCTCATTTTTAACTCCTTCTGATTCAGAATATGCTGAAGGATTTTATGATCTGTAAACACCGTGCACTTAGTTCCGTACAGGTAGTGCCTCCATATTTTCAGAGCAAACACCACTGCTCCAAGCTCCAAGTCATGAGTCGTATAGTTCACCTCGTGGATTTTGAGCTGCCGTGATGCATAAGTAATGACTTTATACCTTTGCATGAGCACACAACCTAATCCATTGTGTGAGGCATCACAGTAGACCACAAAATTTTCTGTCCCTTTAGATAAGGACAGAATTGGTGCACTACACAATCTTTGCTTTAACTTCTGAAATGCCTTTTCCTGCTCTTCACCCCAGATATATTTTACATCCTTCCGAGTCAACTCTGTTAGAGAACCTGCTATTTTTGAGAAGTTTTCAATAAATCACCTATAATAACCGGCAAGTCCTAGAAATTGGCGGATTTCTGTGGGAGTTCTAGGAGTTCCCCAGTTCTTTATGGCCTCGATTTTTGATGGATCAACTTGGATTCCCTGGCTGTTGATCACATGTCCAAGGAATTTAACTTCTCGCAACCAAAATTCACATTTTAAAAATTTGGCGTATAACTGTTCCTTCTCTAACAACTCCAAGATCAGCTTGAGATGTTGTTCGTGCTCCTCCTTATTTCTAGAATAGATGAGGATATCGTCTATGAACACTATTACAAATTTGTACAGATACGGTTTACACACTCGATTCATGAGGTCCATGAATACGGCTGGTGCGTTGGTGAATGGCATCACCTGGAATTCGTGATGTCCATAACGAATTCTGAATGCTGTCTTTGGAATGTCTTCTTCTCGAACCTTTACTTGATGATAACCAGATCGCAGATCAATCTTAGAGTAGAAGCTAGATCCCTGTAGTTGGTCAAATAGGTCGTCAATTCTGGGAAGGGGGTAGCGGTTCTTTACTGTTAACTTATTTAGCTCTCGGTAGTCTATGCACATTCTGAAGGATCCGTCTTTCTTTTTCACAAATAAGATCTCGGACAATGTATCAATCGAGACTTAAGTTCTGAATTTTCTAAGTCCAACATACTTGGTCAACTCGCATGATACACATAAGTTTCTCGAATAAACCCTTAGTCAACTCGATTAACTCTTGGGCTTTCTCGAACATACCGTAATCGAGAAGTTCCTTTTTGTTTTTATTACAAGTCCAATATACACTGAATTTTCGAATTTAATTTCAGGGACTTTTTTCAGTGATTTAAAACTTGTATCCCCTTCGAATATGCATTTTAACCAATTTTGTTTTACTGAACTTCGATTAAAAACAACATTTAAGTTGTTAAAAATGCAAATTTCAGAAAAACTTGAACTCGAAGCTTTTTGACTACCAAAATCATAATATCTGTTTGTGTGATGAACAATGACTCATGAAATTTCAGATTCATGTTCATGTCTACAATACGAAGCCTATCACACATTTAATTTCAGATTGATGAACACATCTGTTAAACACCATGAACACTGATAAAACCCAAAATACGAACCTAAGCACAAATATGCAGATATATATGCTTTTATTGAGAAATACAGAATATATAAATGAAAGCAACAAATGTTTTTACTCACAATATAGATGAAATTCTTTCTTGAATCTTTCAAAGATATAGTTGGGTTTTTGGTTTCTTAAGAGTGAAGAAACGTATTGAGGAAGATGATGAATAAGAAAGTATCCGAAAAAAATAAATTTGAATTTGAAAATTCAAATTTATATTCAAAGATACCCGGCCCATTTATATCCGGCCCATTTTCTTAATTTTTAGATCCATTTAATTCCCACAACCCAATATCTTTGTTTTTGTTTTAAAAAAAATTTGAACAAATTAAAACACAACAAAAAAAACAAAAAAAAAATTCCTGATAAAAAAAAATCAAAAACAGATTTAAACACAATCAACAATATCAAACAAAATAAAACAAAAATAAAACAAGAAAATTTAAATTTTTTTTTAAAAATACACATAACCAAAAATTAACACAAAAAAAAAAAAAAATGCTCCCCTTTTATTTCTGAATGTTGCTCCCCCTCAAATATGTATTGTATTTCTCAGTTGAGCTCCCCCTACAAAATAACAGTTAAAATTTTATCAGATTTACTGAAAATCAGATAAATTTATTTTTCTGCTCCCCCTGCACATGAAAATCCAGATCTTGTTAAATTCCAAAGAATATAAACTTTTTATGATTCAAGAATTTAACATCAGATAAAAATCAATAAAAAAATGAAAATTTTAAAATTATAAATTGAAACTACTGAATTATTAAATCTTAACGATTCAAAATACCTAATTTGTATACCAAAAAATTAAATTGTTTTTCATCTAACGCTTTGGTAAACAAATCAGCTAGTTGATATTCAGTAGGCACAAAATATAATTCTATATTTCCATTTTCTACATGATCTTTTATAAAATGATACCGAATGTCAATGTATTTTGTTTTTGAATGTTGCACCGGATATGATGCAATAGCTATTGCGCTTTGAGAATCACAGTAGATTGGTATTTTCTTTGGTGTAAACCCGTAATCGCGCAGTTGGCTCTTCATCCACAACACCTGAGAACAGCAAGAAGATACGGCAACGTACTCTGTTTCAGCTGTAGACAATGAGACGCAATGTTGTTTCTTGGATGACCAGCATACGGGTTTGTCACCTAAGAACTGTACTGCTCCAGACGTACTTTTTCTGTCCATTTTATCACCTGCGTGATCAGCGTCAGAAAAAGCAGTTAGATTAAATGAAGATTCTCTAGGATACCACAAACCAAGATTTGGAGTTCCTTTGAGATATCTTAAAATTCGTTTCGCAGCTGTTAAGTGTGATTCTTTAGGATTTGCCTGATATCTTGCACAGACACATGTAGCAAACATAATATCCGGTCTACTAGCTGTTAAGTACATTAATGACCCAATTATACCTCGATAATGAGTCACATCTACAAGTTTCCCTGAGATGTCCTCATCGAGTTTTGACTTTGAATCCGGAGCCATGGGTGTTTTCATAGGAGTACTGTTGACCATGTTAAATTTCTTTAACATGTCTTGTATATATTTTGACTGATTGATAAAGTTACCATCAGCTAATTGTTTTACTTGTAATCCTAAGAAAAAATTTATTTCCCCCATCATGCTCATTTCGAATTTTTGGGACATTAAAAATGCAAATTTCTTACAAAATTCTGGATTTGTAGACCCAAATATTATGTCGTCTACATATATTTGTATAACTATGATATCCGGCCCTTGACGTTTTATAAACAGGGTTGTGTCAACTGCACCTTTTGTAAATCCACATTTCAACAGATATGTTGAAAGTGCATCATACCAAGCACGCGGTGCTTGTTTAAGGCCATACAGTGACTTATCTAAAATATATACATGATCAGGTCTCGAAGGATCAGTAAAACCTTCGGGCTGATATATATATATATACTTCGTCTGTTAGTTCCCCGTTTAAAAACGCAGTTTTAACATCCATTTGATAAACTGTAAAGTTTTTATGAGCGGTAAAAGCTAAAAACATTCTAATCGCTTTGATTCGTGCAACTGGTGCAAACGTTTCATCGTAGTCAATCCCTTCTTGTTGGCTGTATCCTTTGGCAACGAGACGAGCTTTATTCCGAATGATTACTCCATGTTCGTCTTTCTTGTTTTTAAAGATCCATTTCGTGCCTATAATGGATTTGTCTTTTGGGCGCTCAACAAGTCTCCAGACCTTTAACCGTTCGAACTGGTTCAGTTCTTCTTGCATCGCCACAATCCAATCAGCGTCCAGAAGTGCTTCTTTTACATTCTTGGGCACTATTTTACTTAGAAAATTTGAAAATAGACATTCATTTATGGTTGCCCTTCTGGTTTGGACTGACGCGGATGGATCACCAATAATGTTTTCTATTGGGTGATTTCTTGTCCACTTAAAAGTATGTGGAAACGGTTCTATTTGGTCTTGATTGGGATTACGATCTAGATATGGTTGGGGAGTTACTTCAGATGTAGTAGGTGGGACATCTGAGGTAGGAGCTTCTGAATGTTCAGAAGTAATGGGGGTTTTAGAAGAATTTGGAGGTTCAATGGGTTACAATCTCAGTAGTCGACTGCACATTTGTTGTTGAGGCTTCTCCAGTTTCTTCTGAAACTCGTTGTTAAGAAAGATCAGAGACTACGACTGGATCTTCAGTAATCCTGTCAGGCACCAAATTTAGAACATTAGTTTTGGGCTTTTCAAAATAGTCTTCATAAAAATTCTCAAACAACTTATGTAATTATGAGTGTTCAGCATTTTGTTCAGATGACTCCAATGAAGTCTGCGTCTGAGGTTTGGGTCCTGAACTGGTGTGTTCAGAAGCCATTACCACTCCTTCATCAAATTTGACATTTACGCTCTCGTTGACTGTCTTGGTTCTCTTGTTGTACACTCGGAAGGCAACCGACTCCTTTGAATATCCGATGAATATTCCTTCATCTGCCTTTTAACTTTCCAAGATTATCTTTGTCGTTTAGAATAAAGCATCTGCAACCAAAGACATGGAAAAATTTAATATTAGGTATTCGTTTATTAATCAATTCAAAAGTAGTCTTTCCGAATCTCTTATTTATGATTGAACGATTCTGTGTGAAACAAGCTGTTGCAACTGCTTCTGCCCATAAGAATAACGGTAAATTTGAATATGCCAACATCGTCCTAGCTGATTCCACTAGTGTCCGATTTCTTCTTTCAACGACACCGTTTTGTTGTGGAGTTCGAGCTGCTGAAAACTGATGTGTAATTCCTATAGAATTCAAGAATGAGTCAAGCGATTTGCTCTTGAATTCTGTTTCGTTATCTGAGCGGATTGTTTGAATTGTGAGTTGCAACTTCACTTGTATTTTCTGGATGAAGTCTATGATCGTTTTTGTTGCATCTGATTTGGACCTCAGGAAGAAAACCCATGTGTATCGTGAATAGTCATCAACTATCACCAATACATATCGTTTCTTATTAATGCTTTGTACTCTCATTGGTCAACATAAATCCATATGCAGTAATTCCAGTGCTCTCATGGATGAGTGTTCTGTTTTGGATTTGTGTGTAGCTCCTGTCATTTTTCCTTTTTCACATGCGGCACACAACTGCTTCTTTTGGAATTTGAGAGTCGGCAACCCTTTAACTAACCCTCCTTTTGCTAGGTTGATTAACTCGTTGAAGTTCAGATGTGAAAGGCGACGATGCCACAACCATGCTGTTTTAGATGTAGCTTTTGACATTAAGCAGACATCTTTCTTCAGATTAATCGAGGCTAAATCAATGGAGTACAAATTTGTTTTCCTGTTTCCTGCCAATATTTCCTTTCCTTCTCCGGATCTGATGCTGCACCGATTGGCTTTGAAATTGACTTCTAAACCTTTATCACACAACTGTCCAATACTAAACAAATTGTGTCCAAGACCATCAACATAGAAAACCTTTTGGATGGTAATTTTGTCGTATTTGAGACTTTCGTATCCTTTGATCGGACAAAACTGATCATTTCCAAATCTGACCGTCCCACAGAACTTTTCTACAAAGTCCGTGAGTGTGTCTCGTTGTCCGGTCATATGCTTTGAACATCCAGAGTCAAGATACCAGACAGGTTTACCTATAAGACGAAGTAGCACATGAGGTACCCACTTGTAGTTGGGTACTTTTGTTTTAGGTAATTCATGCAAGGTATTATTTGTTTTCCTAACAGATATGGCTTTTAGCTTATCATTTGATGTTGTTTTAGGTACCCACTTTTGAACTGTTCTTTTAGGTATCCACTTTTGTACAATTCGTGGTGGAAATGTTTTTAAAATTCTTTTCTGTGGAACCTTTTTCTGTTCATAAAATGGGTCCTTTTTCTTTGGTTGCCAAACGAGCTTATTAGATTTAACAATTGAAGGCTTACAAGCACAAGAATTCAAAGCAATTAAGTCTGTTCTTGAAAACTTTATACAAGAATTATTAGCAAGTTTATTATTACAGACAGAATGTTCTATGTTGCTATTTCTATCTGTAACAATTTTGTCCTTCACGCGCCACTCTTGTTTTATACTCTTGTTTTTCTGTTCTCTTTTCTTCTTTCTCCAAACTTGTTTTCTCGAACCGTTCACAATGATATCTGACATAAAAGAAGTATGACAAAACTAACAGCTCATTTCAGCACGCCGATTCAAGTGAATCACAATCTCGGACCGGGTACTGAAAGTGATACCGATGTGGATCCGACGTTATATCGGGCCATGATTGGGTCACTTATGTATTTAACTGCTTCAAGACCTGATATTATGTTTGCTGTTTTTATTTGTGCTAGGTTTCAAGCTAATCCGAAATAGATGCACATGAAAGCTGTGAAGCGGATTCTACGATACCTCAAGTCGAAACCGAAGTTGGGACTTTGGTATCACGCGGAGGGCGATCTGGAATTGGAGGCGTTCACAGATTCAGACTACGGAGGATGCAGCTTGACGCGCAAGTCAACAACTGGAGGTTGTCAGTTCCTAGGAGGGAGACTCGTTTCCTGGCAATGCAAGAAACAGACTTCGGTAGCCGTGTCAACGTGCGAGGCCGAATACGTTACTGCTGGTAGTTGCTGTTCACAGGTTCCGTGGATACAATAACAATTGCGGGATTACGGTTTGACTTATACTCATACTCCTATTAGTATAGATAACCAGTCAACAATTTCCATAACTAATAATCCAGTTAAACATAATAAAACAAAGCACATAGACATAAGACATCATTTTATACGTGATTGTGCTGAAAAGAACTTAATCAAGCTGGTAAAAGTGACAACGGATGATAATAATGCTGATTTATTTACCAAAGCTTTTGATAAGTCACATTTTGAATATTTGATTCAACTAAATGGAATGCGTAATCTAGAGTGAATTGACCTTAGTAGAGTTTTAGTTTCTTTTTATAGCAGTAGTCTTTCTTTCTTTTTATAGTAATTTTAGTAACTTAGGATAGTTTCCTTTTATAGTAAGTTAGTAGGCTATTATATTTTCTTACTTTTATTTATGAAAAACAAAAGAAAAAAGAGAGAAAACCATAAAGTAATTCAAAAAAAAAAGAGAATATCAGAAAAAGAGTTGTCTTAGATGTATAGGTTCAAAGTGACGAAAATTAGCACAGTCTTTCCAATCTCTAAGTGTTTAGCTTTCACAGATAATGCACCTAATATTCTAAGTGTAATACATTATCTAGTATAATGTGGTGGTAGGCATAATACATATAGGGAGTCTCAAGGCTAATAAAATATTCAAGAAAAAGTCAAACGTGTCACTAACTTAGATGTATGACCAATCGGTCTTAATTTTTATGTTAGAGACATACAAACATTGATTCTAAATGAGGTCTGCAAACTTTCTGGGGATGTATAGCAACATCAAGTACAACTTAAAATGGAAAGCATAGAAAAATCATACTGAGTTGAGAGTCAAAACAAGTAACTCTATTGTACGTAAGTACAGACCTGTTGCCTCTGTTTTGATTCGAGTTAGCAAGATAAGTCGCTTTGTTGTACGTCGGTACGTCGGTACAAACCTGTCACCGCTGTCTTGCTAGCTTTAAAAATAAATCTTAAGACAAACTAAGACACTTTGTTGTATGTAAATACAGACCTGTGTCCAATGTTTGCCTTTTAAAGAAAGTTTGCAAATACCAAAAAGTTATAATCATTGTGTGTATGCCTTGATCATAAAAGTATGTCTATGTATGAGTCACGTAAGATAATTTCATGATAAATAAAAAGGCCAAGGGATATTCCGAAATGTAACATGTTTAAACGGAAAATAATACCAACAATCGGCTAGAAATGTATGTCACGACAAACAATCAGAGGAATAAAAATTCCTAAGTGTGAAAGTTTAAATACTGAAAGTGCGTATTTGACACCGCTATCTGATTGAACCTTTCTTTGACTATTCTCGTAAAAGATATTCTGTTATAGTATAGGTTGTAAATTTTAAATAAAGTAGTTTACTCTAAGTTTAATTTTTGTTCACAATTTTATTTTATTTTATTTTATTTTATTTTTCAATTTCAACTTTATTTTATTTTTATTTTATTTTATTTTTACTTAGGTAAAAGGTCAAAATTACTGAGGGTGCATTCCTAGTTGAATAAAATAAACATTGTGTGAAAATCTTGTGCTTAGGGTAAAAGATTTGACATAGTTTATTCCGTTACACGAAAAGGTTGTAAAAGTTGAAAAAGTTGAATTTATTTCAAAGATTTTCAATATTTTCAAAAATTTTCAAGTTTGAATTCGAGTTTAAGGTAAAATCGAATATACATTCGAATTTGGCAGATTCCTCGAATTTGCTGATAAATTCGAAAGTAGACAAACTCGAAGGTAGTTGATATAAATAGGTCAACAGTGACAAGTCATTATCACCTACTTTCGAATTTGACCCTTCGAGTTTACTGAGAGCGATTTCGAGTTTGTCTTCGACTTTGCCGTTTTTCGAGTTTCATACTATTTGTCGACTTTTGTCCATTTGTGTTCGAGACTACAAACAAATCTAGGTATAATCCACAGTGTTGTACAAGATTAGGTGGTTTTAGACTCCATTTGAGCCAAAATTAACGGATTTTGAAGTTTTAAAGGTGGAAAGTTTGTATTTCAAAATAACAAACTTTGAACCGGTGAAACATCAAATTGACCACAAATATCTTTGATTAGAATCTATTAGGGCTAATGAATGTAATTTTCTAAGTCTAAAATGGTTAAAATCTTGGATTTCTGTTGTTATCCGTACCGACACCTTCGAATTTGTTCTTAAATTCGAATTTGATAGAGGCTTCGAGTTTGTCACTAAACTCGAAGATGCCATTAAACTCGAATTGAGGATAGTTTCGAATGTGTCTTCGACTTTAATATTATATTCGAATTATTTGCTTAAAATTTAAATCAAACTTGTAGAAATTCATAGGTGTTAGATTTTGTACTTATACAAGTACAAAATAAAACAAATTTGAATTTAAACAAGTTTATGTCTATTTAATAATTCTAATATCTTATCTGTTGTATTGTGCAGACATGGCAGATAGAATTTTCGTTCCTAAGCATAATATGGTCATCTCTCCGGACCATGCGATTCCAGAGGCTCAAGCCTACCGCCAGATGGTGGATCTTTTGGTGGGATCAAGGATTTCATATGCGCTGTCACATAATATTTAAATAGTCATCCCATACATTCGTCGGTTTTGGGATCATTTACAAGTAGACTGTACTGTTACTCCAACAGTATTAAAGACGAGGGTCGCTGGACACCCTCTAGTGTTTTCAGCTGACATGTTACGTCAAGTACTGCAGTTGGGATCCCAAGAGCAGGAAAATGGGTCGATCGACTTTCCATTAGCGATCAGGCAAGCAGCTTTTAGCAGAATGGGATACAGTTTGGATGTGACTAAGGGGGTGTTTGATAGAACTTATCAGGCTCTTATCAGAGGTAACCTCTTATTCAGTAAGAGGAAATACTCATAAGTGCGTTTGATATGCAGAAGACATAAGAGTCAAAATTCTCTTATCATGTCTTGTCAGGATAAGACTTTGATATGCTTCTTATCACCACTTATCGCACAAAAAAAATACATGTCTCTCCCACCCCACCCCACCCCACCCACCCCACCCCTCAACATACCCTACCCTCAACCACCTAATCTCACCAGACCCTAACTACCCTTAACTTACTTATACCACCCCATCCCCATCTCCACCCTTAACCCTACCCACCCCACTTTCATACTTACCCTATCACACTCTACCCCACCCCTACACTAACCCATCAAACCTACCCACCCCACCTCACCCCTCCTTATCCCACCCCACCTACCCCTATCTCTTCCCACCCCTACCCCTCAAACCTACCCACCTCACCCCTATCCTACCCCTCAAATCTACCCATCCCCACCCACCTTACCCCTCAACCTACCCACCCAATCCCTACACCATTATCCTACCCTATTTACCCCACCCCACCCTCAACCTACACCACCCCTACCCTACCTCTTACCATATTTATTATAACGAGAAATATTCCAACACTTTTTGATAAAATTTATTTTTTTCAATAACATATCTATATAACTTATAAACTTAAGTTATTTGGAAGTTAATAAACGTAACCTTATAAACTTGATTATAACTTATAAACTTTAATTGTTATTTGATTCTTGAAAGCATGTTGGTTATATGTTTATTGAATGCATTTATGTTACTTGATTATAACTTATAAACTTGAATTGGTTTCTTACTTAAATCTTGTTAATGTTATTTGAATGATATTAAATGTTTACATAGATCACCTTGATTCAATGATATTATTCTTACTTGATATTTGACTTTAATCAATGGCATCTGTTTGGTTTTGGAATTAATATGTTAAATTAATAAAAATAACAGAATCAGATAATTTATAAAACAAACATACTTATTGAATTCTCTTATCAGATCTTAGTATCTTATCAGGACCACCTCTCATCAATCAGAAGTGGAATCAGACATCAGACAATTAACCTCTTATGCAATCAAACAACACCTAAGTCTTCTTATATGAAGAGTGGGCTGATAGGGCAATGGCGATACCTAGCTCATGTTTTTATGGTGTGTTTTGCCGCCAAGAAAGCAGGATTCGATTACATAGTATCGAAGATTCAGTCAGGGATGATAGCATTGGTTTATAATCAAAGATTTAGCTTCTCAGAGATGTTCTTTACAGAGTTTGTTCAACAAATAACAGCTCCGGACCGAGAAAGATTTATGCTTTATCCAAGATTCGTAATGATGCTGATCAGACATTTTCTACCGAACCTGCCACAGCTAAATGAAATTCAAAGTGTTGCGGTGATTGATAAACGCATCTTTGCAGATTGTCAAGCTCATCGAGGAAGATTAGCGAGGCCAGTGGAGGCACCACTGTTTGGGGCAGTAGTCAATCCAGATTTCCAAGTTGGGGAAGGTGCCAACTGGGCAGGGGATATGCAAGTTCCATAGCAACCGCAACAACAGCAACAACCACAACCGAGGCCTCAGCAACAGAGGAGGAGGCAAAGACCATCTGCGAGACAAATTCAGGCTGATAGGCCTTCCACAGGCCAAGTGCAAGAGCCGGAAGAGGCTGGTCCTTCAAATGCACCACCTATATCTGATCCGAGACTTCAAACATTGGAAGAGATTTGGGCATCTGGTCCGAATGCAAATGAGCAAATTACTGCTGTGCTTGTTGGAGACCTTCTGGAACCTCCACAAGGAGAAGTTGACATTTTTAAGCAGATTGATGATTATCAACCTGAAGCAGCAGGCGAAGCCGCTGATTCTGAGTCAGAAGAAGTTGAAGAGATTGAGGCTGAGGCCCCAAACACAGTGACCGAAGATCCGTCCATTCATATAGGGACATATGGATCGCGATTAGTGGTGGTTGAGGAAGAAGCTGGAAGGAGAAGAGCTTCACGGGAGTCAGATGACTCAGATTTTGAAGACGAGGAAATTCCTCCTTTGATAACGAGGCAGAGAGCAAAGAGACATCGCTTCATACAGGGAGCTTCATCAGCCTCTGCTCCTGAGCCAGAAATACCTTCTGCCCAACCATCAGAACCCATTCCACCACCACCACCTGTTCAAACATCCGTTCCTCCAACAATCATCCCCACTCCCATCCAATCCATACCATCCACATCATCAACCTTCATGGACAATCAAAGGTTTTCTGAGCTGAGAAGCAAGGTTGACTTCCAGCAAGTCTAAATCTTTCAATTGACAAAAGCTGTTGGTGAGATACAGACTCATAACGCAAATATTGACAAAGAAAATGTTGAGTTAAAGAAATCTGTTGGAAAGATGGAGGAAGAAAATCTTGAGCTAAAATCCTTTGTGGCAGATCAAGCTGTCGAAATCCGATCAATGAGGTCCCTTATCGAGCAGTTATTGAAAAATCTAAAGGCTCAAATGAGATGAGTTGTAGAGATCCGGAGGAGCAGCAAGGGGGAGATGATGAAGGCGATGATCCCAATGCACAAAAAGAGACTGAGCCAGTAGATTTTCCTGCTGCTCTATATGCTGAAACTCAGGGGGAGCCTAGTCAAGGTGAAGCCGAAGGAGGAGAGGCAAGTTCCTCGAAGGTGGTCGAGAGCGATATGAACGAAATCATTGAAGCTCTGATGGATATCGAGGAAGAGCCGTTAGATTTTGACTTTGATTTTGAGGATGGAGTTGAAGACCTAGAAGAAGGGGAGTTCGTGCCTGAAGACATAACAGACTGGAAATCTGATGATGAAGTCTATGTTGATGAAGAAGATGAGGCGAATGAGATTATCGTTCAGCAGAATCCGTTCACAGATACATATGTGTCGGAAGGAAATAATATGATTGACATAGAAGCAATCAAAGCTGCTTTAAACACTGAATCATCATCTGAAGAGCCTGCCAGAGAGCTTACAAATGAAGAAAAGAGAAAGCTGTGGTTCAGGGCAGAGAATAAGGAATTAGATTTGAAGAAGAAGATGCGCGTGCCTGGTACTGGAGAGCTGTCAGGAAATATTCTAAGTTGGTTCTTTGATCGAGAAATGCAGCTATTCTAAGTTGGCATGGAAGGAGCTCATAAATATCGGCGACGACCCTTACGCTGAAATCATAGCCAAGATCATTAGAAAAGAAGGGAGGTCGAGAAAGTTTGAAAGGCTCAATCCGAGAGTTGGCAAACGAGTAATGGACAATACCAGAATTGATCCTCTTACTGGTAGACCTTGGATGAAAATTCAATATAAACCAGTTAGATGTCTGAAGAAAGTCCCTCTCAAGCCAATGCCGCAAAATGTTTTGAATAATCTCAATTTGTGGTATGTGGAAAGTGAAACAGGTGAAGCAGTGATGGAAGACTTTGAAGAAAAAGTAATTCTTAGAGTATATGATCCGCTGCACCTAGTTAATCTCGAAAGATGATCTTCAAGTTCTACATACTCATCAAATCTCGAGTGATGCACATATGGAGTTTGAGGCTAGAAAGTATCAGAATGTAGTTAAAGTTTGTGTTGAGCAAGGCCTGTATGCTGGCAGTAGTTTGAATAAATCTAGTTCTTAATCAAAATGTAAATAGTTAGAATCTATCGTCAAGGGGGAGTCTGTTGGTACACCCTGTGTGACGACAGTAGTCTAAGTTGTATTAGCATTTTGTCTAAGTCATGTTACAAAGTATTGAATACTAACTAGTGTTTGATATATGTGTTTGTATGTGTTTGATAATTATTGATTGTATGTTTGAACTTGATGTAATGTATTACAAGAAGTTCAAACATAAAGTCCAAAGATTAATTCAACCATAAGTTAGAACAAATGTTCAAATAGAAGTTTGACTTGTGAAATTCGAATTTAGAGCACATTCGAATTTACACATAAGTCAGATTCGAATTTGGTATAAATTCGAATAAGGCAGATTCGAATTTGTCAAGGGGACAAATTCGAATGGGCCTTGGGCCTGTTTCGAGTTTGGCCCATGACAAACTCGAATGGGTCTCTATAATTAGGGATTAACTCGAATGATTAGAGGACTTTTGCAGAATTCGTGTGAGCAATTAGCAAAAGGCGATCTCGAGTTTATCAGTTGATATTGTGTTCGTTCGGAGAGAATCATCACATACGTTTGTTCGTAATCGACCGTACAACGTTGTGGTAGTCTCCGTGTTTCGTGTGAGTGATATATCCGTCAAGCCGCTAACGAGGATTCCGCACTCGTTGGTGTGTGTCGCGTCTAGATAGATCTGTGTAGTTGCAAGACCTTACTTTATCTAAGCGATACACTCTGTCTAGATACTTTGGATCTGTAAACCCGGGCGGTTGTTCCACATACACCAGCTCCTTCACTTTGCCATAAAGAAAGGCACTCTTAACGTCTAACTGATAGACTTTAAATCCTTTGAAGGAAGCAAAAGCTAGAAACAAACGGATTACCTCAAGCCTTGCTACTGGCGCAAATACTTCATTGTAATCGATTCCTTCCTTTTGGTTGAAACCCTTTACCACAAGTCTTGCCTTGTTGTGAGTCAGTATACCCCGATCATCTCTCTAGCACTTAAAAACCCACTTGGTTCCTATTGCAACTTCTCCTCGAGGTAATGGAACTAACTCCCACACTTCAAGTTTCCTGAATTGTGAAAGTTCTTCCTGCATCGCTTTAACCCAAGAATTATCTTTCAGTGCCATGTGCACATTCTTCGGCTCTACTTGCGAGATGAAACATGAATATAAGCAAGTATGAAAAGCCTCGGAGTCATTGATCATCGACAACAACACTGTGTTGTTATTCAAACTACTCCTAGTCCTCACACCAACATTCAGATTTCCTATGATACTCTCAACTGGATCATCCTTGTTAATCCTTGATGTTTCTATCTCATCAACCCAAAGATTATCTCCTAAGTTTGATCATATCTCACCTAACGGGGGAACGACTTCAGACTCTACATTTTCTTCCTCATGAACACTGTCTTTAGAGTTAGAATTTGTTGTCTGATTTTCATTTGTAGGCACCTCAGAATCATTCTCTACTGGAGATCTATCTTCTGTTGTTGTAGGCTCGGAAGTTGATGGAAAGGTCGTCCTCGGAAAACTTTGACCCTCGTCATTCAAGTTTAATGACGACAAGTCCTGTTCGATTGTACCTGCATTTCCATCCAAAGGAATGTTAAATGATTCAAACAGTTTGTCATAATCAAAAATCCGTTCCGGACCAGTTTGGGGTTCATGTGTATAACTTGTTACATCAATGTTATACACAATCTCTACTGTACCATTTGATTTGTTAAAAAACCTTTTATTTGGTGAGTTCGGCACTTAACCTAGGAAATAACCTTCGTCAGCCTTTTCACCAAACTTAGGTTGATGTTTTGTTTTCATTAACGTACATGGTACCCCAAACGGTTCGAAGTTAGTTAAATTTGGTGGCCTTTTATTCAAAACTTCATAACAGGTTTTGTTCAATGATTTGACAGTAAGGACCCGATTTAAAACATGACAGGCGGTATTCACTGCCTCCCCCCAAAACATGGTATGAAGCTTTGAATCCGAGAGCATGGTCCTTGCTGCCTCAATCAAAGTCCTGTTTTTCCGTTCTGCCACCAATTACTGTGTTTTTAAATTCCATTCCGTTATCACTCCTGATACGTTTTACCCGCATCCCATAGGAGTTTTCCACTTGGTCTAAGAACCCGATTAGCTTGGCAGCTGTCTCGTCCTTCGTACCTAAAAAGAAAACCCATGAAAATCGTGAGTAATCATCAGTAATAACCAAACAATACCAACTACCACCTATACTCCTTTTGTTGATTGGTCCGAACAAGTCCATATGCAACAAATAGAAAGCGGCAGCTATAGAGTTCTGAGTCTTGGACTTGTGTGCCTTCTTGTGTTGTTTGCCTTTCTTGCACGGTATACACTTGTCTTCAAACTGAAAACTCTTCATTGGAACACCTTGCACCAATCCATTTTTCGTAATGTAATTCATTTTTCTCAGGTGCAAGTGTGCCATGCGTCTGTGCCAAAGAACTGATTCGGTCTCTGAAGCTTTAGATAGAAGACATATTGGTCCCATCGATGATTCCGGTTTATTCATGTCTAGCATGTACAGGTCATTCTTCCTTAGGGCCCTCATCAGTATCCACTCTTTAGGTACTTTGAATCCCGGTTTCAGTACTAACGCCTCAGTATCAGTGAAAAGTACTGAGTTCTTCTTATCACAGATTTGAGATACACTAATGAGATTATGAACAAGTTTATCAACGTGGTAAACTTGATCAAGTTTGATAGTGACCATTCGTGGTGTTCTTCGTGTTCACAAGTAACATCTGTGGTTTCTTGACGTTTTAGACGGTCAAATCACGTTTTTGGATTGATTTCGAGTTTCTCAAGTAAGATATCAAAAAAGTTCATAATAGTTCATCTTTTTTTTTATTATCAAAATCAGAGTTTTTAATCATAAAAACTTTGGTTTAATCTGAAAAGTTGAAAAATTCGAACTTTTAGCCGTTTTTCGAACTTGCGGTGCTCGAACATCAAGGGGGTGTTAGGGTTTACTCAAAATTCGAGTTTGTCAGAAAAATACGCTCCTTTCGAAGTTCTTTAGGGTTTGATTTGAATTTGCTTAATTCGAATTTGCTCATTTTCGAATTTTCCCTAAATTCGAATTTAGGAATTCGAATTTGGTCATTCCTTCGAATTTGTCCTTATTTCGATTTTAGTTGAACTTCAAACTTAATTTCGAATTTAATTCCAAACAAGTTTAAAATTAATTAAATTCGAACTTACTCAAGTTCGAAAGTGTTAATTTAAATTAATTTCGAATTAAATTAAATAAGTTTGAAGTTCAACTAAAATCGAAATAAGGAAAAATTCGAAGGAATGACCAAATTCGAATTCCTAAATTCGAATTTAGGGAAAATTCGAAAATGAGCAAATTCGAATTAAGCAAAGTCGAATCAAACCCTAAAGAACTTCGAAAGGAGCGTATTTTTCTGACAAACTCGAATTTTGAGTAAACCCTAATACCCCTTTGATGTTCGAGCGCCGTAAGTTTGAAAAACGGCTAAAAGTTTGAATTTTTCAACTTTTCAGATTAAACCAAAGTTTTTAGGATTAAAAACTCTGATTTCGATCAAAAAAGATGAACTATTATGAACTTTTTGCTGATATCTTACTTTAAAAACTCGAAATCAATCCAAAAACGTGATTTGACCATCTAAAACGTCAAGAAACCACAGATGTTACTTGTGAACACGAAGACCACCACGAACACCCTAATGGCTCTGATACCACTTGTAAGGTCTGCTCTCTACAGATCTTATCTTGACGCGACACCTTCCAACGAGTGTGGAATCCTCGTTAGTGGCTTGACGGATAGACCACGCACACCGAAACATGGAGACTAACACGGTGATAGACGAACAACAGATCGTCCCGACATGATGATTCTCTCCACACGAAACTCTCTGATTGCTAGCAAGTTCGAGATCTCCCTTTTGCTTAATCACTCTGAAAATCTGCAAAAGTCTGATAATTAATCGAATTAACCCTTAATTATACTGTCCAGTTCGAGTTTGTCTAGGACAAGTTCGGCCTTGGCCCAAGGCCTTTTTCGAACTTGTCCTCTTAACAAATTCGAACCTGACTTCAAACTTATGTTTGAACTTATCTTTGAACTTTATGTTTGAACTTATTGTAATACATTACCCTAAGTTCAAACATCAAACAATGAATATCAAACACATATAATCAAACATATGTCAAACACTTGTTAATATTCAATAGCAAGTAAATTGACTTACACAAAATGCTATCTATATTTAGACTGTTATCGTCACACATGATGTACTAACATAAGTCTCGGGGTATAGAAAACCGATTGGGACAGTAACCTAGACATGGGCTTAGACATAACACATATACATATAAACTCATATGCGCTTTCCATTACCTCTACGCTCATTTATGCCTTCAAATTATTATCAAACATAATTATAATTAGCATAAAACGGTGAAGTGTGAGCTTTGAATTTTGGACACCGGTATATATGTATGTATATGTATATATATATATGTATATATATATATATATATATATATATATATATATATATATATATATATATATATATATATATATATATATATATATATATACTTTGTTGGTCACAATTAGTGGCCTTCGGCCAAACTTTATTCGGCTCTAAGGCCTACAAACCACTAGCCTTGGTTTAGACTCATGGGTCCTTAGTTTGTGAAGCTTGTGTATGTGATTAATAAAACTTTCTATCTGCATTATTCCATGCTTTGCTTTCTATTATGTGATTAAGGCTTAAGAATAAACCAAGAGTTGGTCATGGTTCATAATGGTGATCTCAAGACTAAATCTCAAGGCAGACATAGATCTTGAATTCTTTTGTATTGCAAGTTTATATCACTATTACAAATGCATTTCAATCTTGATATGGCATTATGCTAAGCATGGAAATAACAATCTAGATTTAGAGTGTATAAATGAGTTATTATACGACTAGTTTAGCTGTAAAACATATAAAGCCTATTATATGTCAAAGATATCTATATTTACTTGTTTCGCACTCTGTAATGTCAAATACAGACACATATTGCACATCAGACACTTGTGAGCCGGTTATAAGTACTCCAGAAGTATGTTAAAGAGTAAAAAATTGTTAGGCACAAAAAGGGATCAATCAAACCTGCTCTTTTTCATAGGGTGAGATTTTTAATCAAACCGGATTGATACACTTAAGGGGAGAATTTAAGCCTTTTTAATGTCTTATTGAAACCTGATAAGCGATTTACAAAATCTACCTAAGTCTGTTTACACTGTTACATTCGTTATAACTTGGCAGATTGTCAAAGCTGTCCATAACTGTTGGACAGGTTCGACAGAATCTGTCTAAGTTGTTCATGTCTGTTGAACAGTTTTGACTCAAAAAAGTGTTTTGTTTTTTGTGAACAGGTTTTACACTTTATGGAATTTATTTCCATGTCCTCATGTAAAGTCTTGAACGTAAAGATCAGTCTACAACTCAAGACAAAGTGGAAAATTAGAAGCTACCAGTTCCGCCAAAGCTGCTCTGAAGCATGAAGACAAAAGGGATATCTGAAATGGGTGACAAACCATTTCTTATATCAAAATAGCATTACATAAAGAGTAAAGGCCTAAAGTTGACATTTCTCTTTAAGGTAAAGTTGTGGACAACAAAGACAAAAAGGAAAAGACAAAGATTTTGCAACAAGTGGACAAAGTATGATTTGTCAGACGTGCAGAAAGCACCATTCTCTTTTTGCAAAACATTCCCACTTTCTCTACAACCAATGAAGAAGCTTCACTGAGTGAGTATAAAAGAAGTTTCCAAGGAATTAGAGAAATTAAGAGAGACATCCACAAGTCTAGGATGTGCATTGCAAAAGCAAAGTGTGTTTTTCATGCGTGAAAGTTCGGCTTTCAATTTTGAGTAAAATAGCTTAGTGTGTCTAAGTTGTTCCATCTCAAAGCTGTCTGTTTGTGTCTTGTATAAACAGTGAGTGAACCTTAGTGAGTAAATTCATTGTAACTAGTCTTAGATTAGTTTTAGTCTGTTGTTTTTGTCATCTCAGTTTGGATCATTCCGCAATCCAAACTTATTTGTAATTAACAACTGTTAATATATACATACAAACATTGAGAAAAAGTATGTTCTAAACAATTAATTGTATTCACCCCCACTCTACAGCTTCTATTAACATACTTGGAAACCTTTTGGGACTTACAAAAACAAGTTGTGAGTCAAAGCTAAGTGCTTTCTTTATAATAAAGCCTATTTAAAGTGTCAAATCCATCAGAAACAGTGCAAAGCCAAACAAAGTCAAAGTAAAGCTTAATGCCCTGATAGTTGATGTCAAACTCAGTTATATAAAGAGAGAGCCAAAAAGCTATATCTACGGCCTTATAAGCTAGTGGAATCAAGTCAAATCCTACGGTTCCTATTAAAGTCTTATTAAGCTGGTGCAAGCCTTTTAGATTAAACTAACAGATATTGGTGCAAGCATTAGCATTTAGCAGTATTATGAGTAACATATTTTCATGTTTCCATCTGTTGTATGTAATTGAGACATACTTTTCTTCTATATGCTTTCTTTGGCACTTAATAGAGCTTATGTGAGCGAATAACAAACATTGAGGCACAAGAGGTGCCTAGCTTAGCCATATCTCATATGAGTTCTACTAATATGCGTTATTTTGCTTCTATTTTCCTACCTTTCAGCATGACATATTTATGCATTACTAGGCGCATTTCATAAGAATTTTATATTGTTGCAAGCCACTCTAATTCTGACCACTAGTCCTGGTGCATATATACGGGTAGCTAGCCCCGTATTACAGACTGATCATCTGTAGCAGTTTATATGAGTGGCAGCATTTCCTATCCTAAGGTGAATTGTCTTAATTTATGCAAGCAATATTTTGGTGCAAGCTTTGTTTTGGTGCAGCCTATCATAGGCATATTTTTTCACACATCATACATGCGTCGTGATTAATCATGTTATCTCACTAATTTTTAGCTTATAGTTGCTATTTAACATTTTTCATGCAAAGGAAAATATAAGACTAGAACTTCAGCTTTTGTCTAATACTTGAGCAAACTAGAGGACTTTAGCACACTTTCAGCTTGTGGTATTCCTTGTAATGCTTTGGGACCTGGGTAGCAGCTTATCATCTATATTGTGTTGTAATAGAAACTTAGAATTGTAACCTTGTAGCACGTGTACTGCATGACTCTATTGTAACTTTTATTTGGACTTATGCAAGCATTTGACTTATTATGGTGATTATGGCAATTGCATTATTATTCCTAGGATTATGAATGCATAATTAAGGCAGGATGTGACAGGGGTCGCCATACTCGGTTTGTTAGATCCATAAATGTGGCTGGGGCATTTGTAAGACAAATTCCATTACCATGAACTCATAATGACCATATTGAGTACGGAATGCGGCCTTTGGTACGTCTTCCTCATGAACCCTAAGCTGATAATATCCAGATCGTAATCAATCTTTGAGAAATATGAAGCACCTTGCAATTGATCGAGTAAATCATCTATATATGGCCAAGGATACTTATTTTGGACGGTTACCTAGTTCAGCTCATGGTAATCAATACACATCCATAATGTCACATCCATCTTCTTGACAAATGATACCAACGCACCCCAAGGTGAGAAGCTCGTTCTAATAAATACCTTGTCTTGCAATTCTTGAGGGAGCGAGACGATATGGAGCACGTGTAACTGGAGATGCTCCCGGAACTAAGCCAATTCTAAACTTAACTTGTCGATCAGGAGGCAATCTCGACAAGTCATCAGGGAAAACATCTACATAATCTCACACCACTGTAACGTCGGACAATTGTGGCTTTTCACTTTGCACATCAACCACACAAGTGAGGTAACTTGTACATCCCTTATTAAGACATCGACGACCCTTAGCGACATATATGACCGCCAAATAACCCTTATGCTTTTGGCCGTAAATAAACATTTTATCGCCCTTTGGTGAGACTAATTGGACAACTCATTTAATACACAAAATAACTACATCATGAGTTGCCAACCAATCTATTCCTACTATGACATCAATCTCTTTCCTTAGGAACCAGATCAATAATAAGATTATGGAAATCTAAAGTGAGATGACAATCATTATAAACATTTTATACAGTCAAATATTGACCATCAACAATTTCAACATCAATGTGAAATGGTAGCGCCGCATGCATAATAATTAGTTTAGGCCTAAAAGACGTAGTAATGAATGATAAACTTGCATCACAATCAAATAGCACTTTAGTAGGCATAGAGTTTAAATGAAAAGTACCCATAACCACATCGAGGGTTTCCTTCGCCTTATCTATCGTCATCTGAAAAGCTCGAGCTCGCGCCTGGGAGGAGTCGTCCCTCTTTGATTGGGAGGGGACGCCTGTATGTTGAGGCTTAGTTACAAAAGCCTTGCTTTATTCTGGTGTTTAGACAGGGAACATCTTGATCAAATGCCCAGAAAGACCACATTGGTGACTAGTATCATACTTTCGGGGACACTTAGGACGAACATGCCCCGACTCCCCGCAGCAGTGACAAACCACATTGGCCGTACCATACGACCCTTGGTGCACCCGACCACAAACAGTGCAAGGTTTCTTTGCCTCAGAAGGTGTAGATTTGTACTGAAACTGTGGCCACAAAGAGGTAGGAATCTTAAACTTCAAAGAAGATTGGGATTGAGAAGTTGGACCAGTGTTGGGCTTCTTTGAGTAATAGGAAGAAGACTGTCGATTATACTTGTGAGAATAGTCAGACTTAAACTTCTTGGGAGGTGGCACATGAGGCTCAACATGAAACACCTCAAACTCACGAGATAAAGTGAATTCCATCGCTCATCATGTATCAATCCTCCGGTTCTTCACAAACTCCTGGATCTCTTGCTGAAGCCCCTCGACAAAATATTCAATCTTGTGTTTCTCATCAGCAATCAAACTCTGAGCAATCTGGGACTTAATGTTGAACTCTTGAATATAATCACTAATACTGAGAGAGCCTTGTGCTAGCTTTACAAACTCCATTCTCATCTTCTAAAGTGATACAGTGGGACAAAACCTATAGTTGAAGCGAGAGTTGAACTGCTCGAATGTCATATTGTCCACCATATCCGCACCTATGGTAATTACTACTTCATCTCACCACTGAGTAGCTACCTCTTTCAACTTGCTTGAAGCATACTTGAATTTATCCCATTCATCAACTTTCGCCACCCAAAATAGTCTTTTCATATCCTTGATCTAATCATTAGCAACAGTTGGATCAATCTTCCCCACAAAGACTGGGGGTCCACAGCGAGTAAACTCCTTATAGCTTAGACTTTGATCCCTCTTTCGAGACTTCGAAGAATTAGACTTGTCTTTATTTTTCTTTTCCTTGCTTACTTCCCCTCATTCCGTTCAGCATTAGTTTGACTCAGAGTGGTTTGAATAAGCTGCATCAGGTTAGCCAGCATGTCCTTAGAGTGTTTGGTTTGGTTTCCAAGCATCTCATTAACCTTATCAACTAGTCGAAGTTCACGTTTATTACACTATTCTTCAGATGAATTTCCATAATCCTCCTCATATTCTGGATTGATTTCCACATTGGGATTCGATTCTGTGTGGTCACCCATCTAACTGTGCAACATTAAGTATATATATGTGCATTAGTAATCTAGTTAGTATCATTGTTATCCTAATAAACCCCTACCCATCCTAGGCCAAATCACAACTTAGTTTATGTTTTGATAGTGTTGCCTAGGCGGGTTAATACAAGCATATGAAACCAAGCTCAATGTAGAGTATCGTCGACTATACTCATTCAATGAACATTGGTTTTGATACCAAATTGAAACATCCATATCAACATAATATAATATTTAATTAAGTTATCAGAGATTATCAAGGAATTAAACCCCCAAATATACAATTCAATATGATTAAAAATAAATTCGGGCATGACCCGTTCGCACGGCGTCCAAATCCCTGTTTGAGTTTGTATTACAAGGTTTAGCATTTAAAGTCTACTTTATAAAATACTTGGAATTAAGTACATCAACTACCAATCAAAATAAAAGCACAACTTGCATCTGATTAGTCGGTAGGTGATCTACTCAATTCCTAAAAATAAATGCTCCAAGCTTTACCAAAATATCAACTTTAATCCGGTACACTAGGCCTTTGAACTGGAACTGGCAATCTCTTTACCCTTATACAACTTGCACCTACGATATATGAAATATAATTGGGTAAGAAAATAAAATTTGCTAAGTGAGTTACTAGATTGATATGGGGCACTTTTTGCTATATCCTTGCTACCTACTCAAATTCAAGATGCATATAACCTTTTTTACAGCCTCAAAACACCTTGGATTACCTTTGTTATGCATTATTAAATCGCTTATAACATACATAGACATCTTTCTCACACCAAATCTAAATATAATATTGGATTATAAAGGATCCATGGTTGATTACAATAACTTCATGTGTTTATTCAAATCAAAGCAATCATTGGCGATATTGCCATCTTTTGCTTAAACACATACATAAGGTTTACTGTTATTTCAATATCAACAATACAATTATGATTCAAACAATAAGAACAACAAATTAGATCACAACTGACCGAATGATTAGATTCAACGATGAGAGAATTACAATGAACAGTTCTTGGTAATCTTGCACAGAAAGCTAGGTTGACTTCTTATCAGTACTGGTTCCGTGCAATTACAATTACTTACGTACACACTACAGTACCACTACTTCTATTTATATACAAAACAAGTATTGAGTAATTACAATAAGCCCCGTTGTACTATTACATTCATAAACAAAATACTAAACCCAACATTCTCCCCCTTTTATGAATTGTAATCAGTCTTCAGTCTTTTAAGCTCAGCTTCATTTCAAATCTTCTGATGGTTCTTCGGTTTCTCAATCTTGATTCAATCTTCGACACAAAATCAACTATCAATCTTCTGTCAAAAGGAATCATGCCACCACCTTTCAAACAATGCAACACATCATGATCAAAAATTCCTTTCAATGCTGTCATCACCTTCTAAAGAGTACCATCTAAATACTTATTCAACTCGATCATTCTCATAGCTCTTTTCTTTTGATTATTGTCTTTGTAGATAACAACCGGATGTTTATCAAGAACCACTTGATACTCTTTTAGCTTCTCAATATCTTTGATCCGTCTGTTCGGCGCAGTGACATTTATCCTTCTCATTCCACTTCCAACACCAATTTGTAAGTCTTGAATTGACATTAAGACCAACTTGGTGTGCATGAAATGAAATATGGCTTTTAGAGCAAATCTACAGTTCTCTTCTCTTTTATTCCAGTATAATTCATCAAAAAGATCTTCAACATCAACCAGAGGAATCTTGAACAGATCAACTTCACTGAACTGATACGTCTTCCCATCAGCTCTCGTAACCGTAAATGTAGGATAGAAAATATTGGCAAAACGATCTTTGTCACTTCTTTTGAGTTCAACTGTCCTATGTTCACTTCTCACATCTTGTATCGGTTGAGATTTATTCTAAAGAATATGTGCATAGTTGACCAGGTTCGACATGTTGGGCTCTGTGACTCTAAAAAGCTTCACAAAAGAACACGGAGTATACTTTTTACAAAATATCTTTTTCTCTAAATGATCTTCCAAAAATGGAAGCATATTCCTTTTCTTGATGAAATCAACATTTTGCTTTTCTGACAACTTGAGCTTCTTTACTTTCTGCTTCTGATTAATCTCTTCATCATTTAGTAGGCTCAGCATATCATCAATCTCCTTTTGAACCACTTCTTGTACAGCATACCTCAGATGATGCTCTCTTTCAGATTCTTATGCCAGGATATAACTTTGAAAGAATTTATCCATTAAATCTACTTTAGTCAGTCCTTGAAGTGATTCTGGCACCACTCCACTTATTGGAAACGAATCTTCTTCTTCTTTCACAGTAACCATCACCACAAGCTTTTCAACCGTTGGTGTTGGTATATCATCTTTTAATATTTCTTTCACAAGCTCCTCCTCATCAACAATCTTCTCTGCTCTCACAGACATCTCAGAGAATTCAAACACTTCTGGCTCAGGCAAATCAATATCTTTTTCAACTCCTTCAATTCTAAACACCTCTTCTTCTTCTTCCTTATGAGAATCATCATATTCCTCGAAATTATAAATACCAGATTGTACACTCAAAGGAATTGGAACATCTTCATAAAGAATCAATCCCTTTTCACTTTGAGCATCAACTGGGTTATCTTTCGAACCACCTAAACCTCCTTTTTCAATCTCTTTAGCTTCAAAAAATACAAGTTGTAACTCAGATTCACCATGCTTTCTCCTCTTCTCCCCCTCATGAGGAGCATCATCAGAGTCATCATGGTCCTCATGTTTCCTCTTAGTGCCAGAAGCTTGGGATTTGCAGGTTTGTTCAAGGATGGAGAATCTTTCAGATAATGAGCCCAAAGCACTCACAACTGTATTCTCTAAACCCATCATCTGCTCATTCATAACATCGAACTGTTCCACACAGTAGTCTCGTAACTCATTATTTGAAATCTGTTTTTCCTCTTCCTCAACTTCAGTAGTAGCCTTTCCTTTCAATAATCTTTGAATATTTATCATTTGGCTCATCATCTCTGCATTCTGACTGCTCATTCGATTCGTATCACCAGAAATTACAGCTTCAAATCGTTGTTCGGTCACAAAGGGTAACACGCTAACACCTGGGTCACTTAGAGTTCTAGTTGTCATAACAGTTGAACTTGCAAAAAGTACATCTGCGTGACATACACTCAGAGTTAGCATTGATGTGGCTTTGTTAGGACTTCCAACTACTTCATGTGACGGAGCATCAAATGCTTCCAACACAATAGTTGATTCTACAGGGACACGAAGTCCTTCTGTACTTATTTCAATGTATGAAACCGACTCAAGTTTCCTAGAGTGTAGTGGTTCTATGTCTTGTGCTTGAATAAATGTACACTGAGGCAGAGGTGTACTGGTTTCAATATCCATAGGATCCGAATGATCCCAGGATAGATTATGTGCATAATCCTCGTGGAAAATTGAAACATCTCCTTGTTGAGAAGGAGATGAGTCGCTGGTGGGGTGTGCAGTCGCCAGCAAGGTACTGGCTGCTTCAATGTCAACTCTCAAAGGAGAGCTAATAGCAGATGTGGCTACCTGGCTTTCTGGGGTTTGGGACTCCCTCACACTCACTCTTACCACTTCATCAACTTCTGTATGTCCCAAAAGGTTTCCCTAGTGAATTGTTCTAAGCTGTAGAGGGGGGGTGGTGAATACATCAATTTAAAACTCAACACTCTTTTCTCAATGTTTGTGTATATTATCAACAAGTGTTAATTACAAACAAGCTTGACTGCGGAAAGGTTCAAGCTGAGATGACAGATACAACAGTTGTTCAACTAATCTAAGACACACTCAGACTAGATACAATGACTACACTCACTTAGATGCACTCACTGATTTTACAAGACTCAGATGGACAACTTGAATAAGAACAGCTTAGACACACTTACTGTAATATTCAAGCAGACTTGCATGCATGGAAAAACACACTTCAATGCACGATCTGATTTCACACTCTTGGATGTCTCACAATCCTTAGAAGTGTAGGAAGGGTAGTAGTGCAAGTAGTGAGGAGAGTGGACAGCTGTTGGGAGATGGCTGTCATAGAGGACACGGAGTCCTGTTGGTGTGAAAGAATTGAGGAGAGGGATTTGGAGATATTTTGCAGTTGTGCAGTAAGTGCAAGCAGCTCTGAGGAGTGGTCAGTTTGAGTAGTGGAGGGAAAGGAATTCTTGAACAGATCAAAGAATCCTTTGAGCTGTTCAGACACAGAGTCTGAAATTTGAGAGGGTAGAGAAGACATGGAAGTTTCTAAAGAGCCAACTTTGTTGGTTAGCAAGAAAAGCTGATCCTTCAAAGGCAGATCTTTAGGAGATGGAGGTGTATGGGTAGACTGTTTGGATTGTGTAGAGGGTGATGAATGAGATGATGATGATGAGGTAGGTGTTTGGTGATGTGATGGAGAGGGAAGGGGGACTCTGGATAGAAGTTCCATAGCCTGGGCAAAAGTAATATGGCCAAGGTTGGAAGGGTCAAAGGGTCCCTCAGCAGTGGTTGTAGCTGCTTCATCAGGAGAAAGGGTAGAGGATGGTAGCCTTTCAGATGCTGCTTGTGTTGCGGCACCTTCATTACGGGCAGGGGTTGTTCCCTCTGCAGCACCTTGGTTTAAAGGTACCTCATCATGGGGAGATGGGATTTGCATTTCAACATCAGCAGTGGTGAAACCTGCTGATGGAGTTTGCATGACTGGAGCAGCCTCACCAGAGGGATGGTATGATCCCTGAGGTTCATCAGCTAGGGTGGTTGGTCCTTCAGCAACTGTTTGGTGTAGAACAGCTGCATCATGAGGAGCAGAAGTTGGAGGCTGATCTACTGGATGGTCTAATCCAGCAGGTTTGGCACCTCATGCAGACTCAGGGTGTGAGGAAGTATGAAGTGGGGACTGTGTGGACTCAGTACGGTGTGGAGACAACTCCTGTCTTTCAATATTCTCAGCCTGTTGGGAGGCTGGAATAGTGGATGTGGTTGTCTCCATATGTACAACTGGTTCATGTTGGGAGGAACCAGAGGGTCTAGGCTGACTTTGGGTGGATTCTTGTTGGAGTGAAGCAGGCTCCAAATGTGTTGAACCTTCTCCCAAAATAGGAGAGGCAGCAGGGTGTGCTTCTTTTTTAACTGAACCCTGTTGAGAGGGAACAGAGGGGCTGGTTGAGGCTGTTTTGGCTGTTGGTTTCTTTTTGGCAAGGGATTTTCGTTGGTATGATTTTAGAGATGAGGTGGATGATGGATGTTGTGGAGAAGAGATGAGGGTTTCTGATTGGACTGTTTTGAGACTGGGTCTGTAACAGGTGGGTTAGCCTGTTCCATAATATCAGGTGCCAAAGAGGCACCAGCCACAGAGGCTTCAGGTTCAACAAATGAACCAGGGTGAGAAGCCTGCTCCCCGTCAGCCACAGAGGCTGATGGTGCAGACTTAGACTTGGCTGTTTTGGCCTTCTTGTGGACAGTATTCAGTCGTTTCCAGGGTCCTCTTAACAAACTTGACCCTGAATTTGGATTTTCCTTTGGGAGCTGCTTCTGGATCCACCATCACAGTAGAGGGTCCTTCCACCATTCCTAGCAACCTCCTCATTGGAGTAGATAGAGGAGGCTCATTTGGGAGAACCGGAGTGTAGAAAACTCTATTTCCTATGACAAGAAATGCAGCAGTACGAAGTAAAAGCTGAGAGTTATACAGTTGCTCACCACAGATGTGCTTGAAAATGAGGCTCAAAAACCTGGGATAACGAACAGCAGCTGGACGTGTCTCCTGCTGCACCAGATTCCTCAAATTCATGAAAATCCATCTAGCCATGTTGATTGTAGTCACATCCACAAGCTATAGGACTATAGGAATCTCATCACGGCTTAGTTGGTCAAAGGGACCAACCTTACTGCTGAAGCACATCACCACAGAGGCATATAGGAAATTGTAGGTTGGAGACAAATCCTTCCTAAATAGTGTGGCCCCAACTTTGGGTTCTGCTACACCACAGAAGCGTAGCAGATTTCCCATCTGGTCATTCTCAGCCTGTGGCTGATCATAGGGTTCAGCAACTGGAAGATGAACGACCTCCCTGATTAGACCAGTAGTGATCTCAATGGTTTGAGTCCCATTGAGAATTTTTCCCTTGATGACTTTGGTATCTGGGTTATCGGCACAGGTGTACCAGAACTCATAGACCATTTCCTGGTACAGGACACCAGGAGTGGCAGTCATGGCATAGTTCAGGGGGGTGAACTTTCAGAAATTCCACCATTTCTTCGTAGCCTTTCCCAAAATAATTTTTAGGGATGGTTAGATTAGCAAGGTAGTTGGTGGGTTTCAGGGTTAGCATTGTGGTGACAGAGGAATGTTTATGAACATCAGCACCAACATATACTGGTAGAAAGGGGTTATTCGGTGAGCCATTTGAGTAGTGAAGGTAGTAGTACTGGACACTTAGTCGAGTTTTTAGGGTTCTTTGGAAGGTATGGAAGTAGTGAGGAAGACGAAGATGAAACAGTAGGGGGTATTAATAGGATTTGAATGTGAGTGGGTATGAGAGAGAAACATTTGGGCGGTTGATTTGAAATGTTCGTTAACGGAAAACGGAACGGTTGTCCATGTCAGAAAGATTGTCAGACCACTTGAGCCCTTTTTATTCACTAACACACGTAAACACACATTATCCGCAGTAATTAAGTTAAATAAAAACAAAAATTAAGTAACTTAATTGTGAAGAAAGGTAATTAAAGTTGATGTTGTAAGCTGTTGGTCAAACCTGTGATGAGCAGGGTCATCACAAGCTGTTCATTCAACCTGTTCAGCTATGTGAGAACAGGTTGTGTTCAATAGCTGATCAGGTTACAAGACAATGTCTTGTATGACAGATTGAGAGAAAGAGCAGGTTAGAGGTTTGATCATCAGACCAGGTTTGACTTGAAAGCTGTTATTGTCAAACCTGTTATATGCTCAAGCTGTTCAAGTTTCCAGAATTTGGCTAAGTGTAGAACATGCATAGCCTGTTCTGCATAAGCTGTTCTGAGAAACTTGAGCAGTGTGAGACATATAATAACTTAGAACACTAAGGACACTTAGTCACTTTTATTTAACATGCCCAGCTTGCTGACAAGATAATTAAACCTGTTTTCATCAAGGGGCTTGGTGAAAATGTCTGCAAGCTATTAATCTGTGAAAATAAAACTTACCTCCATATTACCTTTCTGGATGTGATCCCTTATGAAGTGATGTCTGACCTCAATATGCTTTGTTCTGGAATGAAATATTAGATTGCTGGAGATAGCTATGGCACTTGTATTATCACACCGAATAGGAGTTTTCCTGTATACAAGTCCATAGTCTTCAAGCTGATGCTGCATCCATAGAATCTGCCCACAGCAGCTTCCAGCAGCAACGTATTCAGCTTCAGCAGTGGAAGTGGAAACTGAGTTCTGCTTCTTGCTACATTAACTTATCAACTTACCACCAAGGAGTTGACATCCACCTGTTGTGCTTTTCCTATCTAGCCTGCAGCCTGCAAAATCAAAATCTGAATAACCTGTTAGCTCAAAGCTTGAGTCTTTGGGATACCAAAGACCCAAACCTGGTGTACCCTTAAGGTATCCGAAGATTCTTTTCACAGCAGCTAGATGTGATTCCTTAGAATCAGCTTGAAACCTAGCACATAAACATGTAACAAACATAATATCAGGTCTACTAGCAGTTAAATACAGCAAGCTCCCAATCATGCCTCTGTAAGCTGTTACTGAAACAGCTTTGCCACTGGCATATGCATCCATCTTTACATTGGTTGCCATTGGGGTTTTGATAGGAGAACTTTGATCAAATTTACAATTTTTCAAAAGATCTAAAGTATACTTTCTTTGATTTATAAAAATTCCATTTGAGGTTTGTTTAACCTGTAATCCTAGAAAGAAAGTTAGTTCTCCCATCATACTCATTTCATACTCAGATTCATGAGTAGTGAAAAATTCTTGCATAACTGCTCATTAGTAGAACCAAATATTATGTCATCCACATAAATTTGAACAAGCATAATATCAGACTTCACCTTCTTTATGAATAGTGTGGTATCCACTTTACCTCTGGAATAACCATTGCTCATAAGGAAATCAGTAAGAGTGTCATACCAGGCTCTAGGGGCTTGTTTTAGACCATAGAGAGCTTTGTCCAACTTATAGACAAAACCTGGATGATGTTCATTTTCAAAACCTGGAGGCTGCTTGACATAGACTTCTTCTTGTAGCTTACCATTCAAAAATGCACTTTTCACATCCATTTGAAATACCTTCATGCTCTTATGAGCAGCGTAGGCTAGAAACAAACGAATTGCTTCTATCCTGGCCACAAGAGTCTATGTTTCATCATAGTCTATACCTTCCTCCTGTCTATAGCCTTGAGCAACTAGTCTTGCCTTATTTCTAATGACATGACCTTGCTCATCCATCTTGTTCCTGAAAACCCATTTGGTGTCAATTATAGTTTTTCCTTTAGGAGCAGGGACCAGCTTCCATACTTTGTTTCTCTCAAACTGATTGAGTTTTTCTTGCATGGCAGTGATCCAATTGGCATCTTCAAGTGCTTCATCCACTTTCTTTGGCTCCATCAGGGACACAAAGCTAGAGAACATACAAAAGTTCCCTAAGCTGTCCCATCTTGTTTGCACCCCTTTGTTGATGTCACCAATTATTTGATCATTGGGGTGACACCTGATCCACTTAGGATCTTGTTTCAATGAGGATTCTCCTGAGTTGTTTTCATCTTCAATAGATCCTGTTGAGCAGCTCTCAAGATTTTCAGACACGCTGATATCATGAGCCTGTTCACTTGTTGAGCAAGACTCTCCATTGTTGAACATATCAGTAGAGAATCCAGGAAAATCAGCATTGATTGGTTCAGGACATGAAGTTGTAATTAAGTCAGTACACTTATTCACACATGGTGTATCAACATAATCATCATCATGCTCATCATGGTTAGCAGGTTCCACTCTTGATGTAGTGGAAGCTTTTGAGTCCTTCTCTTCTACTTTTAGAATGCATGAGATCATCAGAGCTGAATTCTCCTGAAACTGATTCAGGAACAGCTTTGGTGGAGGCACCCCTGGACTCTTCAAAGGTGACATTGATAGATTCATCTATCACCTTTCTCTTGTTGTTGTATACTCTGTAGGCTTTAGAGATAGCAGAATATCCAACAAACACACCTTCATCAACTTTGGGTTCAAACTTTGCAAGTTGGTCCCTTTGATTCAGAATGAAGCAGGGACATCCAAACACATAGAAGTAGCTAATGTTTGGCCTCCTCCCTTTGAGCAGCTCATAGGGAGTCTTGTTGAACCTTTTCACCACCAAGGATCTGTTTTGGGTGAAGCAGGCAGTGTTGACAGCTTCAGCCCAGAATGATGAAGGTAAACCAGATGCATACAACATGGTTCTAGCAGCTTCAATGTGGGTTCTGTTTCTCCTTTCAGCAACTCCATTTTGTTGTGGAGTTCTTACTGCTAAAAAGTTTTGTGAGATCCCTCTTTCTTCACAGAAGTCCTCAAGAGTACTGTTTCTAAACTCATTACCTCGATCACTTCTAAGCTGCTTTACTTGAGCAGAGTTTAGCATTTCCATCTTCTTGATAAATCCAATGATTTCTCTAGCAGCCTCTCCTTGCTCTTCAGAAAGATCACCCATGTAAACCTGGAGAACTCATCAACCATTACTAGAGTGTATCTTCTTCCTCCGAGACTTGGGACACTGACTGGTCCAAACAAGTCCATGTGGATTAAGAAGAGAGGAGTATCAATAGAAAAATTATGCTTGGATTTAAAAGATCATCTTCTCTGCTTGCCTTTTTCACAAGCTGTGCAGAGTTTATCCTTAACAGAAGTTATAGAAGGCAAACCTGTTACCAACTCTTTCTTACAGAGTTTGTTGATATTCTTGAAGTTCAGGTGTGACAGCCTTTTGTTCCATAACCAGTTAAGGTCTGCATTGGTTCTTGTGAGAAAGCAGGTTTCAGTTGTGGGATCAGCAGATTTCATGTCCACAACATATACACCTTTCTTTCGTTGAGCACACAACACAACTTTGCCTTGGGGATCCAATATGTAACCCAGGTGCTCATCAAAGTTAACCTTGTAGCCAACATCACACAGTTGACTTATACTAACAAGATTATGTTTCAACCCAACCACATAGGCTACCCTTTTGAACACTGTAGCACCAGCTCGAAGAGTTCCATATCCTTCTGTGGATCCATGTACATTGTCACCAAATGTGATTTTTGGCCCTTTTTCAAGCCTGAGATCATTCAGCAAGTCCTTGCAACCTGTCATGTGTCCTGAGTAGCCACTGTCCAAGTACCAAACCTGGGATGGTTGTTTGTCCTGCAGAGTGTCATAGGAAAACATTAGTTACTTTTAAGGGAACTCATCATAGTGATGAGTTCTCCTACTTCATCAACATTTGTTGATGGGCTAGTGATATCCACACTAATATTTCCTATTTGAATAGTATCAGTTTGGATACCACTCTCATTGACTAAGTTACTTCCAACACTGCTTGTTTTAGCAATGATGGAACTAGCAGAGTCAACAGGCCTCATGTCCTCAGTTTCGGGACAGTCATTGGCCATGTGTGTCTTCTTCCCACATTTATAACATTTTCTCTTTTTGGCCTTTTTGGAAGAAGAACTTTCAGAAACATATTCTGAATTGTTTTAGCAGTTTTAGCAAACTTATTACTATTCTTAGATGAATCAACAGTTTGGGTGGAAGGCACAATAGCAACAGCTTTGCCTGTTTCTTCTTTCCTCTTTTTGGGAGGACAGATGTCAAATACAGGAAGCTTGATTGGTTTTTGACCTTCCACAGGTTTGAGAAACTTATTCCCAGATTTCTCAGGTTGAGCAATGGCTTTGCCTTTGCCCTTACTGAGATGCGATTGATGTTGCCTATCAACATGATCATTGGTTTTGGTCCTGAAAGACTTACCTTCATTTATGACCAGTTTTCCACTATGATTTAAAAACTTATTTGAAATCACAGCAGATTTGCTTTCAACATGAGACTTACCCCTGTTGAATGCAGGCTGCTTACCTTTTGAAAACTTATTTTCAAAATGTTTAGCATCAAAAGGATTAACATGTCTCTTACCATCAGCTATGGACCCAGTGCCTGTTTTGTCAACAGGTTTAGTGTCTACGGCTGCAGTTTGAGCATGTTTTCCTTTCTTTTGCTTGTGTGAATCAGCAGAGCACTTACCAGGCTGATTTGATGGAGAACACATTCCATCATCAGCTTTTGGGGCTTTTTCACACAAGCTGTCAGTATTATGAGGCCTAACAAACCTGTTTGTTGAGACTAGGTTACCATTTACTTTCTGGATGAAAGTGCTGGGAAGCTCACCAAGAGTGGATAAGTCATATTTCAGATTATTAATCTCAACAATAGAAGCTGCTTTGTAAAGATCCCCTCCAAGATAGGCTTGGATTTGTGCAGGGATCTGTTGACTGATACAATGGCTGACTTTTTGTGCAGGGATCTTTTGAAGCTTTGCATGTTTTACATCTGTATCTCTCTTTTCTTCCAGTAAAATGGAGTTGATGTGTTTTAATTCATCAAGCTCAGTTTCCAACTTATGGAAGCTGTCCAGTTTACTGGATTTTGTGTCAAGATCATTTTTAAGCTTAGAGATTTCAAACAGATTATGCTTCTCAACAGCAGCTTTTAAATCAACAAGCATATACTCAAACATTTTTACTTTTTCTTCAGCTTCAGGCTTCAGCTTCAGGCTTCAGGCCTCAGGCTTCAGGGTTCCAGTTCTCTTAGCTGCTGAAGGCTTCAGCTTCAGCCAAGTCCTGTTTGAAGTTGCTGGTTGATGGGACGTCAGTGTTGGCCATCAGACAGTTGTTGTCTTCTTCATCTGAGGATGAATCAGACTCCTCCCAATCACATGTCTCAGCCATGAGTCCCTTTTGCTTGTTGGAAGCCACTGAGTTTTCCAACTTTTTCAGCTTAGCCATGGCCATAAGGTACTTAACCCTGTAGCCATCGTCCCTGTTAGTCTTGAATGGTTTGGATGACTGACTAACAGCTTTTGACACACAGTCAGTAGCTATATGGCCAGTCTTGCCACATTTGAAGCACCCAGCCTTAGATTTATCAAATGCCTTCTTTTTTACAGCATTTGAGTTCCCCTGCAGCATTTTTCTTCCAAACCATTTCTAGTTGAACCTTTTGACAAGCATTGCAATCATTTGCTCATCATCAAGTTCAGCAAGATCTGCACTGTCTTCCTCATCAGACATTTCTTCCCTTTCATCATCAGCCTGTTGATCAGGTTGTGTGAACACATCACATACCTACCCAACAGGTTGTCTCACGCTGGCCACTAAGGCAGCACCTCTCTAAGACATCTCCAAGGCATTTCTTTTCTGTTGCCTTGACTGCTCATCATTCAGTAAGGATCCATATAAGTTTACAAGATCCATACATTTGATGGTACCTGAATTTCTTAAGATGGTAGAAAAATAGTTCCACTCTTCAGGCAGGATGTCCAAGAACTTGTTCACCAGAGTCAGGCTGTCCTTTGTGATCCCAACAACTTTGAGATCATTAACAAGAGCAGTAAACATAGTGTAGGTTTCTGTGAGTGACTCCTTTGGTTTTGCAAAGAAAAGTTCATACTGTCTAACAAGATTGTTAATCATGTTATCCAGTGTGATTGTGGGACCATCATAGACGGTACACAAAGTATCCCACATCTCCTTTGCAGTCTTCATCTTCTCAACCTGTTTGAACACATCATCAGGCAGAGAGATAACTAGGTTATTCCTGGCTTTTGCATCAAGAGCAACCAGTCTTTTGTCTTCATCAGACCATTGAGCTTTGCCCTTCTCAAAGGTCCTGATTTCAGGGGCAGCTCCTTCAACAGCAGGAGTAATGGTAGTAACAGAAGTTGGCACATAGGGACCTTCCATTACTATCTCTGGTAGTTGTACATCCAGATTCTCTAAATAGAGCATCATTCTGCACTTCCGACCAGAGAAGTTCTGATGATTGAACTTGGGGAGTTTGGCCATTGACCCATTGTCATAGTAAGAGGAGGAACTTGCAGCACTGTTGTCCATGGGAAAGTAGGAAGAATGAGAGATCTAGAGTTGACACACACTCTAACCGCTTTGATACCAGTTGTAGGTCCCAAAAGGTTTCCCTAGTGTATTGTTCTAAGTTGTAGAGGGGGGGGGTGAATACAGCCTTTTAAAAACTCAACACTCTTTTCTTTATGTTTGTGTATATTATCAACAAGTGTTAATTACAAACAAGCTTGACTGCAGAAAGGTTCAAGCTGAGATGACATATACAACAGTTGTTCAACTAATCTAAGACACACTCAGACTAGAAACAATGACTACACTCACTTAGATGCACTCACTGATTTTACAAGACTCAGATGGATAGCTTGAATAAGAACAGCTTAGACACATTTACTGTTATATTCAAGCAAACATGCATGCATGGAAAAACACACATCAATGCACGATCTGATTTCACACTCTTGGATGTCTCACAATCCTTAGAAGCTTCCTTTTATACTCTCACTGAGAATCTCAGTGAAGCTTCTTCATTGGACAAATGAGATAGTGGAAAGTCTTTCCAAAAAGACAAGACACCTTTTCTGCACATTCTGATAAAGCAGATTTGTCTTCATATGGCAGAATCTTTGTCTTTTTCTTTTGGTCACTGTTGCATAAGGCTTTAACCAAAAGAGGAATGTCAACTTTGCATCTTTCTTCTTTTGCTAAGGCCATTTTGATATAAGAAAAGGTTTGTCACCCTTTTCAGATATCCGTTTGTCTTCATGTAACAGAACAGCTTAGGCAGGCTGTGCAGTTTCTGTTTTCCCCTTTGTCTTCGACTTTGTAAACTGATCTTGTAGCCAAAAACAATACATGAGGACTTGGAAACACATTCCATAAAGTGTTTAGCATGTTCACAAAGAACAGAACACTTAGAATCTGCTCAAGCTGCTCAGCAGAACAGAGCAGCATAGACAGTTTATGTCCAGTCTGTTCAGCAGACAGAATAGCTTGGACAATCTGCCTTTGTTGCAACGAATGCAACAGGGTAAACAACTTTGGGCTGATATTGCAAATCACTTTTCAGGTTTCAATAAGGCATAAACAGGCCTTAAATTATACCTTCAAGTGCATCAAACAGGTTTGATTAAAAATCTCCACCTAAGATGTAGAGCAGGTTTGACTGAGGCCTTTTTGTGCTTAACAACTTCTATAACCGGTAAATGCTCAGAATGAGATATTACAATTCTTTCCCCAGCTACATCCACATCATCATTGCTATCATTATCAACATCATCATCCTCACCCTCATTTCCCCCTTATTGAATATTGGATAAAGTTGATTCTGAATCATAATCTCCTTCACCACCCCTCACAGCTCCTTCAGCTTCCTCTCTCAGCTCAAGGTTTTCCTGCACATCAACCCCTTGTTGATTTACCTCCTTACCTACTACTCCAGGGGTAGGAATCCTCGGTTGATGAGGTTCCACAGGAGCACGATCTATACGATATAATCTCACTGATTTTGCATTCTCATCTGCATACTTCAATAGAGCTTCAGGATTTGGCATTATATTTGCATTTGGATCAACCTGAACTCTATGCAAACTCATCATAACGTAATCCAGGCACTTTGGGGAATGTGTCCTCTTTGGTAACTTTTCATTTGCTCTTAATATACCTCTGATTAGAATCTGAATAAACCTTTGAAGAGGCACAAACTTTCATGCACGATTCGTGGTCTTTGCAAGCACCACCTCTTTAAGATCCTCCCAAATGCACTGAGCAAAGTCATAATGTTTGTTATATGCAACTCCATGGAACAATCTCAGGCAATGTAGACTTTCACGGTCAATCCCGGTATGCTTGGAGGTCATACATCTAATCAGAATTCCGAATAGAGTATACCATTCACCATTCAGTCCATTCCGGTGAAACATGGAGCTCTTTGTCAGTGGTTTCGTATATCCAAAACTGATGAGATCTCGACTAAGTTGTTCATCTGATACGAAATCCTCGAAATGCGCAAAGTCAGGGAAATTAACTGTATCAATGCGTCTTGGTCAAAAGAGGTTATGACGAAGTCTGGACAAGGTGATCTTTGCTTTATACTGGTCAATTGTCACTTTAAAGTGATGATCATCGGCATCAGGAATAAATTTGATGGTATGCCAGAATTGGTGTAGGTATATCAATGATATTGTTGGCTTATATTTGAGAAGGTAACCGAGAGGGTGACCTTTTAGGATCTCAACAATCACCGGATGGCTGACTTTGATGGTATTTGGATAAAACCGATGATTGTAACCCAACAAATTCAGAAAATGTTTAGGTTTGAGTAGTTTGGTGTTAGGGATGGGAGATGATGGTGACGGTCTAGAAACTGAGGCTGTCTTGATGGGTTTGGAAACGAGTGTATCGTTGGATGAAGAATGGGAGTCAGAGGAGTTTGAATTATGGGTGGGGGTTTGAGAAGCCATTTGTAACTTGTTAAAAATATCAAACATGTTAGATACATCAGGTAAACAAAATGATTCCTACAGATAGAGAAATATGACATTTATCAAGAAATTAGAAAAATCTGTGTTACATTGTTTAAAGCATCAGGATTCCAGACAATAATATAAAAATATTAACGTTAGGAATCCAAAGTCAACCATTAAGCGACCAATGTTAATGTAAACAGATTTTAAAAATTTAACTCGTAAAATGTGAAATTTCTCTGAAAAATCAAATTGTCCACACTTAGAACAATTTTGAACTCAAACTCGGATTAAACATCACCAAACTCGAACTAAGCACAAACATCCTCGGGTAATGCTTTATGAAACTCGGTTAAGCTTTAAAGTGAACTCGGATATCTCTAAACCAAACTCGATTAACACAAATGCTAATTCGGATGATGGTTTATTAAACTCAAATGATACTTAAACTTCCTCGAAAGAAACACTAACACTAAAACTTACTCGGATATTTCTTTGGCAAACTCGATAGAAATGCACACTTACTTGAATGAACCTTCATTAAACTCGATAGAATCTAAAATTTTCTCGATTGAAGATTCATAATACTCGATAGGAACTTAGGTTTTCTCAGATGCAAGTTATTCAAACTCGATTAAAACACATGTATTCTCGGTTGACTCTTTGATCGAGTTTGAAAGATCTAAAATGTTCCAAGTCCTAATTCATTATGAAAATTCAAAAATTCAAACCAAGGACTTTAAAACCTAAACTTTAACATTTTCCTACTCGAATTTTCATTTTAAACACATTCCCTTTACTGAAGTTGTTTCAAAACAACTTTAAGAACCTCAAAATTTTGATTTTCAGAAACATAAAAAACTTTGAAAAATGCATTACGAAAAATTCAAATTAAATGTTGTATGATGTATTATAAGTCTTGAAATTTGATATTCAAGCTTATGTTAACATGATGCATACATACATACATTCAATTTCAAATTTGATGCCCAAATGAATGATTTCAGTTTATTACACACACCGATAAACACACGCATACACACAGTAACCCAAAACTCGAAATAAAACTGAAAAACACGTAAAAACAGTAACAAACCAAATAAAATACTTACAAATTTCTTGAAATCTTGAATTCAAACACAAAATCGATTGTTTGAAGCTTGTTGAAGAAAAATCCGAGAGAGAAAGTGAAGAACGCGGTGTACAGTGCTCGGGATTCGAAAAATTGAAATTAAATTATGAATTTCAAATTTATACCAATTTCAAATCAGTACCCGACCCATTTCTCTCTTTTTAACATTTAGGACCATTTTATTAGAAAAATATTTGACACACATGCTAAGCAAAACACAAAAAAATATAACATCAAACAAAAACAAAACAAAATGAACTAACTAAAAAAAAATAAAATGAACAAAAAAACAATTAAAAGAATTAAACTAAAAAAATAAACTGCTCCCCCTTGAATTTCACATATTTGCTCCCCCTCAGATTAATATCACCTTTTTAAATATGCTCCCCCTGCAATTAAGCAGATAAAAAAATATCAGATAAAATTTTCAGTTTGCTCCCCCTGTACATGACAATCCAATTCAGTTAAATCTCAGAAAAATCAACACTTTGAAATTATAAGAGATTAACTCAAAAATTAAATCAAGTAAAAAATTGTAAAATGAAAATTATACTTTGTAACACCTGAATATTTAAATCTATCGATTTAGCATACTCAATTTGTATACCAAAAAATTAAATTGTTTTTCAATAAAGGCTTTGGTAAACAAATCGACTAACTGATATTCAGTCGGTACAATATATAATTCAACATTACCATTTTCTACATGATCCTTAATAATAATGATACCGAATGTCAATGTGCTTTGTTTTGGAATATTGCACCGGATTAGAAGCAATAGCAATCGCGCTCTGTGAATCAAAGTAAATCGGGATATTCTGTGTTGTAAACCCATAGTAATGCAGTTGGCTTTTCATCCACAGCACTTGTGAACATCATGAGGATACAGCTACATATTCATCTTCAGCTGTTGAAGGTGACACACAGTGTTGTTTCTTGGATGACCAGCAAACGGGTTTATCGCCATGAAATTGAACTGCACCTGATGTGCTTTTTCAATATATTTTATCTCCTGCATGATCAGCATCAGATGAAGCAGTCAATGTAAACGTTGATTCCCAAGGATACCACAAAACTAAGTTAGGAGTACCCTTCAGATATCTTAGAATCCTTTTGGCAGTAGCCAAATGAGATTCTTTTGGATTTGCCTGATATCTAGCACAGACACATGTAGCGAATATAATATCAGTTCTATAGTACATTAACGACCCAATAATTCCTCGATCATGAGTAACATCCATAGGTTTCCCTGACATGTCCTCATCGAGTTTCGATTTAGAATAAGGAGCCATGGGTGTTTTCATTGGGGTACTGTTGACCATGTTAAACATTTTCAACATGTCTTGAGTCTATTTTGACTGACTGATAAAATGCCATCACTTAGTTGTTTAAATTCTAACCCCAAGAAAAATTTAATTTCACCCATCATGCTCATCTCAAATTTTTGGGACATTAAGAATGCGAACGTTTTACACAATTCAGTAGTTGTAGGCCCAAAAGTTATATCATCTACATCTATCTGTATCACTATGATATCTGGACCTTGACGTTTAATGAATAGGGTTGTGTCAATTGTACCTTTGTTAACCACATTTTAAGAGATAGAATGATAAAGCATCATACCATGCTCGTGGTGCTTGTTTAAAGTCGTACAATGACTTATCTAAAATATATACATGATCAGGCTTCGAAGGATCTGTAAATCGTTCTGGCTGATATGTATATACTTCATCTTTTAATTCCCCATTCAAAAACGCTGTTTTCACATCCATTTGATAAACAGTAAAGTTTTTGTGAGCAGCAAAAGCTAAAAACATCCTAATTGCTTCTTATCAGGCAACGGGGGAAAACGTCTCGTTGTAATCAATTCCCTCCTGTTGACTATATCCTTTGGCCACAAGTCTTGATTTATTTCGGATGATCACACCATGTTTATCCTTCTTATTCTTGAATATCCACTTCGTGCCAATAATGGTTTTGTCCTTCGGTCTTTCCACCAACTGCCAGACTCTTAACCTCTCAAATTGATTTAGCTCCTCTTGCATAGCTACAATCCTATCTGCATCCTAAAGAGCTTCCTTCACCGAGTTGTGAATGATCTGAGACTACTACAGGATCTTTAGTAAACCTATCAAGAACCAAAATAGGAATATCAGTCTTGGTCTTATCAAAGTAGTCATCAAAAAAATTTTCAAATAGTGTATTTAGATCATTCAAATCATGTTTCAGCTCCGTTGACTTCACAGACGTCTTCTGTTGAGACTCGAGTCCTGAACTGGCATGTCCAGGAGCCATTATGATGTTACATCAAATTCAACGTTGACGCTTTCGCTGACGGTCTTTGTGCGTTTGTTGTATACTCAGAATGCCACTGATTCCTTTAAGTATCCGATAAAAATTCCTTCATCAGCTTTCTGATTGAATTTTCCCAGTTGTCTTTGTCATTTAGAATAAAACATCTGTAACCAAAGACATGGAAAAATTTGATATTAGGAATTCGTTTATTAATCAACTCATATGGTGTTTTTCCGAAGCGTTTATTTACAATCGATCTATTTTGGGTAAAGCACGCAGTAGCTACTGCTTCAACCCAAAGGAACAACGACAGATTCAAGTATGCTAGCATCGTCATTGCAGATTCAACAAGTGTACGGTTTCGTCGTTCAACTACACCGTTTTGTTAAGGAGTACGAGCAGCCGAAAATTGATGTGATATTCTCGGAACTAAGAAATGCCTCTTAGGACTTGTTCTTAAATTCTGTACCATTATCAGATCTAATGGTCTGGACAGAAAGCTGCAACTTGACTTGTATTTTACGCAGGAAGTCAATAAGAATCTCTGTAGCTTCAAATTTAGATCTCAGGAAAAAAAACTCATGTATATCTCGAGTAATCATCAACGATTACCATAACATATTTCTTCTTATTTATGTTTTGTACTCTCAGTGGCCCGCAAAGATCCATGTGAAGAAGCTCCAAAGGCTTAGTTGAGGAATGTTTAACTTTTAATTTGTGTGAAGCCCTCACCATCTTCCCTTTCTCACAGGTCGCACACAACTGCTCCTTTTGAAATTTAAGAGTCGGTAGACGTTTTACTAAACCTCCTTTTGCTAGGTTATTCACCTCTTTGAAGTTCAGATGGGAAAGACGGCGATGCCACAACCAGGACTCCTTTGTAGATGCTTTGTATAGTAGACAGACATCTTTTTTCAGATTAATGTTGTCCAAATCTATTAAGTACAATTCGTCTTCCTAGTTCCAGCTAGTATTTCCTTCCATTCCCTAGATCTGATGTTACATCTGTTTGCCTTAAAGTTTACTTCTAACCCTTTATCGCACAGTTGACCAATACTGAACAAGTTATGGACAAGACCATCAACATAAAAAACTTTGTACATTGTAATCTTGTCATATTCTAGACTTCCATAGCCTCTAATCGGACAGAACTGATCATTTGCGAATCTGACCGTCCCACATAATTTATCCACAAAATTCGTGAGGGTGTCTGGTTGTCCGGTCATGTGCTTGGAACAACCAGAATCAAGGTACCACACATAATTTACCTACAAGACGGAGTAAATAGTGAGGTACCCAATTATAGTTGGGTCCTTTTGAGTTAGGTAAATCATGTGGTGTTATGTCAGGTGGAGAAACAAAGACTTTCTTTATTTTAGGAACCCACTTTTTGACAATTTTCTTGGGTATCCATTTTTGTACCTTTGTTTTAGAAACTGGTTTTGGAATTGGTTTCTTTGGAACCTGATTCTGTCTAAAATTGGGAACCTTTTTCTTTTCTACCGATACACGCACATTTGAATTAGACAATGATTTTGCATTCAACCCATGGCAATTAACAGAATATAAAGATAACAGTTCAGCACGAGAATATTTAGAACAGAGTTTAGCATTTGAGTTATTACAGACAGATTTCCCTATGAAATCAATCATATATATAATACTATTGTCTTTTATTCTCCACTCTTTTCGAAAATTTGTCCTTTTCTTTTCAACCTGCTTCTTTCTCCACACTTGCTTCGAATATCTTTTCACCAATTGTTTGACATAAAAGAAGAACGAGAATTCGTCAAATTAGAACTAGCAGTATTCTATAAAACTTTCTTACACCAAGAAGCATTTAAACTCTTTGCATTTGTTACCTTCAAAGACGATGATTCACCTTTTTCAAATATAGGAGGAACAAAAGAAACTTTTGCTTTCTCCTTTCGTTGCAAAACAGGTGTTGAAACTGATTCAACCTTAGGAGTTGCAGGTACTTTTTTCAAAATACTTATAGGTCCTTCAGTTTTATCAGTTTGTTTGTCATTAAAAGGTTTTACAAATTCATCAATCTTGACAAACATTTCATCTAAAGAATTGAATTCAGAGTTCATGAACAGATCAAACTCCTTTTTAGAATCAATGGAGTCAGTTTTAATTGAAATTTTCTGATCAGGTTAAGATTTGTGTTCAGACTGCTCTTTAAGTTTTATTTCTAAAGCCTGAAGCTTTACTTTTTCATCTTCAAAAGTTTTTTACTTTTAATTCAAGATCAGAGTTAATCTTCTACAGAACTAACTTTCGAATGTATGGCTTTTGAGTGAAAACTTTATTTTCAGACAAATTTTTATCAGAATATGTCGGAATATACTCTTCTGGTTTTGGTGGATTTTTATAACTTTCATAGAATGTTATAATCCAAATCGAGTTGCATTTTATCTTCTCTCAACCATTTCAGATCTTCTGATTCCACTTCTTCTGATGCTTTTAAAAATACCATTTTTGATCCTAAGCCCATGTATCTTGTATCATACATCATTGGAGAACACAAAATTGCTTTCGTTAGATACTTGTGATTTTCACAACTAATTCCAGCTTTTAAATTATAAAAATCAGTGTCTTTTGGTTGATTTAAATGGATGGTCTGATCTGTTTGACCTCTTTTTAAAAACTCATCTTCTAAGGCTTTGAGTTTCTCATAAAGCTTCGTTCTTTCAGCAAAGATAGAATTATATTTTACAGAATAATTTGCAGATTCTAATTCAGCTGATTTATGTTTTTCATTTAAGTCAGTAATATTGCTATTCAGCCTTTTGTTCTCAAGTTGAAGATCATTGTATTTTTCCTCCATACTAGACACAGATTGTAACGCGAATGCCTTATCTTTGAAAAACTCTAACATTAAAGCATGTTCAAGTTAATTTGCTTTCCAAAGAATGGGTATTCTTTTTCTCGGCTTTTAATGACTTTTCATATCTTTTAAGCATGTAAGCCATTTGAGCTAGCTTATGTTCAAGCTCACAGGAGTTATCTATATTTGAGTCAGTATTAGAATCTACCTCAGGTGTCTCTGATAGTTATGAAGTATTTGATTCGAAACCATCATCCTCTTGATCTTTATTGCACTCAGCTTTTCTTGTAGCCATCAACGCTACATCTTCTCTCAAATCAGATTCTGAATCTGTATCTTCTTTCTTTTCCTCTTCATCATTTGTTAGCCCGACCCAGACTTCGTCCTCAGCAACCATTGCAGATTCACTTTGTTCAGATTCATTAAAAACTTCTGACTTTGTCATATATGAGCATCCTCAGATAAAATATCATCATCGTCAGAGAGTTGGAGCCAGTGGTTATCTTCCGCCATCAGAGCCTTTCCAGCTTCCTTCTATTTGGCCAACAAAGCCTTTCGAGTGTAGTAATCAGAATTTTTTACTACAGGTTGTTGGCATTCTCTAGTAAAAGGGTCTGGCTTTCCATAGTTATAGCATTTCTGCTCATCTTCCTTCTAAGCATACTTCTTTGGCTTTTCATACTTCTCATACTTTTTCCCACTGCACTCTCCAGACTTTTCATATATCTCTCTCTTCTCATAGTTTCTGGACCCTGTTTTGTATTGCATCTTGTTGTTTGTTGGTTTGCAATAAAATTTCTTTTGAAATTCTTTAGTCAGAAGACTCATCTGCTTCTTCATTTCTTCTATTTCTGGGTCTATTGACGAGTCAGTTGATTCAGATTCTGAAGAACTGCTTATTACCACTCGCTTCTCCTTCTTTACCTTGTACTTATACTTCTTGTCGGCTAGGAGATCTAATGGATCAACAGTCACTTTTTCAGCTTGCTTCTTTCCTGATACCTTCCTCTAAACAACCTCCTGATAGTTGTTTAAGTTTTCAAAGACCATATGAATATACATTTCATCTATTTCCTTGGTCTGTTGAATGATCATGGTATACTTGTCCCACTCAGGATTGAGTATATTCAGAAACTTGACATTTATGTCTAAGTTAGACTTTGTAACCCCATTTCTTTTCATCTCACTGACTTGATTGACAAACCTTAAGTATGTAGTCTCCAACAATGCCCCTTCTCTCACTCTGAAATTTTTAAATGTCATTAAACTGTTCCTTATTCTGTTTGTAGCAGCTTTGTCAGATCCTCTCATCAATTTTACATACCTCTTCCCAGATGGATTTGGTAGTAGTGTTGTTAGTGAGACTGATGTATATATCATTGGGGATTGAGAGAAGTAAGAATTTTCTGGCAGTCTTGTCACCTAGTTTCATTTTTTTCTGAGCTTCAGATAGATTGGCAGTTGTAACTTCCTTAGTTCTCTCAGTTGTAGGAGGATTGCATTTCGTACTGCGGGAATTGTGACATAAAATCTTGTTAGACCATCAGTGAGTGAAGTTAGCATGTCATCGGCTAGATCATGAAAACTGATAAACTCGAGAAACCTCCCTCCATCAAGTGGTTATGGAGGCAGTAGGGAAGAAGATGATGAAACAGTGATTTGGGTATTTATAGGATTTGAATGTGAGTGAGTAGGAGAGGAAAAGGTTTGGGCGGTTGATTTGAAATGAGACTAATGGAAAACCGGTTTACCACGTCAGCACGTTTGTCAGACCAACTTGACCTATTTAACCACTAACACACGTAACACACATTATCCTCGGGTAATTAAGAAAAATAAATACTTAATTTAAGTAACTTAAGTGTGAAGAAATGTTAATTAAAAGCTGATGTTCTAAGCTGTTGTTCAAACCTGTGATGAAAAGGTTTCATCACACACTGATCACTCTTCAAACTGTTCATGAAACCTGTACAGCTATATGAGAACAGGTTTCATTCCGAAACCTGTTCAATAACTGAACAGGTTAAAGGCTTTGCCTTGTATGACAGATAAATAGAGTAAGGAGGTTGTAAGTTTGTACAACAGAACAGGTTTGAGATTAAAATGTATTTTGGCAAACCTGTTACTTGTCAAAGCTGTTCAAATTTCTAGAAACTGGCTAAGTACAGAGATAGATACTATTCTGTCCAAGCTGTTCTGTAAAATTTTGGCAGATTTGAACAAGTGATGAGTCTATAATTTATATGGTTTCAGAGTCATTTTATGTCCATTTTAAGCATCGATACTTCGTAAATTCCAAATTATTACTCCAAGTTTGGGTTTCAGGGCCAAGATATTAACAGAAAGCATCTCGAGAAAATTCAGCGCGAACCGAGCAGGTCGGGGAGTAAGGCTACGCCCACCATACGCCCCAAAACAATTTCGAGTTCAAAATCAGCTCCAGCGCACCCTGGCCGTACCCCGGGTGTAGGGGGCGCAGGGCTACGCCCCTGCGGTGCAAAAACCCTAGAAACAGTCCAGCGCATGCTAGGAAAACCTTAGCTGCATCCGGGCGCAGGCCTACTCTTGGCCTGCGCTAGAACGGCGCAAAAACACGTTTTTCAGCCCTGGAAACCCTAAAATCGACTCCTCTAAAATAGAGGTCGATGGCAGCCATTGAGAGAAGATCCGACGTGTGTGAAAGTGTGCCGAAGCCCTGACGGAGTGGATATACGATACTAGAACGAAGACGGTGATTTGCAAGCTACACAATGACTCAGATCTACGATTGTGAAGAGCATATGATGAGCGGCTAATCCCATTAGCCGTTTGCGGAGGATCTACGACTAAGTTTACTATTCTTTATTTTCTTATGTTTTGATGTATTCATATTAAGCGAGATCTATTATGTGTATGCAAATGATAAACATTCGACTATGATTATGATTATGTGTTGCGATTGGTAAAAGAAAGATAGTTTATCATGGTGTTATTATTTGTGTCTTAGGGATTAAGACAAGTATAAATGTTGCATACACTATGCTGAGAGTTATTGGTTAAAACACGTTTGATTAATTTAGTCGCGCAATTGATTATGTCTATGTGATCGTTGCATGAATATATAGTGAGTAATAATTATGTTGTGGTGATCCCGTGAATGGTTATTCGTCTCTTGATTGTTTATCTACTACGTTAGTTGTTTTGTCATTAATTTTAGTTACAAAGCGATAGTCAATCATTAATCTAAACAAATCATTTTCAATCCACAACTTCACAATTTAAGTGCTTTCAATAAACTTATAAGGCTAATAACCTAACCCTAATTACAAACCTCACTCCCTGTGGATTCGACCCTTACTTCTCTAAGCTAAATAGTGGATTTAAGGACTATTTCTGCGGGTCACAACAACGGCCCGTCAGATTTTGGCGCCATTGCCAGGGAGTGTAACTGTAGTGAAGGTTAGAAGTTAGTCTTTGTCCTTAGTTTTAGGTGTTCTTTGGTTATTTTTAGTCTTTAATTCTCCATTATTAAAAATCACATAAAAAATTAATTAAAAATTTCAAAAAACCTAACCGTAGTCCTCTACTTTTACCACAAAAATAATTATTTATTAAGTGTCTTAGTTTAAGTTATTACTTTATTTTTAGTTATTTCCATACTTTCAGAAACCAACTAAAAATTATAAAACGTAAAAAAAGGTAATTGTAACCAATCGATTTTTACCATAAAAAAATATAATAAATAAAATAGAAAACTAAAAAAATAATAAATATAATATAATGTTAGGCACAAAAAGGCCTCAATCAAACCTGCTCTACATCTTAGGGGGAGATTTTTAATCAAAGCTGTTTGATGCACTTGAAGGTATAATTTAAGGCCTGTTAATGCCTTATTGAAACCTGAAAAGTGATTTGCAATATCAGCCAAAGTTGTTCATCATGTTGCATTCGTTGCAACAAAGGCAGATTCTCCTAGCTGTTTTGTCTGTTGAACAGGCTGGACATAAACTATCTACGCTGCTCTGTTCTATTGAGCAGCTTGGACAGATTATAAGTGTTATGTTCTTTGTGAACAGGCTAAACACTCTATGGAATATGTTTCCAAGTCCTCATGTATTGTTTTTTGCTACAAGATCAGTTTACAAAGTCGAAGACAAAGTGGAAAACAGAAACTGCCAAAGCTGCCTATGTTGTTCTGTTACATGAAGACAAAGAGGATATTTAAAATGGGTGACAGACCATTTCTTATATCAAAAAGGCCTTTATAATAGAAGAAAGATGCGAAGTTGACATTCCTCTTTTGGTTAAAGGCTTATGCAATAGAGACAAAAAGAAAAAGACAAAGATTCTGCCACATGAAGACAAGTTTGCTTTTTCAGAATGTGCAGAAAAGTTGTTTTGTCTTTTTGGAAAGACATCCCACTATCTCATCGTCCAATGAAGAAGCTTCACTGAGATTCTCAGTAAGAGTATAAAAGGAAGCTTCTAAGGATTGAGAGAACCCAAGAGTGAGAAATCAGATCGTGCATTGAAGTGTGTTATTCCATTCATGCAAGTCTGCTTGAATAAAACAGTAAAGTGTGTCTAAGCTGTTCTTACTCAAGCTGTCCATCTGTGTCTTGTAAAATCAGTGAGTGCATCTAAGTGAGTGTGTCTTAGATTAGTTGAACATCAGTTGTATCTGTCATCTCAGCTTGAAACTTTTTGCAGTCAAGCTTGTTTGTAATTAACACTTGTTAATAATATACACAAACATTGAGAAAAGAGTGTTGAGTTTTAAATTGTTGTATTTCCCCCCCCCCCCCCTCTACAGCTTAGAGCAATTCACTAGGGAAACCTTTTGCGACCTACAACTAGTATCAGAGCAGATAGAGTGTGTGTTAACTCTAGATCTCCCATTCTCCCTACTTTCCCATGGACAACAGTGCTGCCAGTTCCTCCTCTTACTATGACAATGGTTCAATGGCAAAACCCCCCAAATTCAATCATCAAAACTTCTCTGGTTGGAAGTGCAGAATGCTGCTCTACTTAGAGAATCTGGATGTACAACTGTCAGAGATAGTAATGGAAGGTCCCTATGTTCCAACTTCTGTTACTACTATCACTCCTGCTGTTGAGAAGGCCAAAACTCAATGGTCTGATGAAGACAAAAGGCTGGTTGCTCTTGATTCAAAAGCCAGGAACAACCTGGTCATTTCTCTTCCTGATGATGTGTTCAAACAGGTTAAGAAAATAAAGACTGCAAAGGAGATGTGGGATACTTTGTGTACTGTCTATGATGGTCCCACAATCACACTGGATAACAGGATTAACAATCTTGTCAGACAGTATGAACTCTTCTTTGCAAAACCAAAGGAGTCTCTCACAGAAACCTATACCAGGTTCACTGCTCTTATCAATGACCTCAAAGCTGTTGGGATCACAAAGGACAGTTTAACTCTGGTGAACAAGTTCTTAGACATCCTGCCTGAAGAATGGAACTACTTTTCTACCATCTTAAGAAATTCAGGCACCATCAAAGGTATGGATCTTGTAAATCTGTATGGATCCTTACTAAATGATGAGCAGTCAAGGCAACATAAAATAAATGCCTTGGAAATGTCTAAGAGAGGTGCTCCTTAGTGGCCAGCGTGAGACAACCTATTGGTCAGGTGTGTGATGTGTTCACACAACCTGATCAACAGGCTGATGATGAAAGGGAAGAAATGTCTGAAGAGGAAGACGGTGAAGATCTTGCTTAACTTGATGATGAGCAAATGATTGCAATGCTTGTCAAAAAGTTCAACAAGAAAAGGTTTGGTGGAAGAATGCTGCAGAGGAACTCAAATGTCATAAAAAAGAAGGCATTTGATAAAACTAAGGTTGAGTGCTTTAAGTGTGGCAAAATTGGCCATATAGCTGCTGATTGTGTGTCTAAAGCTGTTGGTCAATCATCCAAACCATTCAAGACAAACAGGGACGATGGCTACAGGGTTAAGTACCTTATAGCCATGTCTTAGCTGAAAAAGTTGGAAAACTCAGTGGCTTCCAACAAGTAAAAAGGGACTCATGGCTGAGACATGTGATTGGGAGGAATCTGATTCATCTTCAGATGAAGAAGATAACAACTGTCTGATGGCCAACACTGATGTCCCATCAACTAGCAACTTTAAACAAGACCTGGCTGAAGCTGAAGTCTTCAACAGCTTAGAGAACTGGAATCCCACAATGATGTACAAGGTACAAAATTTTATGGCTTACAAATCTGATGAAAAAGTAAAAATGTTTGAATATATGCTTGTTCATTTAAAAGCTGCTGTTGAGAAGCACAATGTTTTACTGTCTGAAATCTCTAAGCTTAAAACTGATCTTGACATAAAAACTAGTAACCTGGACAGTTTCCATAAGTTCAAAACTGAGCTTGATGAATTAAAACACATCAATTCCATTTTATCAGAGGAAAAGAGAGAAACAGACATAAAACATGCAAAGCTTCAAAAGATTGTTGACCCTTGGTGCCAATATGCATAAAAAGTCAGCCATTGCATCAGTCAACAGATCCCTGCACAAATACAAGCCTATCTTGGAGGGGATCTTGACAAAGCAGCTTCCATTGTTGAGATAAATAATCTGAAAAATGACTTATCCACTCTTGGTGAGCTTCTTAGCACTTTCAACCAGAAAGTAAATGGTAAGCTAGTCACAACTAACAGGTTTGTCAGGCCTCAAAATACTGACAGCTTGTGTGAAAAAGCTCCAAAAGCAGATGATGGAATGTGTTCTCCATCAAATCAGCCTGCTAAGTGCTCTGCTGGTACACACAAGCAAAAGAAAGGAAAACAAGCTCAAACTGCAGCTGTGGACTCTAAACCTGTTGACAAAACAGACTCTGGGTCTAAAGCCGATGGTAAGAGACCTGTCAATCCTTTTGATGCTGACCATTTTGAGAAAAAGTTTTCAAAAGGTAAGCAGCCTGCTTTCAACAGGGGTAAGTCTCATGTTGAAAGTAAATCTGCTGTGGTTTCAAATAAGTTTTTAAATCATAGTGGAAAATTGGTTATAAATGAGGGTAAGTCTTTCAATACCAAAAGCAGTGATCATGTTGATAGGCAACATCAATCACATCTCAGTAAGGGCAGAGGCAAAGCCATTGCTCAACCTAAGAAATTTGGGAATAAGTTTCCCAAACCTGTGGAAGGTCAAAGGGCAATTAAACTTCCTGTGTTTGACATCTGTCCTCCCAAAAAAAGGAAAGAAGATACAGGCAAAGCTGTTGCCATTGTGCCTTCCACCCAAACTATTGATTCATCCAGAAATAGTAATAAGTTTGCTAAACCTGCTGACAGGATCAACAAAAATAATTCAGAATATGTTTCTGGAGCCTCTTTTTCCAAAAAGGCTAAAAAGAGAAAATGTTATAAGTGCGGAAAGAAGACACATATGGCCAAAGCTTGTCCTGAAACTGAGGACATGAGGCCTGTTGACTCTGCTAGTTCCATCATTGCAAAAATGAGTAGTGTTGGAAGTAACATAGTCAATGAGGATGGTATCCAAGCTGATACTATCCAAATAGGAAATATTAGTGTGAATATCACTGATCCATCAACAAATGTTGATGAAGTAGGAGAACTCATCCCTATGATGAGTTCCCCTAAAAATAACTAACATTTTCTCATGACACTCTGCAGGACAAACAACCATCCCAGGTTTGGTACTTGGACAGTGGCTGCTCAGGACATATGACAGGTTGCAAGGACCTGCTGAGTGATCTCAGGCCTGAAAGAGGGCCAAAAGTCACATTTGGTGACAATGTACAGGGATCCACAGAAGGATATGGAACTCTTCAAGTTGGTGCTGCTGTATTCAAAAGGGTATCCTATGTGTCTGGGTTGTAACACAATCTTGTAAGCATAAGTCAACTGTGTGATGCTGGCTACAAGGTTAACTTTGATGAGCACCTGGGTTACATATTGGATCCCCAAGGCAAAGTTGTGTTGTGTGCACAACGAAAGAAAGGTGTACATGTTGCGGACATGAAATTTGCTGATCCCACAACTGAAACCTGCTTTATCTCAAGAAGAAACGCAGACCTGAACTGGTTATGGCACAAAAGGTTATCACACCTGAACTTCAAGAATATCAAAAAACTCTGTAAGAAAGAGTTGGTAGCAGGTTTGCCTTCTATAACCTTTGTTAAGGATAAACTCCGCACAGCTTGTGAGAAAGGCAAGCAGAGAAAATCATTTTTTAAATCTAAGCACAGTTTCTCTATTGATACTCCTCTCTTCTTAATCCACATGGACTTGTTTGGACCAGTTAGTGTCCCAAGTCTAGGAGGAAGAAGATACACTCTAGTAATGGTTGATGAGTTCTCCAGGTTTACATGGGTGATCTTTCTGAAGAGCAAAGGAGAGGCTGCTAGAGAAATCATTGGATTTTTCAAGAAGATGGAAATGCTGAACTCTGCTCAAGTAAAGCAGCTTAGAAGTGATCATGGTACTGAATTCAGAAACAGTAGTATTGAGGACTTCTGTGAAGAAACAGGGATCTCACAAAACTTTTCAGCAGTAAGAACTCCACAACAAAATGGAGTTACTGAAAGGAGAAACAGAACTCTCATTGAAGCTGCTAGAACCATGCTATGTGCATCAGATTTACCTTTATCATTCTGGGCTGAAGCTGTCAATACTGCCTGCTTTACCCAAAATATATTCTTGGTGGTGAAAAGGTTCAACAAGACTCCCTATGAGTTAATCAAAGGGAGGAGGCCAAACATTAGTTATTTCCATGTGTTTGGATGTCCCTGCTTCATTCTAAATCAGAGGGACCAACTGGCAAAGTTTGAACCCAAAGCTGATGAAGGTGTGTTTGTTGGATACTCTCCTATCTCCAAAGCCTACAGAGTTTACAACAACAAGAGAAAGGTGATAGATGAATCTATCAATGTCACCTTTGAAGAGTCTAGGAATGTCTCAACCAAAGTTGTTTCTGAATCTATTTCAGGAGCGTTCAACGTTGATGATCTTATGCATTCTATCAATGAAGAAAAGGACTCACAAGCTTCCACTACATCTAGAGTGGAACCTGTTAATCATGATGGGCATGATGATGACTATGTTGATACCCCCTGTGTGAATAGGTGTACTGACATAATTACAACTTCATGTCCTGAACCAATCAATGCTGATTTTACTGGATCCTCTGCTGATATGTTCAACAATGGAGAGTCATGCTCAACAAGTGAACAGGCTCAAGATATCAGTATGTCTGAAAATCTTGAGAGCTGCTTAACAGGACATGTTGAAGATACAAATGACACAGGAGAATCCTCATTGAATCAAGATCCTAAGTGGATCAGGTGTCACCCAAATGATCAAATAATTGGTGACATCAAAAAGGGGTGCAAACAACATGGGACATCATAGGAAAGTTTTGTATGTTTTCTAGCTTTGTGTCCCTAATAGAGCCTAAGAAAGTGGATGAAGCACTTAAAGATGCCAATTGGATCACTGCCATGCAAGAAGAACTCAATCAGTTTGAGAGAAACAAAGTAAGGAAGTTGGTCCCTGCTCCTAAAGGAAAAACAATAATTGGCACCAAATGGGTTTTCAGGAACAAGATGGATGAGCAAGGTCATGTCATTAGAAATAAGGCAAGACTAGTTGCTCAAGGCTCCAGACAGGTGGAAGGCATTGACTATGATGAAACATTTGCTCATGTGTGCCAGGTTAGAGGCAATTCGTTTGTTTCTAGCCTACGCTGCTCATAAGAGCATGAAGGTATTTCAAATGGATGTGAAGAGTGCATTTTTGAATGGTAAGCTTCAAGAAGAAGTCTATGTCAAGCAGCCTCCAGGTTTTGAAAATGAACATCATCCAGGTATTATCTATAAGTTGGACAAAGCCCTCTATGGTCTAAAACAAGCCCCTAGAGCCTAGTATGACACTCTAACTGATTTCCTTTTGAGCAATGGTTATTCCAGAGGTAAAGTAGATACCACACTATTCATAAAGAAGGTGAAGTCTGATATTATGCTTATTCAAATTTATGTGGATGACATAATATTTGGTTCTACTAATGAGCTGTTATGCAAGAATTTTAAACTACTCATGAAATCTAAATATGAAATGAGTATGATGGGAGAACTTACTTTCTTTTTAGGATTACAGGTTAAACAAACCTCAAATGGAATTTTCATAAATCAAAGAAAGTATACTTTAGATCTTTTGAAAAAGTTTAAATTTGATCAAAGTTCTCCTATCAAAACCCCAATGGCAACCAATGTAAAGTTGGATACAGATGCCAGTGGCAAAGCTATTTCAGTAACAGCTTATAGAGACATGATTGGGAGCTTGCTATATTTAACTGCTAGTAGACCAGATATTATGTTTGCCACCTGTTTATGTGCAAGGTTTCAAGCTGATCCTAAAGAATCACATCTAGCTACTGTAAAAAGAATTTTTAGATACCTTAAGGGTACACTAGGTCTGGGTCTTTGGTATCTCAAAGACTCAAGTCTTGAGCTAACAGGATATTCAAATTCTGATTTTGCAGGCTGCAGGCTAGACAGAAAAAGCACAACAGGTGGGTGTCAACTCCTTGGTGGTAAGTTGATAAGTTGGTGTAGCAAGAAGCAGAACTCAGTTTCTACCTCTACTGCTGAAGCTGAGTATATTGCTGCTGGAAGCTGCTGCGGGCAGATTCTGTGGATGCAGCATCAGCTTGAAGACTATGGACTTGTATATAGGAAGGCTCCTATTCTTTGTGATAATACAAGTGCTATAGCTATCTCCAACAATCCAGTGTTTCATTCCAGAACAAATCATATAGAGGTCAGACATCACTTCATCAGGGATCACATCCAGAAAGGTAATGTGCAGGTAAGTTTTATTTCCACAGATGAACAACTTGCAGAGATTTTCACCCAGCCTCTTGATGGAAATAGGTTTAATTACCTTGTAAGCAAGCTGAGCATGTTAAATAAAAGTGACTAAGTGTCCTAAATGTTCTAAGTTATTATATGTCACACACTGCTCAAGTTTCTCAGAACAGCTTAGACAGAACAGGCTATGCATGTTCTATACTTAGCCAATTTCTGAAAACTTGAACAGCTTGAGCGTATAACAGGTTTGACAATATCAGTTTCCACCTCAAACCTGGTCTGATGATCAAGCCTCCAATCTGCTCACTCTTTCAACCTGTCATACAAGACATTGTCTTGTAACCTGGTCAGCTAGTGAACACAACATGTTCTTGCATAGCTGAACAGATTGAATGCACAACATGAAGAGTGAACAGCTTGTGATGACCCTGCTCATCACAGGTTTGACCAACAGCTTAGACCATCAGTTTTAATTACCTTTCTTCACAATTAAGTTACTTAATTTCTGTTTTTTTATTTAACTTAATTAATGCGGATAATGTGTGTTAACGTGTGTTAGTGACTAAAGAGGGCTCAAGTGGTCTGACAACCGTTCTGACATGGACAACCTTTCCGTTTTCCGTTGAGAACATTTCAAATCAACTGCCCAAACTTTTCTCTCTCATACCCACTCACATTCAAATCCTATAAATACCCCTCTACTGTCTCATCTTCGTCTTCCTTACTGCTACCATAACTTCCAAAGAACCCTAAAATCGACTAAGTGTCCTGTGCTTATATTCTCACTATGGCTCACCAAAACAACCCTTTGCTCCCAGTATTTGTTGGTAAGGTCGTTGAGAAACACCCTTCTGTTACCACAATGCTACAACTGAAACCCACAAACTACATAGCCAACCTAACCATTCCCAAAAACTATGTGGGGAAAGGCTATGAAAATATGGTGGAGTTTCTAAAGGTTCACCCTCTCCATTACGCCATGACTGCCACCCCTGGTGTCCTGTACCAGGAAATGGTCTATGAGTTCTGGTACACCTGTGCCTACGACCCAGCAACCAAAGTCATAAGGGGAAGTATTCTCAATGGAACTCAGACCATTGAGATTTCTACTGGTCTTATCAGGGAAGTTCTTCATCTCCCTGTGGCTGAAACTTATGATCAGCCACAACCTGAAAATGATCAGATGGGAAATCTGCTACGTTTTTGTGGTGTAGCAGAGCCCAAGATTGGAGCCACTCTAATCAGGAAGGATTTATAACCTACTTACAGTTTCTTGTTTGCCTCTGTGGTGATATGCTTCAGCAACAAAGTTGGTTCTTTTGACCATCTTAGTCGTGATGAGATCCCCATAGTCCTACAGCTCGTAGATGGGACTACTATGAACATGGCTCGGTGGATTTTCATGAATTTGAGGAACCTGGTGCAACAGGATACACATCCAGCTGTTGTTCGATATCCAAGGATTCTGAACCTCATTTTCAAGCATGTCAATGGTGAGCATTTATACAACTCTCAGCCTATGTTACGTACTGCAGCTTTCCCAGTGATTGGGAATAGAGTTTTCTACACCCCTGTACTCCCAAATGAGCCTCCTCTATCTACACCAATGAGGAGGTTACTTGGTATGGTGGAAGGACCATCTACTATGAGGGAGGGTCCAGTGACTGCTCCCAAGGGAAAATCCAAATCCAGGGCCAAATTTGTTAAAAGATCCCTGGAATCGACTCAAGATGAGCCTGTCAGCAAGAAGGCAAAAACAGCTAAGTCCAAGCCTGCTCCATCAGCCTCTGTGGCTGAGGAGCAGCAGGCTTCTCACCCTGGTTCATATGTTGAACCTGAAGCCATTGTGGCTGGTGCCTCTGTGCCACCTGAGACTATGGAATAGGCCAACCCACCTGTTTCTGACCCAGTCTCACCACCAGTCCAAACAGCACCTCTCATCACCTCTCCACAACATCAATCCTCCACCTCATCTCTCAGATCCTACAGACGCAAAACCTTAGCCAAAAAGAAACCAACCGACCAAATTAGCCCCTCTGACCCCTCTCAACAGGAGTCAGTTGACAAAGAAGCAAACCCTGCTGCCTCTCCTATTTTGGGAGGAGGTTCAGCACACTTGGAGCAGGCTTCACTCCAACAAGAGTCTACCCTGAGTCAGCCTAGGCCCTCTGGTTCCTCCCAACAGGAACTAGTTGTACATATGGAGACCATCACATCAACTATCCTAGCCTCCCAACAGGCTGAGGGTATTGAAAGACAGGAGTTCACTCCACTCCATACTGAATTCACACAGTCTCCACTCCATACTTCACCTACACTACCTGAGTCTGCACGAGGTGCCAAACCTGCTGGACTAGACCGTCAAGTAGATCAGCCTCCAACCTCTGCTCCTCATGATACAGCTGTTGTACACCCAACAGCTGCTGAAGGACCAACATCCCAAGCTGATGAACCACAGGGAACAGACCATCCCTCTGGTGAGGCTGCACCTCCACTGCAAATTCCATCAGCAAGTTTCACCATTGCTGATGTTGAAATGCACATTCCATCTCCCCATTATGAGGCACCTCTAAACCAAGGTGCTGCTGAGGGAACAATACCAGGTTTTGATGAAGGTGCTGCAACACAAGCAACATCTGAAAGGCCACAATCTTCTACCCCCTCTCCTGATGAAGCAGCTACAGCCACTGCTGAGGGACCCATTGACCCTTCCATGCTGGGCCATGTTACTTCTGCCCAGGCTATCGAACTTCTGTCCAAAGTAACCCTTCCCTCTCCATCCCATCCTCAAACACCTGCCTCATCCTCATCTCATTCCTCACCGTCTACACAATCCAAACAGTCCACCCAAAGATCTTCCTTTGAAGGATCAACTTTCTTTGATGACCAACAAAGCTCTTTGGAAAATTCCATGACTTCCCTACCCTCAAAAATCTTAGACTCTGTGTGTGCATAGCTCAAGGGATTCTTTGATTTGTTCAAGAATTCCTTTCCAACCACTCCTCGAACTGACCAGTCCTCACAACTGCTTGCAGTCACTGATAGCAGCAAAACATCTCCATTACTCTCTCCTCTATCCTTTCAAATCAACAGGACTCTGTGTCCTCCATGAAAGCCATATCCCAACAGCTGTCACTCTCCTCACCACTTGCACTACTACCCTTCCTACCACACTGGCCAGCTTAAACTCTCTCATTGTCTCTCTGTCCAATTCTGTGTCAACAAACCTTGATGATGTGCAAGACTCTCTTCAATTACATCTTGGACAGCTTCAAAGTTTGTTGTTCACAGCTTCTGACAGAGATAATATTTCTAAGTTGTCCTCAATTGATGATTCTCAATCCTTCTCTCTTCAGAACTGCCTTACCTAGCTTGCAGAGGTTAAGGACAATCTGGCTTTCTTAGTGCATAGCCTGGTTGGCCCCAAGCCTGCTGCCAAAACTTCTGCTAAGCCTCCTGAATTTGTTTCTCTAGGCAGACCACATGTTGAAGGCTCTGTGCCATCTCCTTCAAAGGGGGAGAAGTTGTTTGCCTCAAAGACTAAGTCTAAGGGGGAGAAAACCTCTTCTCCTTCTAAGGAGAAATCAGCATCTGTTGGTCAAGCAGCAGGTGCATCACAAACAGGTCCAACTGAAGATGTCTCCCATCACATTGAAGCTGCTCAGCCTACTCAGGCTGGATCTCCAAACCATGCACAAACTAAGGAGGAGGAATCCATTCCTTGGGACAGGCCAAGCAGAAGGAGGCATCTGATTCTGGAACAAGAAGAAGAAGAAGAAGAAGAGGTTCCTGAAGCTGTTCAAACTATAACAGCCAAAGGAAAGAAGAAAGCAGTTGTAGACCCTGACCACCAAAGAGCAGCGCAGCTAAAGTTTGACAAGGCAAGGGCTAAGGAAATGGGTATTACTATGGAGAAATACTATGAGTACAGAGATGAACAGCTCCAAGCCCTGGAAAGACTAAGAAAGGAAGAAGCCTCAGCCAAAGCTGCCAGATCCTTTGCATTCAAAAAGGCAAGCAAAATTAAAATGTCTTCTTTGGATGTGCAAAGAGAATTGCTTGAAGCTGCTAAGGAGTCAGCGGTTGAAAAGGAAGGTGATAGGGAACAGGGTGCTCCGGTCTCTGTGACCAAGTCCAAACAAGCATCCTCTGCAAGAGCCCAGATTCACTCTGACAATTTGGCAAGGAAAAAGTTCTTTGATGTTGCTGACAGAAGACTTGCCAAGGAATCTATTGTCAAAGTTGTTCTCATCTCAAGAAAAGGCAAACAGTGGAAGATTCAGATAACCAGAATGGGTGCTACAGGCCCAGAACTGGAAGCATATGATTGCACTAATGTTCCTCAGATGGGATACAGAGAATGGGTGGAGTTGGCAGTTTCCCTGAGCCAGTCTAAGTCTGAAACAGCTAAGACTATCATGGCATATGTCAAAAAGTTGATGGAAAGAGTGAGAGATCTTGGCCTGATCTCCGAAGAACAAAGTAAGGGTATCTCAGTGACTACCCCCAAAATAAAGGCCAAGAGAAACAGAAAGGACACAGAGCTGGGGGAACTCCTGATCATGATTGAACAAGGTGATGTTGCAGTAGAAATCAACGGAGTAGACCACAGCCTGCCTAAAGGAGTGGAATTTGAGGATGGCAAGCTGATTGAAGCACCTGAGCTGGGGGGTATCTTTTTGTAGATCCCCTTACACAGAAGAAGTGCTTCCAAAGAGCATCAGACCTGCACAAAGTTGGTCTCAAACAGCTTGTTGCATTCAGACTTGCAAATTCCTTCAGGCAATCTATAAAGTGGAGAGTAGCCATCTGGGATCAGCTCAGAGGCTTCTATGAAAGAGGGGAGCTTCAATATCCCAGTTTCATGTTCCTCAGAGTTGAAATAGAGGAACTGGATGAAACCAGAGAGCAGCTTGAAGAGTTGTGCGAAGAAGCAGTACCACCACTATCTTAAAGTCCATCTACTATCTAAGTAGATGAAGAATGGAAGTTGTCCATCAGTTGAACAGGCTTGCCATTACTTGCTCCCATCATCAACAGTCCAACTTGTTGAATTTGTGTACATTTGTTGTACTTTGTTACATTAGTTGTAACTTCTTTTTTTACATTAGTTGTAATATGCATTACTACATCAGTTGTACTTTTGTAAAAACATGTGTTGTTTATGTAATCAAGAATCAGTATATATATAAACTGATCTCTTACTTTACTTTGATGTTGTAATTTCATTTCAGCAAAATATATTGTAAAAATATATAGTGATTATTGATATAATCAGTTTAGACTGATTATTGCAAATAGGGAGAGATTGTTAGGCACAAAAAGGCCTCAATCAAACCTGCTCTACATCTTAGGGGGAGATTTTAATCAAACCTGTTTGATGCACTTGAAGGTATAATTTAAGGCCTGTTAATGCCTTATTGAAACCTGAAAAGTGATTTGCAATATCAGCTAAAGTTGTTTACCATGTTGCATTCGTTGCAACAAAGGCAGATTGTCGAAGCTGTTCTGTCTGCTGAACAGGCTGGACATAAACTCTCTACGCTGCTCTGTTCTATTGAGCAGCTTGGACAGATTATAAGTGTTTTGTTCTTTGTGAACAGATACTGTTCTTTGTGAACGGGCTAAACACTCTATGGAATATGTTTCCAAGTCCTCATGTATTGTTTTTGGCTACAAGATCAGTTTACAAAGTCGAAGACAAAGTGGAAAACAAAAACTGCCAAAGCTACCTATGTTGTTCTGTTACATGAAGACAAAGAGGATATTTGAAATGGTTGACAGACCATTTCTTATATCAAAAAGGACTTTATAAAAGAAGAAAGATGCAAAGTTGACATTCCTCTTTTGGTTAAAGGCTTATGCAACAGAGACAAAAAGAAAAAGACAAAGATTCTGCCACCTGAAGACAAGTTTGCTTTTTCAGAATGTGCAGAAAAGTTGTTTTGTCTTTTTGGAAAGACATCCCATTATCTCATCGTCCAACGAAGAAGCTTCACTGAGATTCTCAGTAAGAGTATAAAAGGAAGCTTCTAAGGATTGAGAGAACCCAAGAGTGAGAAATCAGATCGTGCATTGAAGTGTGTTATGCCATGCATGCAAGTCTGCTTGAATAAAACAGTAAAGTGTGTCTAAGCTGATTTTACTCAAGTTGTCCATCTGTGTCTTGTAAAATCAGTGAGTGCATCTAAGTGAGTGTAGTCATTGTATCTAGTCTGAGTGTGTCTTAGATTAGTTGAACATCTGTTGTATCTGTCATCTCAGCTTGAACCTTTCCGCAGTCAAGCTTGTTTGTAATTAACACTTGTTAATAATATACACAAACATTGAGAAAAGAGTGTTGAGTTTTAAATTGCTGTATTCACCCCCCCCCCCCCCCCCTCTACAGCTTAGAACAATTCACTATGGAAACCTTTTGGGACCTACATATAATATAATATAAAATTAAATAATAATAATTAGTTAACTAAGTACTAAAGTTCAAGAATACTCTAAGGTGTGCGAAGGACGTAATTAATTAAGAGGAAAAAGTTCCAATTTTCGAGGAGCCAAATCTAGCAAGAAATATCAAAGTCGAACTATTAGACCCTCTAATTGTTGAAATGGGTGACCAGTTAAGAAGAACTATCGAGTCACATTATCTCCCTGGTGATGTGCCCGATCACTCACCTATTCGATATCCGGAATATGAGAACGAACCTGCAGTTCGCCCTAAATTATTCCAAATTCTTCCCATCTTTAGAGGAATGCCTAGTGAGGAACCGTATGAGCATTTAACTGAATTCACAGCCATTTGCAAAGCCAATCATGTACGAGGTATAACCACCAACGGTTTAAAACTTCGATTGTTCCCTTTTTCTCTAAAAGAAAAAAGCCTAAAATTGGTTTGTGTCGCTACCCACCAATAGCATCACAACTTGGGATCAAATGAAGCGTCAATTTCTCATTGAGTATTACCCCATAAGTAAAACCACTGAGAAACGAAAAGAGATCACCGGTTTTAAACAAAAACCAGGTGATCAATTCTACGAGGCATTTTGATCGAATGAACGCATTGCTAAGAGCTTGTCCACACCACGAGGTTCCAAAATGGATGCTCGTCAAAACTTTCTTTGATGGTGTGAGTCAAGAAAGCCGAAACATGATCACCGCCGCTACTGGTGGCACATTCTTAGCTAAAGAAGATGATGAGGCTTGGGAATTACTAAATCAACTCAGTAAAGGTCTCAAAGTTCAAGCCGGTTCTGAAAATGATATCAGAGTTCAGGTGATGGGTATAGATAATGCATGGAAACTTAAAGTAAAAAGTAAAATTTCAGAACTCGGAAAGAAGATAGAACAACTGATAAAGGGTTTTAGCCAAAACCTTGTTGCATCAATTAATTGTGTAATATGCGGAGATCCGTCTCATCATTCTGAAGCTTGTCCTCGAGTGCAACCTACTAAAGAATATGCGAATGAAGTATATGGTTTTAGAGCACATTGGGAAAGGGATAAACCATTTTCAGAAACCTACAATCCAGGATGGAGAAATCATCCTAATTTTCAATGGAAAAATGATCGGCCTACCGATCATCAATCTAAACCAATGTATGAACCACCACCACAAAGAGAATATCAATATGGTTTAACTTTTGCTGCTATGGATGAGCGACATTACAATCCGAACCAACGTGATCAACCCCACTTTCATGTGGAGACGAATACAAGTTCTTCACAATTTTTGGAGTTCATGGAATTCATGAAGCAACAATCGGCTTTTAACAAGATGCTGAGTCGCCAAATGGGTCAGATAGCTGAATCGCTCACAAGATGAGAGGAGGGGAAGCTTTTGAGTAACGCAGGTCTAAATCCTTCGCATGCACATGGAAAAGAGAAGAAGTATGAAGTGAATGAAGTATCTAAGGTGACTACCCTGAGAAGTGGTAGAAAGGTGGATAATAAGATCGAAATGCCAAAAGAACAAGAAGTAGAAGAAGACACTGACACTGAGGTCGTGTATGAAGAGATAGTGGATCCTAAAAAGAAGGAAGGTTCCAAGAAGGTTTTTTTCAAGGAACCAATTAAGGCAGATATCCCAACTCCCAAAGTTGGGGAGACGATTAAGGATCAGGACACCACAGCTCCTCCTCCTTACCCCGCTGCTCACATTCCATGATTTATGCGTTTTAAGTACTACTTTAAATGATAGATTAAATCTAGTGCTAGAGACACATAACAATTTAACAGCTCAAGTTCAATCATTAAAATCGGATAACGCTAGTCTTCTAGATATTAAGGAAGATTTAAGGAATAAGCTGAAAGTAGATGCTCAGGACGTAATGGTTCTAAAAGACAAGTTAAGTGAACAATGTGTCAGGATAGAACTCATGTACGAGCATGTTGAAGCTTTAACCAAAGAACTCACTCTTAAAGATGTAGAGCTAGCCGAATCTAGAGTTAAAGTTGCTGAGGCCAATAGCAAGCTTGAAAAGTTTAGAAACTCGTCTCTAAACCTAGGAAAGATCTTAGAAGCTCAACGGCAGTCTAAGAAGCCAGTAGGCCTAGGTTATCAAGAGATTCCTCCACGATTCAACAACAACTACGTGCCTCAACCTAGGTTGAATCAGAGGTAGCAGCTGTAACTGAATCAGTAAGAGGAAGTGATTACTGTAGTTGAATCGAAAGAAATTAACTCTAGTGAGACACCTAAATCAAAGAGCACTTATAAGAAGTCAATTGATAAGATGTCATGCTTTAGATTTCATGAGAAAGGACACGTTACGTCTAGCTGTCCATATAAGAAAGTAGAGTCTACACCTTCTAAACCAGAGTCTAGACCTACTGTAGGGAAGCAAGATCAACCAATCCTAAGACCAGTAACTAGTATTGCTAGCACAAGTAGTTCTAAACAAACTGAGAAGAATGTGAATGCAACACCTAGAATAACTGTTAAACAAATACCGGTGTCGATCAGACAGCAAGAAGTGATTAGGACTAATTCTCCAATAGAGTTCCTAGTCAGTCTAGGTCAGGACCACAACAAGGCCATAGGAGTACAACACCTAGAAGGACTTACACTCCAGTTTGGTCACATACTCCTCAAAGACAACAGACACCAGGTAGAGCTCAGGGATATCAAAATGAAATGTATTATAATAGAAACTATTCTAGGGCTCAACTGCAAATGCCAGCCCAAAGGCCAAGAGTGAATGTTAATCACTCAGCACTACAACAAGTCCTCAATCAAAAACCCAAGTCACCTGAAAGGAGAGATGTGTATTTGAAGGAGTTCACGTATGTGGATGAGAATGGTATTACCAAGTCCGTCATGGCTTGGGTTCCCCGTGATAAGTAACTTGTTTTCTTTCATGTGCATGAGTTAACTACAGGTCTAAACAACAAATGGTTCGTCGACAGTGGTTGCTCTCGTCACATGACTGGGGAAAGGAGTTTACTCACAGACTTCAAGGGAGGGAACAAGGGATTTGTATCATTTGCTGGGAACAAGGGAGGAAATATCACTGGAACAGGAGTGGTCACTAATGGGACAATCACACTTGATCAAGTTTATCATGTCGATAAACTTGATCACAATCTCATTAGTGTATCTCATATCTGTGATAAGAAGCAGTCAGTTATTTTTACTGAAACTGAAGCGTTAGTGCTGAAGCCGGGATTCAAAATACCTGAAGAGTGGATCATGATGAGAGCCCCAAGGAAGAGTGATTTGTACATGTTGGACATGAACATATCAGACTCATCGATGGGAACAATTTGTCTACTATCTAAAGCTTCAGAATCTGAATCTATACTATGGCACAGACGCATGGCACACTTGCACATAAGGAAAATGAATTACATTACAAAAAATGGTCTGGTGCAAGGTGTTCCACTGAAGAGTTTTCAGTTCGATGACAAGTGTGTCCCGTGCAAAAAGGAAAAACAACATAAGAAGTCACACAAGTCAAAGACTCAGAACTCGATAGCTTCCACCTTCGATTTGCTGCATATGGATCTCTTCGGTCCAATCAACAAAAGGAGCATAGGTGATAGTTGGTATTGTTTAGTTATTACTGATGATTACTCACGTTTTTCTTGGGTTTTCTTTTTAGGTACAAAGGACGAAACAGCTGGAACACTGATTAGGTTCTTAGACCAAGTCGAGAACTCATACAGGATAAGGGTAAAACGTATCAAGAGTGATAACAGAACTGAATTTAAGAATGCAGTAATTGGTGTATATTTTCTGACTAAAGGCATAGTGCATCAATTCAGTGCACCTTATGAGCCACAACAAAATGGGGTGGCAGAACGTAAGACAGGACTTTGATTGAGGCAGCAAGGACCATGCTCTTGGATTCAAAGCTTCCTACGATGTTTTGGGGGGAGGCAGTGAATACCGCGTGTCATGTTTTTAACCGGGTCCTTACTATCAAATCACTGAACAAAACCTGTTATGAAGTTCTGAATAAAAGACCACCAAATTTAACTGGCTTTGAACCGTTTGGGGTACCGTGTCCTTTACTGAAAACAAAACATCAACCTAAGTTTGGTGAAAAGGCTGACGAAGGATACTTCCTAGGTTATGTTCCTAACTCACCAAACAAGAGGGTTTTTAACAAACAAATGGTATGGTTGAGATTGTGTTTAACATTGACGTGACAAGTTATTCACATGAACCCCAAACTGGTCCTGAATGGTTATTTGATTATGAATCTGTGTTTGAATCATTTAACATACCGTTTAGTGGAAATGCAGGTAGTGTGGAAATGACTTCTCATCATTGAACCTCAACGATGAGTATAGAGGTTTTCCAAAATCAAGCATTTCTTCAACATCTGAGCCTACAACGACCGAAGATGGGTCTCCAACAGAGAATGAACCTGAATTACATACAAATGAGAATCAGACAAATAATTCTACCTGCAAAGATAGTGATCATGAGGAAGAAGATGTTCCGTCTGAAGTCATACCACCATTAGGTGAAATAGGATCAAACTTGGGAGATAATCTTCTGGTCGATGAGATTGAGACATCGAGGATAAACAAGGATCATCCAATTGAGAGTATCATAGGGAATCCAAATACCAGTGTGAGAACTAGGAATAGTGTGAGTAGTAACACGGTACTATTACCAATGATCAACGACTCCGAGGCGTTTCACACGTGTTTATATTCATGTTTTATCTCACAAGTATAGCCGAAAAACGTGCAAATGGCACTGAAAGACATCTCTTGGGTGGAAGCCATGCAATAAGAACTATCACAGTTCAGAAAACTTGAAGTATGGGAGTTAGTGTCGTTACCTCGAGAAGAAGTTGCTATAGGGACCAAATGGGTCTTTTAGTGCAAACGGGATGATCGGGATATAGTTACTCGTAACAAGGCAAGACTCGTGGTAAAGGGGTTCAACCAGGAAGAGGGAATAGATTATAACGATGTGTGTGAACCAGTGGCAAGGCTTGAGGTGATTCATTTGTTTCTGGCTTTCGGGTCCTTCAAAGGGTTTAAGGTATATCAACTCGATGTCAAGAGTGCATTCTTGTACGGAAAGGTGAAGGAATTGGTGTATGTCGAACAACCGCCAGGGTTTATTGATCCAAAGTATCCCGACAGAATATATCCAATTAATAAGGCTTTGTATGGATTGCATTAGGCACCTATGGCTTGGTATGAGGCACTGTCAACTCATCTTTTAGACAATGGGTTTAAGAGAGGGAGAATTGATAGTACACTATTCATGAAAAGGAAAGGTGAAGATTTTATTATGGTACAAGTGTACGTGGACGACATCATCTTCAGGTCGTCAAACGTGCAAATGTGCAAGGATTTTGAAAAGGTTTATGAAGTCGAAGTTTGAGATGAGTGCTATGGGAGAGCTAAACTTCTTTCTCAGTTTACAAGTTGAACAAAGGAAAGAAGGAATGTTTATTCATCAGACGAAGTATGTCTACGACATTTTGGAGCGCTTCGGTAACCGCGCACTTCAATACTCCGATTCAAGTGAATCATAATCTCTGACCGGGTACAGATAGTGATACTGATGTGGAACTGACTTTATATCGGGCCATGATTGGGTCACTTATGTATTTAACTGTTTCTAGACCTGACATAATGTTTGCTGTATGTATTTGTGCAAGGTTTCAAGCTAATCCGAAAGAAATGCATATGAAAGCCGTAAAGCGGATTCTGAGATACCTGAAGTCGAAACCGAAGCTGGGACTTTGGTATTATGCTGATGGAGATCTGGAATTGGAGGCCTACACGGATTCAGACTATGGTGGATGTAGCTTGAACCGGAAATCAACGATTGGAGGTTGTCAGTTCCTTGGAGGGAGGCTCGTATCCTGGCATTGCAAGAAACAAACTTCGGTAGTCGTATCAACGTGCGAGGCCGAGTATGTAGCTGTGGTTAGTTGTTGTTCATAGGTTCTGTGGATTCAACAACAATTACGGGATTACGATTTGACTTATACTCATACTCCCATTAGGATAGCCAATCAATCAACAATTGCTATAACAAACAATCCAGTAAAACACAGTAAGACAAAGCACATAGACATATGACATCATTTTATACGTGATTGTGCAGAAAAGAACTTGATAAAACTGGTAAAAGTTGCAACGAAAGACAATAATGCAGATCTTTTCACAAAAACATTTGATAAATGACGCTTTTAATTGTTAGTTCAACTAAATGGCATGCGTAATCCGGAGTAACTTGACCTTAGTAGACTTATTTTCTTTCTTTTAGTAATAAATTATTAGTTTAGTTTATCAGTTTATCTTTCTTAAAAATGAAAAACAAAATAAAAAAGAGAGAAAACCTCAAAAATTTCAAAATAGAGAATATTGAAAAATGAGAAAAGTCTTAGAGTCATAGGTTCAAAGTGAAGAAAACTAGCACAGTCTAACAAACTCTAAGTGTTAAGCTTTCACACATAATGCACCTTAAAATCTAATTGATATACATATTCTTGTCTGATGTGTTGGTAGGCATAATACATGAAGGAAATCCTAACAGCTAATAGAATATTCAAGAAAATGTCATATGTGTAACTAACTAAGATGTATGACCAAAAGGTCTTAATTTCTATGTTAGAGACATACAGACAATGATTATGAATGAGGTATGCAAATTTATCTGAGGGATGTATTGAAACATCAAAGTACATCTTAAACAAAGAAAGAAAATGTTTTTAAAAAGTAAAGGAAGTCAAAACAAGTCGCTTTGTTGTACGTGAGTACAGACCTGTCACCGCTGTTTGGACTTAAACTAGCAAAATAAGTCACTTTGTTGTACGTGAGTAAAGACCTGTCACCACTGTCTTGCTAACATAAGAGGAACTCTAAGACAAACTAAGACAATCTGTTGTATGTAAATACAGAACTGTGTCCACCGTTTGACTTTTAAAGATAATTTGCAAATACCAAAAAGTCATAATTATTGTGTGTCTGTCTTGATCATAGAAGTATGTCTAAGTATGAGACACGTAAGGTAGTTTCTTGATAAATAAAAAGGCCAGAGGAAATTCCCAAGTGTTAAATGTTTAAATGGCAAAACATACCGACAATCGACTTGGAAGGTATATCACGACAAACAATTAAAAGAATAAAAATTCCTAAAGTGTGAAAGTGAAATACTGAAAGTGCGTTTGACACTGCTATCTGATTGAAACTTCTTTGACTATCTCGTAAAAATGTTCAGTTAGTATATTTTTACTCTCAGATTATTTTAAGTTGATTTAATTTAATTTAATTTTATTTTATGTTAATTTTAAATAAGAAAAAGGTCAAAGTTACTAGGATGCATTTTTAGTTGGAGAAACAAAGTTGCGTGATAATCTGTTGCTTAGTGTGAGTGTCTTGCAAAGTTGGAAAAATTTCGTTAGGTGAAAAAGTTGAAATAGTTGGATTTTGTTCAAAAATTTTCAAAATTTTCATTAAAGTTCGAACATCAATTAAGTTCGAAGTTATCTTCGAACTTACTACAAGTTTGAAGTTAACATAAGTTCGAAGGTTGTTGGATATAAATAGGTCAACAATGCTTCATTCAATGCACTTACCTTTGAACTTAGCCTCTCGAACTTACCTGTGTGATCTCAAACTTACCATTCGAACTTATCGAAATTCGATTTTGAACTGTTACTCGAAGTTCTCAATTGTTCCTCGAACCTACTCACACACTTAGGTGTATTGAACCATCTAATACTAAGTAAGTGTAAGATTAGGATCTGTTTAGTCGCTAAAATCAACAAATTTTGAGTTTTTGTGTCATTTGAACTAGGTGCTTTAAATCACAAGTTTTAAAAGCCAAAACTAAAAATTAATGATTCATAAATCTGATTAGAACCCATTAGGACTAGACTCTACAGTTAATTAAGTCTAAAAGGGTTAAAATCGTGGATTTGAAGTCTAAAATGTTCGACTTCGAACTTGTTCAACATCATTCGAACTTGTTCTTCAGGTTCGAACTTGTCAGGACTTCGAACTCGTCAAAAATATCTATAAGTTTGAAGTCAGACATGTTTGAATAGGTTTCTCGAACTTAAGTAAGTTCGAAGGTCAAAACACTATTCGAACTTAATTAAGTTCTAATGTGTTATATTCTCGAATTTAAGTAAGTTCGAAGATGTTGAAATTCGAACTTAATCAAGTTCAAATTTAAACAAGTTCGAATAAGATTAATTTTTGAAAATTAATTTCTAACAGTTTAAGTGTAAATTGTGTGCAGATATGGGAGATAGAGCTTTCTTCAATAAACACAACATGGTAATGGTAGTAGATCTTCAGCTGCCAGAGGCTCAGCTCTACCGGCAAATGATTGAATTTTTATCACAATCCAGAGTGGCATATGCTTTGACGCACAACTAGCCGATAATTCTTCCTTATGTTTGACAATTTTGGCAATCCTTGCAAGTCGATTGCACCTTTACCCCTACGGTTCTACGCACGCGAGTAGGTGGTCGTCCAATTGCATTTTCCGCTGATCATCTCCGAGCAATTCTGCAGCTAGGGACGATCGAGCAAGAAGCTCGACCAATAGTCTCTCCAGCTCCAATAAGGCAAGCGGCCTTCCTCAGAATGGGATATGCTCAACATATAACCAAGGCATCGTACATTAAGAGCAGTCTCATTGGCCAGTGGCGATATCTGGTTCATGTGATCATGGTTTGTTTTGCTCCAAAAAAGGCGGGTTTTGACACAATGGTGTCCAAGCTCCAATCAACAATGATTTCTCTAGTCTACAATAACAAGTTTAACTTTTCAGAGATGTTCATTGGGGAGTTTGTCAACCAAATCTCTGCTCCCAGCCGGGAAAGATTTCTTATGTATCCGCGTTTCATCATGATGATCATTCGACATTTCCTGCCAGACCTACCAACCTTGCCAGAACAAGCTGGAGTGGCAATCATAGATAAGAGAATATTTGCTGACTGCCAGTCTCATAATGCGCGAAGGGCAGAGCAAGTAAGGCCACAAGGGCTCCACTTTTTGGTGCAGTTATAGATTCGGATTTCGTTGCTCCCGAAGGCGATGATTGGATAGGTGATGCACCTCAGCAACAACCTTAACCGCAACAACCTCCACCACAACAAGCACCGGCTCGGTGAGCTCCGGTTGCAAGATCAACTCCAAGCTCAAGGTCAACTGCAGAGGCAGTTGGGCCATCAACATCGGCACCACCACCTGACCCGATGATGCAGACACTAGAAGAGATCCTTGAGCAAGGTGCCGCAGCTCAAGAGAATATCTCTGCGGAGCTGGTCCAAGATATTTTGGAGCCGTCTACTGATTTAGATGACATTTTCGACAAATCGACGATTATCAGCCTCCAGTAGCCGAAACTACAGGCATAGAGAGTCGTGAAGAAGTTGAAGGTCATGTAGAGGCCACTTCTGAATCTGAATCAGATTGTAGTTCAGACGAGGAGGAAGCTGAAGCTGTTAATCCAGCAATTTCTTTTGAAAGATATGGCTCAAGAGTAGTTGTGAGCAGGAGAAAGATGACTCGTCCTGCACTCCGAGATGAAGATGAAGGAGATGCAGAATTTATCTTAGAAGAGGAAGCAGCGATTGCTACTCATCAGAGATCAAAGCGACAACGTACGGGTCAGGGAGCTCCATCTACCTCTACTGTCATTCCATCCGCCGCAACCACCACTCCATCAACATCAACTCCATCAACTTCAGTTCCATGTACTGAAAATCAGCGATTAACAGAGTTAAAAGGCAAAACAGTCCAAATATTTCAGCTCTCACAAGCTGTAAATGAGTTGCAGCAACAAAACTCTAGGATGGAGCAGCAGAATTCTCAGCTACAAATTAAAGTGGCTGCTCAACAAGAAGCAATCTCAGCTCAGCAGTCTCAAATTCTGACTCTTCAAACCCTGGTCGAGCAAATAATGAAAGATCTACAAGCTCAGGGGAGAGTAGTCGTAAGGGTGATGAGTTGAGAAGTGCTCAAAGAGATGGTGACGATGAAGAAGGTGACCCAAATTCGCAAAAAAATAGTGAGCAAGCAGATCTTCCACATGAGACTGCTCAACAAGCTGAACCTCAGGGGGAGCCTGGAACATCTGGTTCAGGAGCAAGTCAGGAAAAAGGAAAGTCTCCCGAAGTATCAGAGTTAGTCGAACAAGAAATGATTGGAGCCTTGGCCGATATTGATGATGATGATGAAGTGATGTTTGACTTTGAAGATGAGTTAGAAGATCTTGAAGAAGGGGAATTCATTCCAGAAGACATTACAGACTAGAAGTCAGATGACGAAGTCTTAGTCGATGAGGAAGATGAGGCTGATAAGATTGTTATTCAGCAACAACCTATCACTGATACGTATACGACGGTAGAACAGAATATGATTGACATCAAAGCGTTTAAAGCCGCTTTAAATGTTGAATCAGAGTTTGAAGAGACTGATAGGGAGCCTACAAATGAAGAAAAAAGAAAATTGTGGCTCAGAACTAAAAAAAAGAAGAAGGCAGTGTCCTTGAAAGAAAAGATAAAGGTGCCTAGTGCTGGAAAGCTGTCCGGAAACATACTTAGCTGGTTCTTCGATCGAGAATTGCAGCTCTTCATAATTAAGAGGAAAGATGGACTCCAGTATTTGAGGAGGAGATTGAAAGACTTTAACTCATTGCCTAAGTGTGAGATAAAGGCATTAGCATGGAAAGAGCTCATCAACATTGGAGACGACCCCTACGCTGAAGTTCTTGCAAAGATAGTCAGAAATGGATCATACGAGAATAGATCCTCTAACTGGCAGACCTTGGATGAAGATGTTTTACAAACTGGTTCGATGCCTAAAAAGGGTTCGATTAAAGTCAATGCCACAGGATGTTCTGACGAATATGAAGTGGTGGTTCGTTGATAATGAAACAGCCGAGGCAGTTATGGAAGATCAAGATGAAAGAGTTATTTTGACAGTATATGACCTTCTGCACCTTGTAACCCATTCTCAGGGCAACTTTCTGAAACTTCATGAGCAACCAATCTATTTTCATGAAGGTTGGAGATCAGAAGGGATGAAGTACCAGAAAGTTGTAAAGGTTTGTATAGAACAGGGATTGTATGCAGGAAGTATTTTGAATCAGCCTACTTCTATAGATTAATTGAATATCTAGTAGAAGTTATCGTCAAGGGGGAGTCTGTTAGTGCACCCTGTGTGACGATAGCAGTCTAAGTATAAATAGTCTTTTGTAATAGATCAGGCTTTGCGAATACGAGTTATATATGTTTGATCCTGTTTGTGTATGATGTTTACATTTGCATAGATAAGTTCAAACATAAGTTCAAACATAAGTTCAAAGATAAGTTCAAACATAAGTTCAAAGATAAGTTCAAGTACAAGTTCAAAGATAAGTTCAAGAATAAGTTCAAAGGCTAGGGTTTGAACTTAGTGAAGATAAATTTGAATAGTGTTGGACAAGTTCGTGGGCTTGGGCCTAAACGAACTTGTGTAACTTAAGATTCGAACTTAATCTGTATAATTAAGAGTTAATCCATTTTCATTAGTGACTTTTGCAGAAATTAGCATTCAGAGCTCGTATCAGTGCATGTACGAACTTGTGTGTTTTTAGAGAGTCGTTTCGAAGAAATACACGTGTCGGGTCGTTCATCGTATCGGCTATCATTGTGTTCGTCTTCGGTTCTTGTGTGTGATCGATCCGTTAAACCGCTAACGAGGATTCCACACTCGTTGGAAGGTGTCGCGTCAAGATAAGATCCGTGCTATAGGTGACCTTACAAGTTCTGTTCTTACAGTTGCAGGAGCTGGAGGCTGATATTCATCAATTTGCCTAAATATATCATCTAAATCAGTAGGCGGCTCCAAAATATCCTGAACTAGCTGCTCTGCTACATTTTCTTGTACTGCTGCTCCTTGTTCAAAAATTTCTTCCAACGTTTGCATCCTTGGGTCAACATGAGGTCCCGATGTGGAAGCCTCAGCTGCTGCTGTACTTGGAGCAGGACAAACAGTCACAGAACAATATGTAAATACAGACCAGAATCCGATAGATCTAGACATTCTGAAGTCAACGATCAATGATGAATTGGATGATGATGTATCTCAAGAAACAGATAAGCAGCAAACCAAGGAAGAAAAGAGAAAACTTTGGTTCAAGAAAGAGGATAAGAAGACTGAGTTAGCTGTGAAAGAGAAAATGAGATTGGCAAGCCCAGGAAAACTATCTGGAGGCATTCTTAGTTGGTTTTTTGACAGAGAATTGCAGCTCTTTGTGCTTAAAAGAAGAGATTTCGTGTGTGATCGATCCGTTAAACCGCTAATGAGAATTCCGCACTTGTTGGAAGGTGTCGCGTCAAGATCAGATCCGTGCTACAGGTGACCTTACAAGAACATGAGGATTTGCACTGGCAACATGAGAATCTGTGCTACCAGTTTGGACATTGTTTCCAACTGCTCTGTAACAACCTAGCTCTTAGCTGAACTAAATTTTCTGTTTTTGAGCTAATAACGTAATTTTATCACATTATTTATTTGGTATTTTAATTAATTAATGAAATTTAATTAACTAAGTTAAATATGATATAAATGTTATAAAGTATTTAGATGATCAAATAAAAGAGATGTATTATACAAAAGTGTAGAGGGTTAAATTTCACTTATAGTTGAAAGAAATGTATAAAAAACAAAGAAAAGAACCATTGAAGTTCATTAACACCAAATTAATTTCTCTCTCTTCTCTCTCTCTTCTCTCTCTCTAAAACATACGGTTTCTTCATCATATCATCAAAGAAATCTATAAAAGTTGCAATAATTGATGAATTGAAGTCAAGAGGAGTTACAAACATCATCAATTGACAAAGAATTAAGGTAATAATTGCTTATAATTTCAGTTTTTTTAAAAGATTAAGTGTTCGGTTTTATGAAAAACCGAAATTTAAGAATTTGAAGTATGAATTTGTGTTGCATGTTGAAATTTTCAGTAGATAATCATGTAATAAAGTTATTAAATGTTACAGAAACAAAAATTATAGCTTAGATCGTCCAAAATGAGTACAAATCTGAGTTTTTTAAAAAATTTGTGTTTTTGACAAAAATACTGAATTTTGGATGATTTTTGGTAATTTAATGATGTTTATGATAGGGAAAATCGTATAAAAACAACCTAAATATGATTATATAACATTATATTACATCGCATGTTAATAAAAATGGGTTTACTGAATTTTAAGTGAAAATCCGTATGAATACAAAATAAAACACCAAGACCAATTTCTGGGAAATTATAAGTATGGGATCCGAATTCGGATGAAGCACCTATTTCGGATGAAATGCTCACTTCGGATGAAAGATGATCCGAATTTGGATGATCGTAGTTTGGTCCCAATTCGGATGGACTATTTCATTCCAAATCCGGATGGTCCGAATTCTGATATCCTATTTTTGATATTTCTAATAAAACAAATAAAGGATTATAATGATTTAAGATTAAATAAGCAACATGATATATATATATATATATATATATATATATATATATATATATATATATATATATATATATATATATCTTTTGAGAATTCAAAGAAGCAAAGAAAATGAACCAATGAATGATTGATGAGTTATCAGTATTCAAAATCAGATCAGATAAAGATTTATAGCTAAATGATATTGATAAGATATAATTCTGGACAGGTTCAGTTAAATTCTGAACAAAGATCTGAAGATTTAAAGATATTGAAAGTGGGACTCAGATTTCAAAAGAAAAGCCAGATATCAGATTGACAAAGATTTAAAGATAAAATCCTGAGATAACTCAGGTGGTGGATTTAAATCTGCTTGATAAAGACCACAAGAACCTGTGAGTTATAGATATTCAGTTTTACATGATAGATTCCGGTTGAGACATATTGTTGATGATAGATTAATTTGACAATCATATATGATCAGCTGGATTGTGACCTGTGCTCACCATGGTTCGGTGATGCCCTGAGGATCATGATAGCTATTTGAATTATCATTCCGTATGACATTGTACTTACAGATCATTTCAGATATTGCTATGAGTTTATTGCTATCATGACCTTGATGACTTATGCTTTCATTATTGTTCGCACCTTTGACATATCGATTCAGCTTAAAATGATTAGCCTTGACGGTCTATTGTTCTAGACCATGCTATTTCACCAGTTCTATTGAACTTGGTAATGATACTCCGATGTTCTGCCATGTTGATTTACTGGTAGCTAGCCCAGTTTGTGGCTGATCCCCACAATTAAAGTGTGAGCGTGGCTTGAACATCATCCGACTCTATGACTACTATGTCTCAATCATGAGTGGCTGTAGCGGCAGTCAAGACATATCACGCTACACCCATGATCCGCTTGATTAATGCATGTTATCTGAAAAGCTATATTCTCACTAAGCTTTGCTTACAGATGTTGTTTACACTTTTTACAGGAAATGATAAAGGAAAGTCACCTGCCGGACCTAGTTCATAGGTCTACAAGAATCAAGTTGAAGTTTTCATAGACCACTACTCAACAAACCTTCTGTACTGATTGGTAAACGATAATTGTGGTGGTCTGGGTAGATTGATTTAATTGTATGATGACATGAATTAGATTAGATTGTACCCTTTATAAGTTTAATTTGAAAACTATAATTCTGAACAAAAACTGTATTAAACTTATCCTAATATTTTGTACTTGTAATTTGAAAATTCCGCAATATAATTACTCTATCTTAGTTATGATTGATATCGTGTTGCATGATGTGGGACCTTGACTCTGATGACTGCCCCGTAAGGCGTGGTCTTCACAGGATGGTATCAAAGCCCATAGTTTGAGTGAATCAAGTATTACGTGAGTTACACTTGGTCTCAAACTGAAGCAATACATATGTATCAATCACTTAGGTGGTTCGAACTGAGTTCGGGAAACCAGTCTGGTGAGTACTCGAGTTCTTTTCTAAATGCGCGCCATCTTTCATGTTTTAGCCATGTAGCTATATTTGTGTGTGTTATATATATGAGACAGAGACGTGAACCTCAGGTATATTTCTATCCTTATACGTGTTGTATGAGATATGAGATCTATTCCAGGCGTCCGTGATGAGTTTCATACGGATAGTGAGTCGCGATAAGGGGTCGCGCGGGTTGACTGTCCCTAACAGTCCTTGGGGCGTATATGTACGGCAGGGCCTGTAGCCGGGTCGCTCCTCTGCTACAGGGTTATTGCTAACCACTGCTGCGTGCGGTGTGTTGGCCAGGGAGGGGTCCCCACAGGGATTGTGTTACTGTGCTGATCTCATACCTGTGTTATCACACCTGAGATGTGTGTTGGGCTACAGGGACAGGGATTGTGCTTGTTATGTGCTATGTGTTTATTTGCAATGTATAACCCTCGCGTGCTCACGGGCTTCGTAGCTCACGTCTTCAAGTTTAACATGTTCAGAAAGCCAGAAGGGATCTCAACAGCAGCAGCCGCCGAGATAGGGTCGGGGGTAGACTTGAGGATCTGTAATAGTTCTGTGTTCTGTTTAGAACTGCATTTGTTAGCTTATTTTGAGATAATGTAATCAGTACGTGTATCAGATGATCTGGGATTGCAAATGTACCAAATTGTGTTTCACCTTTGTGTTTAAAGTTTTATAGTATCCATGATTTGCATTATCCTATGACACGTGTGTTATAGACTTACTTCGATATTGTCACTTATGATATTGTGTGACGTGGCATTTCTGGGATCGGAAGGGGTGTTACATGATGGTATCAGAGCTTGCGATTTGAAATTTGAGTATCGTTAGTGGATGCTTGACGTAAACCTTGTTCCGATCCATTGGGGATCATTTTTGCGATTTATATTAGTGGATTAACCGACCTGGCTTAGTGTATAACGCTGGGTGATTTATCCCTTGTACTTAATCATTTTGTTTTGTGCAGATCAGTATGGCAGATCAGGGAGAGGGTTCTGGCGCGGGTATGCCACAAGGTAATGAGTATATTCGCAAGTCAGAGCTACTTGAGGTCCTTACAGAGTTCTACAGATAGCAGAAAGAGCAAGAGCGGGAAAAGGGTCAGGGAATGGGACCCGTTGTACGGCATACTGAGAACGAGTCAAGGGGTGGAGCTTCTTCTTCTACCCAGCGGGGCGGGTCCTTAACGAACTATATGACAGGGGCCCACCTCAGTTTCGAGCCGACGGTGAGCCGGGGGCAGCTATTGCATGGGAGCGAGAGATTGAGGCTGCCTTTCGGGTAACCCACGTGGATCCAAGGGATATGGTTGGGTATGCGGCATATCGGTTACGGGGCGGAGCGTCTCAGTGGTAGAAATGGATAGAGTCTTCGATGACACAGTCCGCTGCATATGCTATGACTTGGGAGCAGTTTCGAGCTGTGTTTGAGCTCCCATACATTCCTCGGGATGAGCGCAGAGAGATGGAGCGCCGATTCTTGCATCTGCAGCAGGGTACTATGACCGTACAGCAGTATGTTCACCGATTCAACGAGTATTCACATTCCGCGCCTCAGCATGTCGACACAGAGAGCCGAAAGGCATATGCGTTTATTGACGGTCTTTGGTCGAATAATCGTGAGTTTGTGGGGCTGCACGATACCCCTACGTTTGCCAGAGCTCTTGAGATGGCCCGCATGAGGGAACGGGAAATTATTAAGCAGAGGGAACTGCCCTCTTCTCAGAGATAGCGCACCGGGACTTCAGATCAGCCATCAAGTGTTTGGAGGTCTTCCGGGACGCTCCCAGTGATCAGCGTCTGGATCCGTGGCAGTTTTCGGGACAGGGTTCAGGGCAGAGACGGGACAAAGATAGAGGCAGAGACCGCAGGTCGAGGAGACAGGGCAAGAGTCAGGGATCTGGGGCTCAGAGCCAGATCAGTGTAGGACAGGGGTCCCAAGCGTCCGACGGTCGTGTTGAGAGTTCTTATGGGGATCGAGAGTGCCCGAAGTCACAGGCACCATTCGAGACAGTGTTTGTCGGATCAGCCCCGTTGCTTTAGATGTGGTCAGTGAGGGCATGCCGCGTCTGTGTGTACAATCCCCGAGCCATTGTGTTTTCGATGTGGGAGGCCGGGAGACCGAGTTAGAGACTGTCTGGAGCCGGGACCGGCAGTTCAGGGGGCCAGTTCGAGTGGGGCCAGGGCCAAGCCGTCATCATCTGGACGTCGGGATTCCGTTCTAAGGGGTCGAGGGCGTGTATTTCAGGCGACAGCCGAGGAGGCACGAGATGCTTCAGACGTCGTTTCAGGTATGTATATTCTGAACGGACTTCGAGCCTGTGTTTTGTTTGATTCCGGGGCGGATCGCTCCTACGTATCTGTTACATTTTGTGCATATTTTAGTGTGTCTCCTTCTCCTTTGTCTGTTCATTTGATTGTCGAGAGGGTCGATGGGAGTACCTTGTTAGTGGGCCGGGTATATCGGGACTGTGTTCTAGAGATAGATTCCCATCAATTTATGATTGATTTGCTGCCGATCGAGATTAGTAGCTTCGGTGTGATTGTGGGTATGGACTGGTTGACTGCCAGACGGGCCGACATCTTATGTGCTAAGAAGATGATCTGTATACCCATTTCTGACAGTGAGAGTGTCACAGTGTACAGGGAGCGCCGTAAGGGGGAGATCGGGATTGTGTCCATGGCTAGGGCTCAGAGGTATGTCTCTAAGGGGTGCGAGACCTTCCTAGCTTATGTGGTTGACGCGAGGAAAGAAAAGAAGACCTTAGAGGATATTCCTGTATTTCATGAGTTCCTCGAGGTATTCCCAGAGTAGTTTCCTGGGTTACCGCCAGATCGCCAAGTCGAGTTCCATATAGATCGTGTTCCTGGGGCGGTGCCAATTGCTAAGACACCTTATAGGCTGGCACCGATAGAGATGCGAGAGTTGATGTCTCAGTTACAGGTGCTGTTAGATCGTGGATTCATCCGTCCGAGCTCGTCACCGTGGGGTGCACCGGTGTTGTTTGTGAAAAAGAAGGACGACAGCAAGCGGATATGTATCGACTACAGGGAGTTGAATAAAGTGACCGTGAATAACCGCTATCCGCTTCCATGCATCGATGATCTGTTTGACCAGCTCCAGGGATCGAGCTTCTTCTCCAAGATAGACTTGTGATCTGGGTATCATCAGTTGAGAGTTAGGGACGAGGATGTGTCGAAGATAGCGTTTAGGACTCGTTATGTGCATTACGAGTTCCTTGTGATTCCATTTGGATTGAATAACACACCCGCGGCCTTCATGGATTTGATGAACCGGGTATGTAGAGCTATGTCGGATAGATTCGTGATCGGGTTCATCGATGGCATCCTGATCTACTCGAGGAGCGCTGGGGACCACGAGCAGCACCTCCGAGAGGTTTTGACTGTGCTGCGCAGGGAGAAATTGTACGCGAAGTTCTCCAAATGTGAATTTTGGTTGCGAGAAGTACAGTTTTTGGGGCATGTGGTCAGTGCGAGTGAATTAAAGTGGATCCAGCCAAGATTGAGGCAGTGATGAGTTGGGAGCCTCCGAAGTCAATACCTGAGATTCGCAGTTTTTTGGGTCTCGCCGGATATTATCGACGCTTTATCCAGGACTTTTCGAGGATTGCCTTGCCGTTGACGAGATTGACACGGCAGTCCGTACTGTTTGAGTGGTCCAAGGATCAGGAGCGTGCGTTCAGAGAGTTGAAGACCCGGTTGTGCCAGGCTCTAGTGTTGGCTTTGCCAGAGGGTACCGATGACTTCGTGGTCTATTGTGACGCGTCAGGGTCGGGTTTGGGCTGTGTTTTGATGCAGCAGGGGAAGGTGATCGCCTATGCTTCGCACTAGCTGAAGACTTATGAGGAGAACCATACTGTGCATGATTTAGAGTTAGAAGCCATCGTGTTCACGTTGAAGATTTGGCGGCATTATCTGTATGGGTCTCGGTTTATTGTGTATACCGACCATAAGAGCCTTTAGTATATGTTCAGCTAGAAGGATCTGAACATGCGACAGCCGCGTAGTCTGGAGTTGCTTAAGGACTACGATTGCGAGATTCAGTACCACCCAGGTCGGGCTAATGTGGTAAGTGACGCGCTGAGCCGTAGGGCATGCGGCCAGACTGTGATTTCCATGGCTTCGAGGCTTGAGATTACCTCGACACTGACTGATAGCTTGAGATTAGCGCAGCAGGAGGGCCTGCGGGGTGATAATGCGAAGCGGGAGCGTTTGACTGGGCAGATCGAGACGTTGATCAGGGACGAGCGTGGGCTATATGTGTTTCATGATAAGGTCTGGGTCCCGAGGGTTGAGAATCTACGGTAGTTGATTCTTGATGAGTCGCACAGATCGAGGCTTTCTGTTCATCCAGGGAGTACTAAGATGTACGTGACCTTCGTGACTTCTACTGGTGGCCGGGGATGAAAAGGGATGTGGGCCGATATGTAGAGCAGTGTATGACCTGTCTGAGGGTCAAGGCCGAGCATCAGAAGCGGCACGGTCATCTTCAGCCGTTAGAGATCCCCGAGTGGAAGTGGTACCACATTACGATGGATTTCATTATGAGACATCCATGCGCGGTTCGCGGGAACGACATGATCTGGGTAATAGTGGATCGACTAACGAAGAGTGTGCATTTCTTAGCCGTCCGGGGCACCATCACCATGGATCAGCTGGCGAGATTGTACATTAATGAGGTGGAATCACGGCATGGGATCCCGATGTCGATTACTTCGGACAGAGATACTCAGTTTACGTCTCGATTCTGGCAGAGTTTCCAGCGGGAATTGGGTACCAGGGTTCAGTTGAGCACGGCATACAGACCGCGGACAGACTGGCAGACCGAGCGCACCAATCAGACTCTCGAGGATATGTTGCGAGCTTGTGCTATCGACTTCAGTGGCAGTTGGGATGTGTATTTGCCGTTGATCGAGTTCGTGTACAACAACAGCTATCACGCCACGATCAAAATGGCTCCGTTTGAGGCACTGTATGGGCATAAGTGCCTGACCCCAGTGTGTTGGGGCGAGGTCGGTGAACGACCTGTTAGTGGGCCGGAGCTACTGCAGGAGACCAGTGACAAGGGGGTCGTGATTCGGGAGCATATGAGGGTCGCCCAGAGCCATCAGAAGAGTTACGCCGATCGCCGTCGGACCGAGTTATAGTTCCGTGTTGGGGATCGGGTTCTGATTAAGGTGTCGCCGTGGACGGGGGTCATCTGGTTCAGACATCGTGGGAAGCTGAGTCCGCGTTATATAGGGCCATTCGAGATTGTTGACAGAGTTCGGGATCAGGCCTATCGACTGCGATTGCCTCCGGAGTTAGCCGGTGTGCACGATACCTTTCACGTAAGTCATCTCCGGAAGTGTCTGGCTAAAGAAGATCAGTTCGTGCCGTTATCTGAGATTACAGTCGACGATCAGCTACGATATGTGGAGCAGCCCGAGGCCATTACTGATAGAAAGATCAAAAAGCTGAGGAATAAAGAGATTGCTTTTGTACTCGTTCAGTGGAGACATCATAAGGGTACCAACGCCACCTGCAGAGATGCGATCAAAATATCCTCAGTTGTTTCAGAACTCGAGTTAGATTCCGGGACGGAATCTTTTTAAGAGGGAACGATTTGTAACATCCATCTTTTGGACCTGTTACGTGGATTTATTTTAGTGGATAAATATTTAATCAATATTGGGTTGGTCCAATTATATCCCGTTTCATGGATTTATACGTGTCAGGTGTGAGCTTGCGTGTCATCGGGTTATAATTTTAGCGGATTAATTATATATTTGGGATCACAGGATTAAATGGTTTAAATGGGTATAAATATTGAAAAAATGATACCAGGTTCGGGTTATTGGGTTCCCCACCGGCTGAACTAGAAATATATTTATTCATGTTTCTTCTTTTCTCCCTTATCCATTTTGGAAGCCCTAAAAGAGTGTATATGTGTGTGTGATTAAGAGACTCCAGCAGAAAGAAACAATCTCAAGCTCAATTAGTTGCTGCAACTTGAGTTGTCTCCACCATCTTCATCTATTCTGAAGATCTTGAGCTCAAGAGGTAAGAACCCTTGTCCTTTCTTGTGAAAATTGAGATATGTGTTACCCAAGTTGGGGGATTAGTTGCTAACCTGTTGTGGTAAAGTTATGTGTGGATATTTCTGCTTCTTGGGACTAAAATTGTCTATGAAGGGAGTTTTAACTCTTGGGCTGAACAGAAATCACAGAACAGGGCTGCCCTGAACCATATGGTCGCGGCGCGACCACCAAGGTTCTAGCGGCGCGAAAAGGGGTCTGCGTGGGAATTCCGGCTTGAGTCTTATAAGAGGGTTTTGGGTCGAATTCGAGTCAGGTTACTTCGGGATTGTTTTCGGGTCAGGTTTTCTTTGAGTCGGGATTCGGTTGGGATTTTGGGTCGGGTCTCGGTTGGGATTTTGGGTCGGGTCTCGGTTGGGTTTCAGGTTCTGTGGGGTCGTTCGGGTCCGAGTCGGTTACGGGTAATTGTGATATTGTTATATGCTTGGGTCGGGGTTGTGATTAACAGTTGGGATCCGTGTGTTTACAGGGACGAGCGGACAGCGAGCTGGGTTTGATCAGGGAGGCCAGAGTTCGGGAAACCAGTCAGGTGAGTACTCGAGTTCTTTTCTAAATGCGCGCCGTCTTTCGTGTTTTAGCCGTGTAGCTATATTTGTGCGTGTTATATATATGAGGCAGTGACGTGAACCTCAGGTATATTTCTATCCTTGTACGTGTTGTATGAGATATGAGATCTATTCCAGGGGTCAGTGATGAGTTCCATACGGATAGTGAGTCGCGATCAGGGGTCACGCGGGTTGACTGTCCCCAACAGTCCTTGGGGCGTATATATACGGCAGGGCCTGTAGCCGGGTCGCTCCTATGCTACAGGGTTATTGCTAACCACTGCTGCGTGTGGTGTGTTGGCCGGGGAGGGGTCCCCACAGGGATTGTGTTACTGTGCTAATCTCATACCTGTGTTATCACACCTGACATCCGTGTTGGGCAACAGGGACAGGGACAGGGATTATGCGTGTTATGTGCTATGTGTTTATGTGTAGTGTCTAACCCTCGCGTGCTCACGGGCTTTATAGCTCACGTCTTCGAGTCTAAGATGTTCAGGAAGCCAGAAGGGATCTCAGCAGTAGCAGCTGTCGAGATAGGGTCGGGGGTAGACTTGAAGATCTGTAATAGTTCTGTGTTTTGTTTAGAACTGCATGTGTTAGCTGATTTTGAGATAATGTAATCAGTATGTGTATCAGATGATCTGGGATTGGGAATGTACCAAATTGTGTTTAACCTTTTTGTATAAAGTTTTAAAGTATCCATGATCTGCATTATCCTATGACACGTGTGTTATAGACTTACTGCGATATTGCAACTTATGATATTGTGTTGACGTGGCATTTCTGGGATCGGGAGGGGTGTTACGTGTTGGTTCCTGTGGTTGCCCTCCATAAATAAAAGCTCAGTTAGTAGTGGAGTAAACCCAAACCAAGCTGGTACCCTTATGATGCTTCCACTGCACTAATACTAGTGCCACCTCCTTGTTGTGTAGTTTCACCTTCCGATCTGAAACTGCCTCAGGCTGCTCAGCATGCTGAAGTCTATCATCGACCTCAATCTCTAATAAAGGCACTCGCTGATCATCACTGGCCAAACACTTGCGAAGGTGACTAACATGAAATGCATTATGAACACCAGATAACTCTGGAGGCAAATTCAGACACCTGATCTCCAATCCTCTCAATAACCTCAAACGGTCTAATATAACACGGACTTAGTTTACCTCGTCTCCAAAACCAGATAATCCCTTTCTAGGACGAGACCTTTAACATCACAGAGTCTCCGACATGTAACTCTAACTCTGATATCTGGCGATCTGCATAACTCTTCTGTCGGCTCTGAGCTGTCCTAATCCGCTCCTGAATCATAGCGACCTTGTCGCTAGTCCCCTATAGAATTTCGGGCCCGCTAATAGGACGTTCCCCAACCTCACCCCAACACACTGGAGTCAAGCACTTTCACCCATAGAGAGCCTCAAACGAAGGCATGCCGATAGACGCAGGGTAGCTATTATTATAAGAAAACTCAATGAGAGGCAAATGCAAATCCCAACTACCCCCAAAATCAATAACACAGGCTCGGAGCATGTCCTCCAAGGTCTGATTAGTCTGCTCTGTCTGACCCCCTGTCTGAGGATTATACGCCGTACTCAACTGAACTCAGGTACCCAACTCTCTCTGGAAGCTCTGCCCAAAATCGTGACACAAACCGGTTGCCTTTGTCAGAGGTGATCGACCTTGGAACCCCATGCCTTGCCACAATCTCACTGATGTAGAGGCGCACTAATTGATCCATCGATGTGGTCCCGCGAACAGCTAAGAAGTGGGCGCTCTTCGTGAGCCGATCGACAATCACCCAAATAATATCATTCCCACGCACAGTCTGCGGAAGTCTCGCAATGAAGTCCATAGTGATATTATACCACTTCCACTCTGGAACCTCTAACGGCTGGAGCCTGCCATGAGGCTTCTGATGCTCACTCTTAACTCTCAGGCATGTCATACACGCCTCAACATACTTCCCTACATCCTTCTTCATCCCCGACCACCAATAATGAACTCTCAGATCCCTGTACATCTTTGTGCTACCCGGGTGAATCGATAATCTAGACTTATGAGAATCGTCCAAAATCAACTGTCTCAAATTCCTTATCCTGGGAACCCATACTTAGTCACGAAGCGTCATTAATCCTCTATCATCCCTGCTTAGTAACTGAAGCTGCCCAACTAACCTCTCTCTATGCACATTTCCCTCTCTTGAGCTAGCCGCAAACTATTAATCAAGGTCGACGTGACCTCTAACCTGGAAGCTCTGGACGTAACCGTCTGCTCGTAGGACCTCCTGCTCAAAGCGTTTGCCACCACATTGGCTTTCCCTAGGTGGTACTGAAAATCAAAATTATAGTCCTTTAGGAGCTCCATACTGCACCTCTGTCTCATGTTCAGCTCCTTCTGGCTGAACAGATACTGCAGACTCTTATGATCGGTACACACTATGAGTCTCGTCCCATAAAGATAGTGACGCCATATCTTCAAGGCAAAGACGATGGCGTCCAACTCCAAATCATGCACCGACCTACTCAACTCATAAATCCACAACTGGGTCGAGGTGTAGGCAATCACTTTACCCATCTGCATCAGCACACATCCTAACCCAGTAAATGAGGCATCACAATATACCGCAAAATCCACTGAACCTCTGGCAATGCAAGAATCGGAGCCCTGCACAACCGATTCTTCAACTTTAAAAAGGCACTCTCCTGCTCCTTAGCCCACACAGATGGCACAGACTACCGTGTCAACATCGTCAGTGGCACTGCAATCCATGAAAAGTTCTCTATGAACTGCCTATAATACCCGGCCAAACCCAAGTAACTACGAACCTATGACACCGACTTGGTCTGACCCCAACTCATAATGACCTTAATCTTCGCTGGATCCACCTTTACTCCTTCACTTGTCACCACATGCCCTAAAAACTGCACCTCCCGGAGCCAGAAGTCGCACTTCGAAAACTTGGCGTATAGTCTCTCTCTGCAAAGTGCCCAACACCTCTCTCAGATGCTGGTCGTGCTCATCACAGCTCCTCGAGTAAATCAGGATGTCATCAATAAACACAATCACGAATCAATCGAGCATCGGCCTGCAAACCGTATTCATCAGGTCCATAAACGTTGATGCGGTGTTAGTCAGCCCAAACGACATGACTAAGAACTCATAATGACCATATATGGTCCTGAACGCCGTCTTCGACACATCCTCATCTCTGACCCGCAACTAATGAAATCCGGAACGCAGATCAATCTTAGAGAAATAAGTCGCGCCCGTGAAGCTGATCAAACAAGTCATCAATCCTCGACAAGGGATAACGATTTTTTACCGTTACCCTATTAAGCTTCCTATAGTCTATAAACATACGCATCGTCTCGTCCTTCTTCTTCACGAATAGCAATGGGGCTCCCCACGGAGAAGAACTAGGGCGAATAAACCCACGATCTAACAGATCTTGCAGCTGCATCATCATTTCACGCATCTCGGTAGGAGTTAACCGACTTGTCGATCTGGAGGCAGCCATGGCAACTCATCAGGAAACACATCAGGGAAGTCTCTAACCACTGGCACATCGCCGACCCCCTTCTTCTCCTTTTTTGCATCTACAAAATAGGCTAAATAAGTGGCACACCCATTCACCACGTATCTCTGTGCTCGTGCCATAGACACAATACTCATCTCCCCGCGACGCCTCTCCCCGTACACAATCGTTGACTCAGTTGTGACACCCTTGCCACATTAACCACCATTTACCATACACCCAGGATAAATCATCAAACACAATCACAATAATGATCTGATAACCTAGTTTAAGTGCGGAAGCATATAAATAAGGTAACGCAACAGTGTCATACACCCTACGTTGTTACAAGGTACCATATCTAAGTCTACATACCCAATACAATTATTACAACATCCAGAATATGATACAATATTAATCCAAAGCATGATTACCGATTAAATAGTACCAAATCTTCAGAATCTTCACAAATGACCTAACTAGAAGGTCCGGCGGCAGACTTCCCTTTTTCGTGTAAAAAAAAATAAACAACTGAGAGTGTAAGCGAATGCTTAGTGAATACCAATGATTTTACACATTCCACAAATCCTTATGATGCCCCCTGAAGTAACACCGGTAACGCATACCGTATACTTCCACACGTACACATAATAAGCAAACCCGAGCCGCAACTCCTTCGAGATGACGCTCGGCATAAGAAAAACAATCCATCTGAGGCAAACGTACTATCGGGGATGACCTACTGCCTATCCTGACCACAGAGGCGTCAACTCTTGGTGATATAGCACAGTAACACCGGAGTACAGATGCGACCCTCAGGTCCATCAATAAGATGCACAACAAAGAAACGGACATGCAACAAGTATGAATGTGCAACAACATATTCGCAAGTTAGTAGAGTGTCAAACGAAAGTGAAACAACATGCCTCAGCAGGCGAAGCAACACATAAAGCAGATGCAGACATGTTAAAATCAGAGGTACTCACAGTGGGTGCGTTATTAACTTTATCCAAATTTTATTTCTCCTTGGGCTTTCAACCAGATCACAAAGTACCCCATTGTGGGTTAAACAACACCACAAGGGACCTGTAATTCATTTGTAACAACACATCATGTCAATAATTGTTTAAATCCATAAAACCAAGTTTTACAGGTTCTGCAAAATTTTTCCTCATTTTGGATCCATATCCAAATTCGAACCACAAGTAAGTTTGAACCCAACTCAAGTTCAAACCTTATCCTTTGAATGACTTTTGTTATTTTATGTATTGTCTATGGGTTTCATTCATATTATTCGAGTTTAGAGAGTGGGTTTCAATTTTTAGGCATCAAATTCGAATTTTAGGGGCTAAATTCGAATTTCCCTTCGATTTTAAGGCTAAACTCGAACATATAGAGATAAACTCGAACCATATTCGAATTTAGGGACCCAAATTCGAATTTAGGGACCTAAATTCGAATCCCATAATGTTAAATTCGAATATACACTCGAATTTAGTGCAAAAATCGACTTTGTTCTCGCATTTCGACTATGTTCTTGGTATTTTCGAGTTTGTTCATATCCACAACTTAAATCCTTCATTTCTAAGCCTAAAATCATGAATATGTTATGTATTATGCCTAGGTTTGATTATATTACGCATACTCTATCATATTCTAGCTAAAACTCAAGCAAAATCGGCTTTATTCATGCAAGAAATGCTAAATTCGAATTTCATGTTTTCAAAACCGAGATATATAAACTTAAAAGGGTCGATTCTTACCTCAATCCATATGAAATCAAGAATCCAACCGTAGATTGTTGTAGTACTCCTCGAGATCTTTCCGATGACGTATAAATCTCGATAATCGGCCGGTCGGTTTGTGAGATAATCTAGAGAGAAGTAGAGAGCGTTTCTAGAGAGAGAAAGTAGAGAGAGAGTGAAATGAAAATGAATACCTTTTAGCCTTTTTATTCAACTTTCATCATTTTTGCACATTTCACCCCTCAACTTAACCGGTTCCATAAAATACTGATTTATTCTTAAATTTATCATTACTAACTTTTATAATCTTAATACTCCATAATAATAATTCAGAGTTCAAATTTTCTTAAAATAACAACAAACTTTCTAAATATCCCAAATACATAATAATTGCTCATAATTCAACTTAATTATAAATTATCCGCCTAAATAGATCCAAATTACAGTAAATGAATTCGAGGATGTTACAACATGGGCTCCACCACGCTCTAACTTCGTCCTCGAAGTTATTTGACTTCAAACAGCTGTGGATATTTCCTTAACATATCAACTTTCGTCTCCCATGTATGTTTGGCTCCCTTATGATGCTTCCAACGTACCAGCACCATTTTAATCTCTTTGTTTCTTATTCTTCATTACTACAATATTCATAATATACTCTGACTTTTCAACATATACTAACCCTTCTTGATTTCTAATTCAGTATAGCCTAATCTTCATTACCAGTTGTGAGGATTTCATAAAGATTTCTACATGAAATACCAAGTGTTATTTTGATATTTCCTTAGGTAATTCCAATTGTCACAACTAATTCCAACTTTTCCATTACTCTAAATGTGCCAACATATTTTAGTGTCAACTCGTCTCCTTTTAACAAAACAAGTTTCAACCCTTATCGGTGATGTTTTCAACTATACTTAATCGTTTGTATTATAACATATCGGTTTTTGGCTACTATCATAGTAGCACTTTCGTGATAACATAGTCATAACAATCAGAATTCCTTCAAATTTCTTTCCCACATGTAGGGCTTTTACATTTTCTCCCGTGCAAAAATTTAAACATGGTTTTCTTTACTTTATCATGATGACTAAAGTTATACGAATCTCTATCTAATCAATTGATCTTTTCAATTTATTCTTGAATCCAAAATACATTATCTCGTCACATATTTCAATGTGAAATTATCCATTCATTCTGATCTTCTATCGGTTGCTGGTAAGTTTTACTCCTAATCCATGCCGATAATCGCATCGAAACTACTAATGTCCATGGGCATCAGGTCTACAGAAAATTGATGGCCGTCTATCTCTAACACACAATCCCTATAAACCCAACTCACTAACACTGTACTCCCATTGACCCGCTCAACATTAACAGGAACAGATAACTCGGATGAAGGCATAGAAAAATAACCACAGAAAGATGCAGACACATATGATCGATCAGATCTTGAATCAAACTAAATAAAGGCACGTAGTCCGTTAAGTATGAACGTACCAGATACAACGTTGGGCGACTCCCTCGCCTCCTCGGTCGTAGCCTGAAAGACTATGCCTCTGGCCCTCGATGCTCCTCCCCCACGGGGTGCTGATGACGACCCCGCAGCCCCAGCCCCACTAGTACTCGGCCCCAACATCCTTGTCCCTAAACTAGGACAATCTCGTGACATGTGACACGGCTTCCCACATCAGAAGCATAACGACTTCTGTGAAGTACATGCAATAGTAGTGTGACCAAACTGGCCACATCTAAAACATCGAAGGTGCTTAGGAGCACACGACCCTGCTTGACGGCGACGGCACCACTGACAATCTCGCTTGACGCTGCCAAGCTCTCAACCCTGCTCCATGAATCTCTAAAACCCCTACCCACGCTGCCCTGGCTCTGGCTCTGGCTCTGACCGTGCTGCCTCTCCCCCTCCTGCCATCGACCCTGACTCTGACTCTGTCTGACCGCAGACTGCCTCTCATCCCTGCCCTCATCTCGCTGGTCCCCCCGAACTCTGTCCCTACTGCTCTGAATAGCCACCCTGTCGGCTCTCTCGATAAAATCTCGAAGATCCCGAACTCTGACCTTGACTCGACTACTCAACTCACTGTCTTTGAGCAGCCGGCTGCTCTCGCTATCTCTCAATCTCTCTCTCCCTACGTCTGGCATACTCCATAGCAAATGAAAATGTGGGGTCATGCAACATCCCCACAAACTCCCAGATATCCAATCTCAAACCCTTAATGAACATATTGACCTTCCGGTCCTCTGTAGCCACCCGATGTGGCGCAAACTGGGCTCTATCATTAAACACGTCAATGTACTCCTGAACCGTCATCGATCCCTGCTGCAAATGAATAAACTCCCTCTCCAGCTCACGTCTTGTATCTTGCGGGCAATACTGCAGCTCAAACTCAATCACGGATGTCCTCCTAGGTCATCAGATAGGCCTCATCAATCCCTCGAGTGCCCACCACTAAGCTCCGCCATCGCAACGCCCCTCCTTTCAGCAGGTAGGAGGCATAACTCACCCTGTCTGTTCTATCAACATGGGCTATACGGAATGCCGCCTCAAACTTACGCAGCCAATCAAGTGCCTTCGAGGCACCTACTCCCCTAGAGAACTCAGAAGGATGACCCGTCATGAAGTACTTGAAGGACCCTTGCATTGGCTGGATAAAAGAAACACCAGCCCCAGAACTCTGCCCAATATCTAGCGGGGTTAACGCACCCTGACCCCTGCCCGCCCTGCGCTGGAAAGCGCTCATCGAATAACTGACCTATCATAGAATAAAGGTCCGACCTACGCACGAACTCATCACCCCTAGAGTCATCACCCTGAGGCCCGCTGCCCTGACGGTCCATAATAACCTGCAGAATAAGGACAAAACATATATTAACTCTACATAACACTATACACTGCTCGTTTATCACCTAAGATATCTACTTCGGATTACAATCCAAGGATCTAGACTCCGTGGTTTAAGCTTAAGCATCTACTAGATTCTTAATCTCTTAAACCTAGGCTCTAATACCAAGCTTGAAACACCCTCGAACTAATCCTCAATGCCACATAAAATAACACGTCAACAGGAATATACTATAATAATCGCTAGTTATTCCCAATAAACACACGTGGAAGCCCCGAATAATTTAAAACTCTAATTTATATAATTAAGTCACGATAATCCCTAGTTTAACATACACGATATCCGAAGCATATGTACATAATCCCCAAAATATAACTACCTCTAAGGAAGGTAGCTAACTCCTCAAACAAGCAGATGTAAACCTACTTGGGTCCAACAGGCATACTAGCACTCCGATCACCTGAGATACACAAATGAAAAACACAGGTCAGCTAAAGCTGATGAGAGTGCAAGTGTTAGTGTATGATTATAAACTCTAGTAAAAGTAAGTAAACTCAGTAAAAATGTGTTCAACGTTCTCTACTGAACAAGGTATATGAGATCCCACAAGATAGGTCAGAATAGTTAGTCACCCCGTGTGGACGAATCCACATACCCATATCCGTAGACCGCACAAAGCAGTCACCAGGAGCTCAAAAGGGAATCGGGAGCAACCCGACCCCTGCTCAGCCGCGCGCATAAATTGTGGAATGTAGAAAAGGTTAGAGTTACCTTTTTGCGGTCCGACTCCACATTAGCCATTTGAGCTGCAAACTCTATAATGGACTGCTCCTCTGACTTTTCCACCAATAAAGGACTTGTATCTGTCTGCTTGGTGTCCTCTGCAACTTCTTTAGCTCTATCCTCCCCAGTCTCAGTTACCTCAGCCATAAAGGCTCTGGCATTCGACTCCGGATGAGTACTCCAATCATATGTTCCATCAAGTTGTCTGTTTGATGACACATTAGTTAACAGTCCATCGATGGTTGCTTGATTCCTAGAACCACTAGAATGATGTCTCCCTTGGTTCTGATTCTGATAACTTTCCACTTTTGGCCTTTGACACTCTCTTGCAAAGTGTCCTAATCCTTGGCAATTGTAGCACTTTACCTTAGACTTGTTAAACACAACTTTGTTGTTACTAACGCTCAAATTTCTTCATGTCCTCTTCATAAACCTCTTGACCCTTTGAGTCACCATGTCCAGTTGCCATTATAGGTCCATCTCTTCCAAGTCGTCAGGATCTACCTGATCGTAGTCTTCTTCCCACAGAGCGGGATCGTTTATCTTCCCTTGAACGCAATTTTCGTACACTGCCACAAACGAAGCTAGAAGATTTAGATGATCTTCAGCTGATTTTGCCCTCATCGGCATCTTTGAATATCCTTGAGAAGTAGACGCTGAATGAGTTGGTTTTTCTTCTTGTTTGGAAAACCCTAAGAACGCCCTATTACTAGAATCCTCTGACTCAACTGGGATGGATTCTTCTCCCGAGAAAAATGTTGTGGCCCCTGACTTCAGTTCACTAGCGATCGACGGTTTTGATTTCCCAAAATACATCTCTGGATCTTAGACCTGATCAAATTCTCGTTCCTTCTTCTGTAATTTGAAGTTGTATGCCCTTAGCGTTCCGATAACCCCTTCAAGAGTAAGGGTTTCAAACTTCTCTTCATCATGCTTTATTAGCGTCGTGTACTTCTCCCACTTAGCCAGTAAAGCATCCAGAAGTTTTTCTATCTTCTCAGTCTCTAGATACTGAACACTGTGATTGTCGAGTTCATTTAGCAGATGATAGAATCTAGTTATAGTCTCATCTAGCATCGCATTCTTCAGAGCTTTGAAGATAGCAAATTGCTGCTTCAGCATCTCTGTTCTTCCCTTGCGCACCCTGGGATTTCCCTCATTTTGTAAATTAAATTCGAATTGTGTTAAGTTCGAACTCAACAAGTTCGAATGAGTGTAAGTTCATGAAAACCCTAGAATCTCTGACAAGTTCGAACCTCAGGTAAGTTCGAGAAAACCCTAATTTTTCTGACAACTTCGAATCTGACAAGTTCGATTCTGAAAACTTCGAAACCCATTTAAATTCGAATGAAGCCCTAAAACAACTTCGAGAGGAGCATATTCTGACAAGTTCGAAGAACCCTAATACCCTCTTAAGTTCGAGCGCCGCAAGTTTGAGAAACGGCCAAAAATTTGATTTTTGCAAGACTTCAGATTAAACCAATGTTTTTTAGATTAAAAACATTGATTTCAACTGAAAAATTGAACTAATGTGAATTTTCCCCGTAGCCTTGCTTGTAGAACTCAGAAAAACTTAGATAACGGTGATTTTTTTGGTAAAAACGTCAAGAAACCAAGAATGTTCGTATGAACACGAAGAACACTAAGAACACTCGTTTTGGTTTTGATATCACTTGTAAGGTCACCTATAGCACGAATCTAATCTTGACGCGACACCTTCCAACGAGTGCGGAATCCTCGTTAGCGGTTTAACGGATCGATCACACACGGAAACCAGAGACGAACACAATGATAGCCGATACGAAGAACGACCTGACACGTGTATTTCTTCGAAACGACTCTCTGAAATCACACAAGTTCGTACGTGCACTATACGAGCTCTGAATGCTAAATTCTGCAAAAGTCACTAATGAAAACGGATTAACTTTTAACTATAGAGATTAAGTTCGAATCTTAAGTTACACAAGTTCGTTTAGGTCCAAACCCACGAACTTGTCCAACACCATTCGAATTTAGCTTCACTAAGTTCAAACTCTAGCCTTTGAACTTATTCTTGAACTTATCTTTGAACTTGTTCTTGAACTTATCTTTGAACTTGTTCTTGAACTTATCTTTGAACTTATCTTTGAACTTATGTTTGAACTTATCTTTGAACTTATGTTTGAACTTATCTTTGAACTTATCTATGCAAATGTAAACATCATACACAAACAAGATCAAACATATATAACTTGTATTTGCAAAGCCTGATCTATTACAAAAGACTATCTATACTTAGACTGCTATCGTCACACAGGGTGCACTAACAGTTGCCAGCATAAAAGTTCAGACTGCTGGCACAAAGACTCAAACTGTTGAAGATTCTGATAGATGGGTTGAGTACACTATTCTACCACTTCTTACTTGTGACCCACCTGGGGTTCTGATTGATCAACAAGACAAAGGTACAGAGTTTGAGGTACCAGTCTCAAGTGCTGAAGTTACAGCTCCAACAAATAGGGAAACAGTCCCAACTCCAGATCAAACTGTTACTCATGAAGCAGGATCATCAAGTTGTGCAGAACGTGATGACACCAACCTAGAAAGCACAATTCAGGTAGAAAGTGAACCTACACTTAGGGTTCACAAATATCATCCACTTAACCAGATCATGGGAGATCCACGCACACCTGTGCAGACAAGGAATATGATCCACAAGGAACCAACTGTCTCTGAAGAAGAGGTGTCTGAGTTCAGTCCAGCTGCATTTGAACATGCCAGTTTCATGTCACATCTAGAACCAAAGAAGACATCTGAGGCTCTGAAGGATCCATCTTGGATTGAAGCCATGCAAGAAGAGCTACTGCAGTTCAAGATTCAGAATGTGTGGCAACTGGTTGATTTGCCTAAAGGGAAGAGGGCAATTGGTACAAGATGGGTTTTCAGGAACAAAAGGATGAAAGAGGTATAGTGATCAAGAACAAAGCAAGGCTAGTAGCTCAAGGTTACACTCAAGAAGAAGGAATAGACTATGATAATATATTTGCTCTAGTAGCAAGGATTGAAGCTATCAGACTATTGTTAGCCTATGCAAGCTACAAAGGGTTCAAGGTGTATCAAATGGATGTAAAATCTGCATTCCTATATGGTACAATTGATGAGGAGGTCTATGTATGTCAACCTCCTAGGTTTGAAGACTACAAGTATCCTGACAGAGTCTACAAGCTAGATAAAGCACTCTATGGATTACACCAAGCTCCTAGAGCATGGTATGACACTCTGTCTTCCTACTTACTACAGAATTGATTCAAGAGAGGTACTCTAGACAAGACATTGTTCACAAAGACTATCAAAACAGAGATCCTACTTGTTCAGGTCTATGTTGATTATATCATCTTTGGATCAACCAATGACATGCTTTGCAAGGTATTTGAGACTTTGATGCACAAAAAGTTTCAGATGAGTTCAATGGGAGAATTAACTTTCATTCTAGGATTGCAAGTAAAGCAGAAGCCCACTGGTCACTTCATCAGTCAGTCAAAGTAAGTGAATGACATTCTTGAGAAGTTTGGGTACAAGGATACAAAGGTTGCAAGCACTCCAATGGACACTCACAAGCAGCTTGATGCGGATAAAGAAAGAGTAGATGTGGACTTACATTTGCACAGATCTTTGATAGGTTCACTTATGTATCTAACATCTTCTAGACCAGATATAATGTTTGCTGTTTGTGTTTGTGCCAAGTTCCAATGTGCCCAAAAGGACTCGCACCTGTTTGCTGTTAAGAGGATCTTTAGATATCTAAAAGGACAACCAAAATTGGGCCTATGGTATCTTAAGGATTTTCCTCTTGAATTAAAAGCATATTCTGACAGTGACTATGGAGGCTGCAATATAGACAGGAAGTCAACAACTAGAGGCTGTCAATATCTAGGAGCAAGACTAGTCTCTTGGCAGTGCAAGAAGCAAACCACAATATCCACATCATCCACTGAGGCAAAATATGTTGCAGCTGCAAGTTGTTGCTCTCAGGTTATGTGGATTCAGAACCAACTAAGAGACTATGGTATGAACTTTCTATCTACTCCTATTTATATTGACAATTTAAGTGCAATAAGTATTGTACAAAATCCAGTAAAGTTTCCCAAAACCAAACACATAGATATTAGATTTCATTTTATAAGGGATTGTAATAAAAAGAAGTTAATTCAAGTTACCAAAATTCATACTGATGATCAGTTAGCAGATCTTTTTACTAAACCTTTTGATGTAGGAAGATTCACTTTTCTGGTGTCAAATATGGGTATGGTAAACATGGATTAATCTCCCTTAAATTACCATCTTTTGTAATTTGTGTAATTCTTTATTTTATGTGTTTAGTTAAGGGGGAGACACTGTTCCAATAGATATTGCTTTGTGACTAACTAACAGCTTGAGAATATTCTCAAGCTGCTAGTACATTTTCTTGAACTGTTAGTTGTTTTTCACTTGGTCTGCTAAGCGTGCAGGGCATTTCAGTCATTTCCAGGGAATTTGAACGCGGGACTAGATATTTTTAAATCCAAACCCTTAAAAGTCCCAGTTTCGTTCAGTTACAACTACCAGTTTCTCAATATCAACCAAAACTCTCTCATTCTCTCTCTTTGCGATTCCCTAATCTTCAAGCCAAAACCCTAAATCTCTTCGTTCTTACGCAACAATGGAGTTTGTCAAAGACCACAACTGTCTTCCATATACACTAAAGCATGCTGAACTGCAACCATTTCATGAGATGATGGACTTCCTCCGGAGTTCATCCATCTACTATGCTCTTACAATAAACCCTATCATCTATGAATCACACATAGAGCAGTTCTGGAACAAAGCCCGTCTGAACATAAACGATGGAATCACAACTCTTGTGTCTACCATCGATGGTCAATCAGTCACCATCTCAGAGGACTCCATTCGACAGCACTTGCAACAGCAAGATGCTGAAGGTATCAATGATCTTCCTCTTACCTCTTTACGTGAAGGTTTATTTGAGATAGGGTATAGGGGACCAACAGATACATTTACATTTTTAAAGCAAATTTTCGCCCCAAATGGAAATACCTTATCCATATTGTTCAACGATGTCTGAGTCCAAAGAGAACTGGTTGGTCTGAATTTTCTTCAAATATTGCAACTGCTTTAGTTTGCTTATCAACAGGCCAACAATTCAATTTTTCAAATATGATTTTTCAAGGGATATTAAGGCATCATGCCTTAAAGAATGGGAAATTTTTGATGTATCCTCGATTCTTATCTGAAATAATTGCAAAATCTTGCAATTCTTTAAAAATACATAAGAGGATATATGTTTCCCATAAGCACTCTCTACAAACTGTAAAAGTACTTTTGAAACAGAGTGCAAATTTTCATGCTATTGATGTCTCATTGTCTCAAGCAATGCTGCATATCATTCCAAGAAACAGGGGAGAGGATCCTAAGCAGGCTTAGCCCCACATTACTGCTTCACCCCCAGGATCTCAACCCACTCCCCATGATACAAACATCCCTTCTGATCCTCTGTCAGACATACCTCCCCAGCCCCACCACTCAAAATATACACTAAAAAGAAACAAAGGGTTGCAGGTGCTCCTCCCACCTCAGTCCAACAGCCAGAGCTAAATATATATGTGCAAGAGGATACTCTTGCACAGCATATCCAAAGGGAACCTACTGAGGACTCTCCCAACCTCAATGTAGAGGTGAACATCCCTTCTGAGGATGTTCATATGGGCTTTGTGGCTGGAACTACTGATGCTTCTGCATAAGGGGCACATGACAGTTCTAACATCCCTTAGACCACACCCATGGCAACAGAGGGTGTGCAAGAACCTCCTGGAAGTCCCCAGTTCCAAGAACAGAGGGGCCCATATGCTACTAGTACATCTGGTATTGGTGCCAATGATAGTTCTCAAATACCTTTATCATTTGAAGATCTTGAGGCCAGTCTGCAACTAATGGTTTTGACGGATCCCCAACTGAAACCTATTGTAGCTATTTTGGAACATTACAAGTCCACTATTGCTGCACAGGGATCACAAATTCTTGCACTCCAAAGGATATCAGCAGTCCAATAACAAAGGCTTGCCAAATTCCAGCTAGGGTTGAAGCTTTATGGTACCAAGATTGTCCAACTAGAGAAGCAGATTCAAACCCTGTTAGCAACGGTTTTTGGTCCTTATGATCAAACTAATGCATCCAAAAAGGGGGAGAATTAGGAGGTCCCACATTCAGTCCAAGAAGTCTCAAGTTCACCTCTGGCAGTTCCAACTTCTGGGCTAACAGTTCCACCAGTTTCTCAGACTGTTAGTTCAGAAGTTCAAGTTGTTCATCTTAAAAGGCCAGGAGGTGTTTTAATTAGAGAAGGAAAGCAAGGAACATCCTCAACAGTCCAAGAAACAGTCTCTGGCAAAGGCAAAGGCGTTTTAATTGAAGAGCCAAAGATAAAGTTTATCTCTAAAGAAGCTCAAGTTGTTGCTGATGCTGAACTGGCAAGAAGGCTTGTAGAAGAACAAGACCAATTTTTTGATCAACAAGCTCAAGCTTCTATGGGTGATGATGAAACCCTTAGTGACTATTTACGTGAATTTGTTGTCAAAGAGAGACAAAAGAAGAGAAAGAGGCCAACAGGGCCTTCAAAGGCAGAGCATAGAAAATTTCTAATAAACTGGCAAGTAAATTATGTAAACTCTAACATTCCAAGGGTTATTGTAGAATCATGGTCTACAGAGAAACTCCAGGCCTTGTATGAGAAAGCCACTACCAAAGAAAAAGCTCCTGAACAAATCAATGAACCTTCTAAGACTGATGTTGTGCCTCAATCAAAGGAACCCTCTCAAACTGTTGCTGTGTCTCAACCAGAAGAAATTTCTCAAGCAAAGTTTGATAATGTGAAAAGGGTTATATTTGATCAGCAATTGCAGAAGGCCATGGAGATAGAGAAAGCCTTAGCTAAGCATGACTTTTCCAAACCACCAATTACTTACTGGTATGCCAAATCAACGGATAACATTGATTTGGTATATCATCTTGTGGTTAAAAGAGAAGTTGGTCCAGAAGAAGAGTATAAGAACCTGTTTCAAATCGTTCAAAGGATGACTAGAGCAGAGCTGACTCAGATGTACAATATTAGTTAATTTAGATTGTTGGTACACCCTGTGTGACGATAGCAGTCTAAGTGTATTAGCATTTTGGTTCAAGTGATATTGCAAAGTATTGAATATTAACGAGTGTTTGATATATGTATTTATATATGTTTGATAGTTATTGAGTGTATGTTTGAACTTGATGTAATGTATTACAAGAAGTTCAAACATAAAGTTCAAAGATAAATTCAAACATAAGTTAAACATATGTTCAAATAGAAGTTGAACATGAGAAATTCGAATTTAGAACAGATTCGAATTTAATATGGAGTTAAATTCGAATGTGTCATATAGGCAAACTCGAATGGGCCGTGAGCCTGGATTCGAGTTTGTCCAATGACAAACTCGAATGAACCTCTATACTTAGGGATTAACTCGAATGATTAGAGGACTTTTGCAGAATTCGTGTGAGATTAAGCAAAAGGGCGATCTCGAGTTTATCAGCTGATAGTGAGTGTTTTCGGAGAGAATCATTGCGTAGGTTCGTTCGTGGTCGATCGTACAACGTTATGGTAGTCTCCGTGTTTCGTGTAAGTGTTATATCCGTCAAGCCGCTAACGAGGATTCCGCACTCGTTGACGGTGTCGCGTCTAGATAGATCTGTGTAGTGCAAGACCTTACAAGTGATATCAGAGCCTAAGGGGTTTTCTTTGTGTTCTTCGTGTCCATAAAGATACATCCTAGGTTTCTTGACGCTTTTGGACGGTTAATCTCACTTGTTTTTGGATTTTTCGAGCTTATCAAATTGGAATCCGGGAATCACTTTGTTGTAGTTCACATTTTTTATCAAATTCAATATTTTTACTTTGAAAAATATTGATTTAATCTGAAAAACGTGAAAAACTCGAGGTATTAGCCGTTTCTCGAATTTGCGGCGCTCGAATTTGTTAAGGAGTAATTATGGTTTTGCTCATCTTCGAGTTTGACCAAAATTCGCTCCTTTCGAGTTTCCTAAGAAGTGGTTTCGAGTTTGGAGGTTTCGAATTTACTTTAAGCTTCGACTTTGGACTACAGTCGAATAGGGGGGCTTCGAGTTTAACTACGTTTCGAATTTGCTTGGTTTTCGAATTTAAGTGGATTTCGAATTTAAGTGGGATTCGAGTTTAGTTGGACATCCGACTTTGCCATTAATTTCGAATATAGTTTGATTTCGAACTTAATTTCGAATTTAGTTCCAAAACAGTTTTAAAATTAATCATATTCGAATTTATCCAAATTCGAAAGGATTATTTTAAATTAATTTCGAATTAAATTAATTAAGTTTAGATCAAAAAATATCTGAAACAATGACTAGTCTACAACGGTTTATGGAGATGGATCACGAGGTTGGAAAAGCCAATACTCCGCCAAAGTTGATGAAACTTGAAGATTATTACTGGTGGAAGGATCGGTTTGCCGACTTCACGCGATTTAACGATATGCGCATGTGGATCTGTATCGACGAGGGATACATTCCACCTACCGCAGAGGTCGAAGGACGACAAAAGGTTGTTCCTTATTCTATGATGAAGGATGACGATAAGAAGGTGTACAAAGCAGAGAACCGTGCGTACGCTATCATTCGGATGGCGTTACCTCAGGACATTCTACACACTTTCCGTAATCAGAAGACAGCTAAAGAGCTGTGGGATGCGTTGGAAAAATGGTGTGAGGGTAACCCGAGGGTTAGAAGGAAACGAATGGAGATGCTCAAGCAGCAGTTTACTATCTTCAAAGCGTTGAAGGATGAAAAGCTGGAAGAGACTATCACACGTTTCTATCATCTGCTTACTGAGTTAGACAGTCATGATATTGACTATAGTGACACTGAAAAAGAATAATAAGCTTCTGGATGCTTTACCGGCCAAATGGGCGATGTACGTGGCCTTGATTAAGCATGATGAGGATAAATACTATACTCTAACTCTGGAGAATGTGGTGGGAACGCTGAGGGCGTATCATTTTGAACTACTGAAGGCAGAAACGGATTATGAACAAGTCCAAAATCCAGCAATGTATTTTGGAAAATCAAAACCTTCAGTGGCAACTGAAATCAAGACAGCTACAGCCTTCTTCTTGGGCGAAACATCGACACCGGCTGAGCCAGAGGACGCACAGACTAGGGCTTTCTTAGGGTTTACTCGACCAGAAGAACAGCAGCATCAGGCTCAACCGGAATCTACATCTCAGGGATATTTTAAGATGCCTATGAGCGCTAAATCGGCAGAAGACCATCTAAATCTGTTGGCTTCATTCGTGGCCGCATATGGAAATTGCGTTCAGGGTAAAATCAAAGATCCTGCACTCTGGGATGAAGATTACGATCAGGTAGACCCTGATGACCTTGAAGAGATGGATCTCCAATGGCAACTGGCCATGGTAACTCAACGGGTTAAGAGGTTCAACAAACGGACGGGAAGAAATCTGAATATGAGTAACAACAGGATTGGCTTCGATAAGTCCAAAGTAAAATGCTACAACTGTCAAGGATTAGGACACTTCGCCAGAGAGTGTCAGAGACCGAAGGTAGAGAATTACCAAGGGCAGAATTAGAATCATGGACAGTATCAGAACCAATCACAACAGCGATATCTTCCGAGTACATCAACCAGTCAAGCAAACATAGCTGGTCTGTTAACTAACGTCACATCAGACAGACAGCTGGACGGTACTTATGACTGGAGTACACATCCAGAAACGAACGCTAGAGCCTTTATGGCTGAAGTGACTGAGAGTGGATGTGATGGGGCAGAGCAGAACACAGGGGACATCAATCAAAAAGAAAGCAGTCCAATGTGGGTGGAGAAGTCGGATGATCAGACGATTTTGGAGTTTGCCGCTCAGATGGCCAACGTAGAAGCAGATCATACAAAGGTAAGTCTGAATTTCTCTCTTTTCCATGAATTGTGTGTTTTATGTGCTACTTCTAACGACAGGTTAAACTTAGTACTAGAATCACATCAAAATATATCTGCTCAAAATGAATCTTTAAAATCAGATAATGCTAGCCTGATTGATATAAAGCAAGATCTTAGGGATAAGCTTAAGGCTGATGCACAAGATGTTATATATCTAAAGGACAAACTGAGCGAACAGTGTGTTAGGTTAGAACTCATGTATGAACATGTTGAGGCTTTAACCAAGGAGCTGAAAACCAAAGACATAGAGCTAGCTGAGTCTAAGGTGAGGGTAGCTGAGGCAAATAGTAAACTTGAAAAGTTTAGGAACTCAAGTCTTAACCTAGGGAAAATTTTAGATGCTCAATGCCAATCTAAAAAGCCTGTAGGTCTAGGATATCATGAGAGTCCTCCGCCTTTTAATGACAACTATGTGCCTCAACCTCACGAGAAAACTGAGAAATCAGTAGACTTAGAGGAAATACCGGAACCAGTGTCGGAACCTGTAAAGGAAAATACACCTAAGGTGACTGATACTAATGTCAAGATTAAGAAAGTTAAGTTTGTGCCTTCCTCTAGTGATACACCTGTAGGAACACACAAAACTGATTTTAATGATCAAGATGATGAACCAGTCACTATAGATGCACCAAAAGAACCAGACACTAGTGAGACACCTAAGTCAAAGGGCACACACAAGAAGTCTATTGACAAAATGTCTTGCTTTAGATGTCACGAAAGAGGGCACGTTGCATCTAACTGTCCGCATAGAAAAGTCGACATTACACCAAAGACAGGGAAGTCAGAACAAGCTAAGCCTTCTATAAGTGTTGCGAGCACTAGTAGTTCTCAGAGTACCGAGAAAACTGTGCAAGCTACACCAAAAACGGCTGTGAAACAAATACCGGTAAAGGGTGGACCAAAAGAAGTGATTAGGACTAATTCACCAATTCGAGTCATTAATCAATCTAGGTCTGGACCACAACAACTATATAGGAGCACAACACCTAGCAGAGCTTACACTCCGGTTAGGTCACACACTCCTGTTAGACATCACACACCAGGTAGAGCTCAGGGATATCAATCTGAAATGAATTATAATGGTAATTATTCAAGAGCTCCACAGCAAATTCCTACTCAAAGGCAAAGAGTGAACTTAAATCACTGGGCACCACAACAAACTCCAGTTCAAAGACCCAAGTCACCAGAAAGGAGAGATGGGTATTTGAAAGAGTTTAAGTATGTGGACGAGAATGATATAACCAAGTCAGTTATGGCTTGGGTTCCCCGTGATAACTAACCTATTTTCTTTCATGTGCAGGAGATAACCACAGGTCTAAACAACAAATGGTTCGTCGACAGTGGATGCTCCAGGCACATGACAGGGGAAAGAAGTCTACTTACAGACTTCAAGGGAGGAAATCGGGGATTTGTATCATTTGCGAGAAATAAGGGAGGAAACATCACGGGTACTGGAGTGGTCACTAATGGGACGATCAAGTTGGATCAAGTTTATCACGTTGATAAACTGGTTCACAATCTCATTAGTGTATCTCAGGTCTGTGATAAGAAGAATTCAGTGTTGTTCACTGATACTGAGGCGTTGGTGCTAAAACCGGGTTTCAAGATACCTGAAGAGTGGATTCTGATGAGCGCACCAACGAAGAGTGACTTGTACATGCTAGATATGAACAAGCCGGAAACTTCGATGGGTCCAATCTGTCTGTTATCTAAAGCTTCGGATACGGAGTCGGTTTTATGGCACAGACGTATGGCACATTTACACCTGAGGAAAATGAACTATATAACGAAAAATGGATTGGTGCAAGGTGTGCCTATGAAGAGTTTTTAGTTCGAGGATAAGTGTCTACCATGCAAGAAGGGCAAACAACATAAGAGGACACACAAGTCCAAGACTCAGAACTCCATCTCTACCACATTCGATTTGCTGCATATGGACCTCTTCGGACCAATCAACAAAAGGAGTATAGGTGGTAGTTGGTATTGTTTAGTTAGTACTGACGATTACTCACGGTTTTCTTGGGTTTTCTTTCTAGGTACAAAGGACGAGACGGCTTCCAAGCTCATCGGGTTCTTAGACCAAGTGGAGAATTCCTATGGAACAAGGGTTAAACGGCTTCGTAGTGATAACGGAACTGAATTTAAAAACACTGTAATTGGTGTATATTGCCTATCAAAGGGCATAGTGCATCAATTCAGTGCACCCTATGAGCCACAACAAAATGGGGTGGCCGAACGAAAGAACAGGACATTGATTGAGGCAGCAAGGACCATGCTTTCGGATTCAAAGCTTCCTACCATGTTTTGGGGGGAGGCAGTGAATACCGCATGTCATATTTTAAACCGGGTCCTTACTGTCAAATCTTTGAACAAAACCTGTTATGAAATTTTGAATAAACGGCCACCTAATTTAACTGGCTTCGAACCTTTTGGGGTACCTTGTACTTTATTGCGAACAAAACATCAACCTAAGTTTGGTGAAAAGGCTGACGAAGGATACTTCCTAGGTTATGTGCCGAACTCACCAAACAAACGGGTGTTTAACAAAACAAATGGTACAGTAGAGATTGTGTATAACATTGAAGTCACAAGTTGTACACATGAACCCCAAACAGGTCCGGAATGGATATTTGACTATGACAAACTGTTTGAGTCATTTAATATTCCTATGGATGAAAATGCAGGTACCATCGAAAAGGACATGGCGACGTTGAATCTGAATGACGAGGGTCATAGTTTTCCGAGGACCACATTTCAATCAACATCCGAGCCTACTTCAACTGAAGATGGATCTCCAGAAGTCACTGATTCAGAAGCACCTACAAATGAGAATCAGACTCAGACAACAAATTCCAACTCTGAGGAAACGGTCCAAGAGGAAGAAAATGTGGAATCTGAGGTTGTTCCCCCGTTAGGTGAAATAGGATCAATTTAGGAGATAATCTGAGAGTTGACGAGATAGAGACATCTAGGATCAACAAAAACCATCCTATAGAAAGCATCATAGGAAATCCTAATGCGGGTGTGCGGACTAGGAGTAGTTTAAATAACAACACTATGTTGTTGTCAATGATAAATGACTCCGAGGCCTTTCATACCTGCCTCTATTCCTGTTTCATCTCGCAAGTAGAGCCGAAAAACGTGCAAATAGCACTAAAAGATAACTCTTGGGTTGAAGCGATGCAGGAAGAACTCTCTCAATTTAGGAAACTAGAAGTGTGGGAGTTAGTTCCATTACCTCTAGGGGAAATAGCAATAGGAACCAAATGGGTTTTTAAGTGCAAAAGAGACGATCGGGGTATAGTCACTCGCAACAAGGCAAGGTTAGTTGTAAAGGGTTTCAACCAAGAGGAGGGAATCGATTACAATGAGGTGTTCGCGCCAGTAGCAAGGTTGGAAGCAATTCGGTTGTTTCTGGCTTTTGCTTCCTTTAAGGTCTTTAAGGTTTATCAGCTAGACGTGAAGAGTGCTTTCCTCTATGGGAAAGTGAAGGAACTGGTGTATGTAGAATAGCCGCCTGGGTTTACAGATCCGAAATATCCAGACAGAGTATATCGATTAGATAAGGCTCTGTATGGATTGCATCAAGCACCAAGAGCGTGGTACGAGACTCTGTCCAACCATCTGTTAGAAAATGGGTTTGAAAGAGGAAGGATAGACAGTACGCTGTTTGTAAAGCGAAAGGGAGAACACTTCATCTTGGTACAAGTGTACGTCGATGATATCATCTTTGGATCATCAGACGAGCAAATGTGCAAGGATTTTGAGAAGGTGATAAAGTCAAAATTCGAGATGAGTGCAATGGGTGAGTTGAATTTCTTTTTGGGTTTGCAAGTTGACCAGAAGAAGGAGGGGATGTTTATCCATCAGACGAAGCATGTCTACGACATATTAGAGCGCTTCGGGATGGAAGGGACAAAAATGACAGCTCATTTCAGCACGCCGATTCAAGTGAATCACAATCTCGGACCGGGTACAGACAGTGATACCGATGTGCATCCGATGTTATATCGGGCCATGATTGGGTCACTTATGTATTTAACTGCTTCAAGACCTGACATTATGTTTGCTGTTTGTATTTGTGCTAGGTTTCAAGCTAATCTGAAAGAGATGCACATGAAAGCTGTGAAGCGGATTCTAAGATACCTCAAGTCGAAACCGAAGCTGGGACTTTGGTATCACGCGGAGGGAGATCTGGAATTGGAGGCGTTCACGGACTCTGACTACGGAGGATGCAGCTTGATGCGCAAGTCAACAACTGGAGGTTGTCAATTCCTAGGAGGGAGACTTGTTTCCTGGCAATGCAAGAAACAAACTTCGGTAGCCATGTCAACGTGCGAGGCCGAATACGTTGCTGTTGGTAGTTGCTGTTCACAGGTTCTGTGGATACAACAACAATTGCGGGACTACGGTTTGACTTATACTCATACTCCTATTAGGATAGATAACCAGTCAACAATTGCCATAACTAATAATCCAGTTAAACATAATAAAACCAAGCACATAGACATAAGGCATCATTTTATACGTGATTGTGCTGAAAAGAACTTAATCAAGCTGGTAAAAGTGGCAACGGATGATAATAATGCTGATTTATTTACCAAAGCTTTTGATAAGTCACGGTTTGAGTATTTGATTCAACTAAATGGAATGCGTAACCCAGAGTAAATTGACCTTAGTAGAATTTTATTTCCTTTAATAGCAGTAGTCTTTCTTTCTTCTTATAGTAAGTTTAGTAAATTAGGATAGTTCTATTTTTAGAAAGTTAGTAGGTTATATTATTTTCTTGCTATTACTTATGAAAAACAAAAAAAAAGAGAGAAAATCATAAAAAATTCAAAAAAAAAAAGAGAATATCAGAAAAGGAGTTAAGTCTTAGATGCATAGGTTCAAAGTGACGAAAATTAGCATAGTTAATACAAGCTCTAAGTGTTTAACTTTCACACATAATGCACCTAATACTCTAAGTGTAATACATTATCTGGTTTGATATGTTGGTAGGCATAATACACATAGGGTGTCTCAAAGCTAATAAAATAATCAAGAAAAAGTCAAACGTGTCACTAACTTAGATGTATGACCAATCGGTCTTAATTATTATGTACGAGACATACAAACTTTGATTTTAAATTAGGTATGCAAACTTTCTGGGGATGGAGCAACATCAGATACATCTTAAAATGGAAAGCATAGAAAAATCACACTGAATTGAGAGTCAAAACAAGTAACTCTGTTGTACGTAAGTACAGACCTGTTGCCTCTGTTTTGATTCGGGTTAGCAAGATAAGTCGCTTTGTTGTACGTCGGTACAGACCTGTCACCGCTGTCTTGCTAGCTTTAAAAATAAACCTTAAGACAAACTAAGACACTTTGTTGTATGTAAATACAGACCTGTGTCCGATATTTTCCTTTTAAAGAAAGTTTGCAAATACCGAAAAGTTAAAATCATTGTGTGTATGCCTTGATCATAAAAGTATGTCTTTGTCTGAGTCAATAATTTCATGATAAATAAAAAGGCCAAGGGATATTCCGAAATGTAACATGTTTAAAGGGGAAACAATACCAACAATCGGGTAGAAATGTATGTCACGCCAAACAATCAAAGGGATCAAAAATTCCTAAGTGTGAAAGTTAGAATACTGAAAGTACGTATTTGACACCGCTATCTGATTGAACCTTTCTTTGACTATACTCGTCAAAAATATGCTGTTAGTGTTAAGTATAGGTTGTAAATTTTAAATAATGTAGTTTAGTCTAAGTTTAATTTTTGTTCACAATTTTAACTTTAATTTATTTTATTTTTATTTTTATTTTATTTTATTTTAATTTTAAATTTTACTTAGGAAAAGGATCAAAATTACTGAGGGTGCATTCCTAGTTGAATAAAATAAACATTGCGTGAAAATCTTGTGCTTAGGGTAAATGATTTTGCATAGTTTATTCTGTTACTCGAAAAAGTTGAAAAAGTTGAATTTATTTCAAAGATTTTCGAAATTTTCAAAACTTTCAGATTAAATTCGAGTCTAAGCTAAATTTGAATATAAATTCGAATGTGGCAGGGCCTCGATTCTGTTAGTAAACTCGAGAAAGGTATCAAACTCGAAGGTCGTTAATATAGATAGGTCAACAGTGATGGTCATAAATCACCTACTTTCGAATTTAATCCTTCAAGTTTACTGAGCGCGATTTCGAGTTTACCGTTTTCGAGATTCATACTGTGTGTCGAGTTTCTGTTCGTTGGGGTTCGAGTCTACTAGTAAATCTTGGTATAATCAAGTGATTTACACAAGATTTAGGTAGTTTTATACTCCATTTAGGCCAAAATTATTGGATTTTGAAGTTTTGAAGGTGGAAAGTTTGTATTTCAAAATAACAAATTTTGAACCGGTGAAACATCAAATTGACCACAAATATCTTTGATTAGAACCTATTAGGACTAATAGATGTGATTTTCTACGTCTAAAATGGTTAAAATCTTGGATTATTGTGATTCATGTGACCGACTCCTTCGAGTTTGTTCTTGGCCAGTTTCGAGTTTGTCACTAAACTCGAAAAAGTCATTAAACTCGAATGAGTGGTCATTCGAATCTGTTGTTCGAATTTGACATTATATTCGAATTATTTAATTAGAATTTTAATTAAACTTGTAGAAATTCATAAGTGTTGGATTTTGTCCTTATACAAGTTCAAAATAAAACAAATTTGAATTTACACAAGTTTATTGCTTTTTAATAATTCTAATATTTTATTTGCTATATTGTGCAGACATGGCTGCCAGAATTTTTGTTCCTAAGCATAACATGGTTATATCTCCTGACCATGCGATTCCTGAGGCTCAAGCCTACCGCCAGATGGTGGATTTTTTGGTAGGATCTAGGATCTCATACGCGCTGTCTCACAATATTCAGATCGTTCTCCCATACGTTCGTCAGTTCTGGGATCACCTTCAAGTTGACTGTACTGTTATCCCAACAGTTTTGAGGACAAGGATTGCTGGCCATCCTTTAGTAATTTTCAGCTGACATGCTACGTCAAGTGTTACAGCTAGGCACTCAAGAGCAGGAGCATATTAGCAATCAGGCAAGTAGCCTTTGTCAAAATGGGATATAGTTTGGACGTAACTAAATCCTCTTACATGAAGAGCGGACTGATCGGTCAATGGCGATATCTAGCTCATGTTTTCATGGTATGTTTTGCAGCAAAGAAAGCTGGCTTCGATTACATTGTATCCAAGATTCAATCTGGGATGATAGCTTTGGTTTACAATCAACGATTCGGCTTTTCAGAGATGTTCTTCACCGAGTTCGTTCAACAAATAACAGCTCCGGACCGCGAAAGATTTCTGCTTTATCCGAGATTTGTAATGATGCTGATCAGACATTTCCTGCCAAATCTGCCACAGCTTAATGAAATTCAAAGTGTTGCGGTCATAGATAAACGAATATTTGCTGATTGTTCATCTCATCGAGGAAGACTAGCTATTCCAGTGGAGGCACCATTGTTTGGGGCAGTAATTGATCCAGATTTCCAAGTAAGGGAATATGCCAACTGGGCAGGGGATTTACCAGTTCCTCAGCAACCACAGCAACAGCGACCACAGCAACCAAGGCCTCAACAACAAAGAAGGAGGCAACGCCCATCAGCGAGACAAACCCAGGCAGCTAGGCCTTCAACTAGTCAAGTACAAGAGATAGTAGAAGCTGCAGCTGCAGGTGTGGAAGCTAGTACTTCAGATGTAGCTCCCGAAAATGATCAAAGGGCAGAAACATTAGAAGAGATATGGGCTTGAAGGCCAAATGCAAATGAGCATATTACGGCTGAGCTCGTAGGAGACATTTTGGAACCACCGGAAGGAGAAGTTGACGTTTTCAGGCAAATAGATGAGTATCAACCTGAGCCAGCAGGTGATGACAAGTCAACTTCAGATACCGAATCAGAAGAGATGGAAGAGATTGAGGTTGAAAAAGAAACAGAAGATGCTTCTGTTCACATAAGCACTTATGGATCGAGGATAGTGGTGATAAACGAAGAAGCTACAAGGAGACGAGCTTCGAGGGAGTCTGACGACTCAGATTTTGAAGAGGAAGATGTAGTTCCGTTGGTGCCTAGGCAAAGGGCCAAAAGGCATCAGTTTATGCAGGGAGCTTCCTCGGCCTCTGCTTCTGAGCCAGAAATACCTCAACCTCCACCCGTTCAAACAACCATTCCACCACCACCACCACCTGTTCAACCATCCATCCCCTCGCCAATCATTCCAACTCCCATACAATCCATACCATCCACATCATCAACCTTCGCAGACAATCAAAGGTTTTCTGAGCTATAAATCAAGGTCGACTTCCAACAAGTCCAAATCTTTCATCTGACTAAGGCTCTCAGTGAAGTACAGCAGCATAATGCCAATGTCGACATAGAGAACGCTGAGTTAAAGAAAGTTGTGGGTAAGATCGAGGAAGATAATTTGGAGCTTAAAACGTTTGTTGCCGATCAAGCTGCCGAGATTCGACCAATGCGTTCCCTAATTGAGCAATTATTGAAAAATCTAAAGGCTCAGGGGGAGACGAGTTGTCGGGATCAGGAGGAGCAGCCAAGGGGTGGAGATGATGAAGGCGATGATCCCGGTGCACCAAAAGGTAATGAGCTAGTAGATATTCCTGCTGCTCTGTATGCTGAAGTTCAGGGGGAGCCTGGTCAAGGTAGAACAGAAGGAGGAGAAGCAAGTTCCTCAAAAGTCACAGATACTGAGATACATGAAATGATTGAAGCATTAATGGATATCGATGAAGACCCTCTAGACTTTGGTTTTGATTTCGAGGACGAAATGGAAGATTTAGAAGAAGGAGAGTTCGTGCCTGAAGATGTAACTGACTGGAAATCTGATGATGAAGTTTATGTTGATGAGGATGATGAAGCGAATGAGATCATTGTTCAACAAAACCCTATCACAGATACATACGTAACAGAAGGAAATAGTGTGATTGACATAGAAGTAGTCAAAGCTGCTTTAAATGCTGAATCATCAATTGAAGAGCCTGCCAGAGAACTCACAAACGAAGAAAAAAGAAAGCTGTGGTTCAGGGTAGAGAAAAAGGAGTTGGAGCTGAAGAAAAGGATGCGTGTGCCGGGTGCTGGAGAGCTATTGGGAAATATTTTAAGCTGGTTCTTTGACCGAGAACTGCAGCTATTCATTATCAAACGAAAGGATGGCCTCCAGTATCTCAGAAGAAGATTGAAAGCGTTCAACTCCTAACCAAAAGTTGAAATAAAGGCATTAGCATGGAAAGAGCTCATTAATATCGGCGACGACCCTTATGCTGAAGTTATAGCTAAGATCATCAGAAAAGAAGGGAGGTCGAGGAAATTTGAGAGGCTCGATCCAAGAGTTGGTAAACGAGTAATGGACAATACTCGAGTTGATCCTCTAACTGGTAGACCGTGGATGAAAATTCAATATAAACCAGTTAGATGTCTAAAGAAGGTACCTCTCAAGCCTATGCCACAGAACGTCATGAAAAATCTCAATTGGTGGTACGTGGAAAGTGAGACAGGAGAAGCAGTGATGGAGGACTTCGAAGAAAAAGTAATTCTTAGAGTGTACGATCCGCTACACCTAGTGAACCTTTCCAAGGATGACCTGCAAGTGCTTTACGCTCATCAAATCTCAAGCGATGCACATATGGAATGTGAGGCTAGAAAATATCAAAATGTAGTTAAAGTGTGTATTGAGCAAGGTTTGTTTGCTGGAAGTACTTTGAATAAATCGAGTTCTTAATCAAAATGTAAATAGTTAGAAGCTATCGTCAAGGGGGAGTCTGTTGGTACACCCTATGTGACGATAGCAGTCTAAGTGTATTAGCATTTTGGTTCAAGTGATATTGCAAAGTATTGAATATTAACGATTGTTTGATATATGTATTTATATATGTTTGATAGTTATTGAGTGTATGTTTGAACTTGATTTAATGTATTACAAGAAGTTCAAACATAAAGTTAAAAGATAAATTCAAACATAAGTTAAACATATGTTCAAATAGAAGTTGAACATGAGAAATTCGAATTTAGAACAGATTCGAATTTAATATGGAGGTAAATTCGAATGTGTCATATAGGCAAACTCGAATGGGCTGTGGGCCTGGATTCGAGTTTGTCCAATGACAAACTCGAATGGACCTCTATAATTAGGGATTAACTCGAATGATTAGAGGACTTTTGCAGAATTCGTGTGAGATTAAGCAAAAGGGCGATCTCGAGTTTATCAGCTGATAGTGAGTGTTTTCGGAGAGAATCATTGCGTAGATTCGTTCGTGGTCGATCGTACAACTTTGTGGTAGTCTCCGTGTTTCGTGTGAGTGTTATATCCGTCAAGCCGCTAACGAGGATTCCGCACTCGTTGACGGTGTCGCGTCTAGATAGATCTGTGTAGTGCAAGACCTTACATAGATCTCCAATAGGATGGGTTCAGAATATCGTGAAAGGTCTTCAAAGCATCATGGAACCAGAGTCTTCTAGAACATATATAGTGGCTGCCAAGGAAATGAAGATTGTACAGGTTGATCTATATGAAAAATCCATGACATATAGACTCAAACTGGCAAATGGATCCGGCAGGTTCTATGGTATTGAATTTCTTGATCTTCCAAAAGAATGGCTACATCAGATGAATACAATGAAGATTAATTGTGATACTAAAGAGTTGAAAAGAAACTTCACAAAGGCTCTAAGGCAGAAGCTAGCACAACTGTGAATATGTAAGTTTTTGGATGCCTTAGTTTGTATATAACAGTTTTACTTTGTAAAAATTTCCTTAAGTCCTGTAAAGAAACTTAAAGTCTTGGTTAAGAATTTAAGTTAGGGGGAGATTATTGGGAAATAATCTAAGTATGTCAAGCTGTTAGTTAGGATTTCTCAGACTGTTAGTAGTATTTATATGTAATTACAAAATTCAAGAAACTCGAGCTGCTAGTGCAAAATGTTCAAGCTGCTAGAGTTAAAGTTCAAGTTGTTTCAGAAGTTGATAACAGAAAGTGCTACAAATCATGAAGTGATAAAGATTTCAAGATTTGAAGATCTTCCAAAGATATCTACTCAAGAGAAATCGCAGATTGTCAAGGAAACAAATCAGAAGGTTATAAATAGAGATAGACTAGGTCTTTCTTATGTAATTTTTTGGTGCTCAGCAATTGAAATTGTAACTCGTATTTTGATTAAGTTTCTCAAGCCTCTAAGGTTGTAAAACCCTAAGAACAATTTGTGTTCTTCATCTAATCAAACAGATTAGAGGTTCTTGTAATCAGTGGTTGGTAATACAAAGGTTTTGGTATTAATTGTGTTTACTGATTTAAATTGTTCTGTTCTTATTGTTTAGAAAGTTTTTCTTAAAACAATTAAGTGTTATTCCGCAAACTTCTTAATTGGACTTTGATTCAAAACAAGATTATTGGTTTAACTCTGATATATTCAAACCAATTAATATTAGGTGATTTGATCTTGACACAAGAAGATTGGATTTCAACTTGGAAAAATCGTGTTCTTCACAAAAAAAAAAAACATCCATATAAGTGAATTCCTTTCATTATTTGTTAGTTTTTTCAGCGTGATTTGAAGGTTGATGTTTGGATCTAGAGATATTGTTCTTCAAGTTTTTTTTTTTTTTTTGAATTTTCATGGGGATTCATCGAAATTAATCATAGATTTGTAGAAATTAGAGGTTGAAATCTGTTTAAAAGTTGTTTTTTTATTATTTTCGGGCATTAAGGGATCATTAATTTTGGTTTTACATCATTTGGAGTTGGGTTTTTAAAGTTTTGGAAACTGTTCATGGTGTTCAACAGCAGCTTCTGCTGCGTTTTTCGGACCATCCGAAATTCGGACCTTCACTCAATTTGAATTTCGGACCCATACTCCATCCGTTTTTCGGACCATCAAGATATGCAACTACTATCAAGATATCAACAAATAGCTCAACAATGTGTTCAACATTGTAAAACAACGAGATACATGAACATTACGTAACGCTAATGCTAGAATTCATAGAGATCGGTTTATAGTTCAAAAGCCTTCCAATGAAGTCACAATGGCCCCGAGAATGGCTAAAGCTTGCAATCAAGCTCCTTTCGACACAATTCACCTAAAAGCATTCATAACGCATACACGTAAGCCCCCGAACACAATATAAGCCCCTAAGAGTGGCCTATGAGTATTGGGATATCAAACTGAAAGCACTAAGTCCAATTGAGGCCCTAGGAGTTTCGGAATTGATCAAAGGCCCTCCTCAAACCCTTTAAACACGTAATCTATAAGTGTATTGCAACTATAAGACCAAAGCATCGACCCCCAACCAAGAAAACTCAATTTAGGGGACAGAAACATGGTAAGGGCGTGACCTATGGGGTGGTCCCGTCATAATCACTGCTGGTTCAGCCTGCCAGCTCCTTTTCTTGACATAATTGCACCTCAACCCCCAAAACTTCCATAAATGCTTTTGTAACTTTAAAGGGACTTTACCAACAATATTTATAGCATATTAAGGTAATTTTAACACTTTAAACATATTATAATCGTGTCCTAACATTCTATGATTCCATGGAATTCATATGAACTTCAACCGAGTCCTAGAATGGCCAAAAACTCCAACCGACAATGTCACACCACGTTACCCCGGTTGGCAACGAAGCGTGACGTCGCGGAAGCGTAACCATAATCATAATGAACGGCCACTATATGGACGTTTTCAAAAATACATCGGTATAACTTTAAAAGATATAAATGTTTTACATAACCTGAAAATGATAAAGAGTAGTTCGCAAGGTACAGAGATTTAAATACATAATTAAATTATCCAAAATAATGCAAGTAAATCTCCGACGGTTTGAAACTGAGTGCGACTCCTTAAATGCGGAAGCTTGAAAATACTACGGATGTGATGGACTTGCCTTAATTTCCTGAAAATACACGCTAAAATACGTCAACAAAATTGTTGGTGAGCTCATAGGTTTACACGTAAATCTGACTTGTATGGACAACAATAATAGAGATTGAATTTATAAAATCATAAATTCCATGTTATCTATTACATATAAACCACCATGCAACCGAAGCTTGATTAAAATGAGTTTGCCCTGTGCAGTATTCCCATACGTAATACCGTGTGTTAAATATATATGCACTCGCTGTTAGCCGACCCGAACTAACCCGAATGGGGGACATGACTCCCGATAGATCTATCCACAATATATTCGCGCTTACAAATAAATGCAATTAACGGTTCATGATATAAGGGCTGATGGAACCACATGTGTAATACATAATAGAAATGTAGATATTTTCGTGTCCATATAAAAACGAAGCATGTATTTCATCCCCAAAGCATAACAGTGTGAAAATAGGGGCTATGAGAAACTCACCGAGATTGCGATGGCAAAACGAGCGTAAAAAGCTTTTTAGCGTAAATGGATGGATGATGCGTCGAGTGAGTTTAATCGAGTCCTAAATGATAATAAGGACTTAATATCTCTAATATATGATAATATATATATTTATAGATTTTTATGTCTTAAATCACCCAACATTACAAGTTTATAAATAAAACCCGCTTAAAACGTCAAGTTTATATATATATATATATATATATATATATATATATATATATATATATATATATATATATATAATTTTCCAGCTTTTTCGGAGGTTTTTCGGCATACTTTGAGGCTGTTTTTGACCAAGCTCCAAAACGTTTTAGGCTTTGGTTTTCTAGGACATTAAACTACTATATACAAAGGATTTTTAGAATCAACAACGGCCATTTTCGAGATGTTTAGGTTGGTGAAAAAAGCTCGTTAAAAACCCTATGTTGGCCATTTTTGAGCTGTCAAACTTTCAGTTTCCCAAATAATTTCTGGAGGTCTTAAACTCCAAAATAAATTATGAAAAATTTCAGATCTATATTTCAGACGTAGATCTAACTTTTGAGACAAGAATCAACTCATTTCGTTGAGTTATGAATTAGTTATGATTTTTCAAAGTCGATATAAATTTTCTGCCGAAAATCCGCAGTTTTATAAACTTGAAACAACTTATGATACTTGTTGTTTATTCAAAGACTACTTGTATAAAAGTTATATATCACATATATAACACATGTTTCCATAATATTAACATGTTTATAATGTGTTCATACATTCATAAACACATTTAAAGAAACAACTTAAAAATAAAAACTAGAAACTTATAAACTTGAGTTTTTATGAAACTTGTTGTTGTTGGTGATTATATATATTATGCAAGACTTATATAAACATAAATGTATGATGAAATAAGTTAGTATTTACTTACTTTGATGTTCTTAGAATAATGAAAATGAGTAGAAGGTTGGATCTTCAAAGATTTCACCAAAAACACCTTGCAAATGTGAAGAACACTTAAAAGAAAATGGTGGGTTGTGTGTGTGTGTGTATGGCCGGTTTTTGGAGAGGAGAAAGAGAGGTTTTGGTGTTTTGAAAGTGTGAAGAAAATGCAAGGAGTTAGGGTCTTATTTATAGAGGTGAAAAAGGTGATGAAATGATGAAAATAGTAGTAAAATCTTACTTGAAATGAAAGAGGAGGATTTGATGTGGAAATGTTGAGTAAAAAAATATTTCATAGGTCCTTTGTTGTCCTCCCTTGGCCGGCCTATATGGTCAATATTATGAGGTATTTCTATCTTTTTTTTTTTGTATAAATGTATTTAGAAATGTATTCTTGTATTTCCCTTTTCTTGTAAATTTATAAATACTTTTGGATGCATTGTTTTAATGACTTGTTTTAGTCTTGCATAATTAATGTTAAGTAATTGTATTAGTGTATGATTAGTGTCACTAATCATAATTTAATTATGTACTTCGTTGAATTAATCCTTCATATCGTAAATTGATCAGATTAATTGATTTCCCGATTCATCGCACCGATGAATTTGATTCTAATTGAGTTGAATTTTCTAATAAACCTTGTTAATCACTTGATTAATTTCTAATGACCACTGATTAGGCTATAATTGACTATTAAATACATATTGTGTCATTGTTGCTAACCTGGTTTAGTGCCGGATGTTACAGTCTCCCCCTGTTAAGGGAATTTCGTCCCGAAATTAGCTCGTGTTCTCCACTTCTTGAGTATTTGAGAACAGATGAGGGTATTTTTCTCGGAACTGGTCTTCGCGTTCTAATGTATACTCAAGACCTCGCTTAGAGTTCCATCTGACTTTTACTATCGGGATCCGACTGTGCTTTAGTTTCTTGACTTCTCGGTCCATTATTTCTACAGGTTGCTCAATGAAGTTCAACTTATCGTCTAACTCCAGCTCGTCCATAGGTATAACGAGTGATTCATCAGCCAGACACTTCTTAAGATTGGACACGTGGAAGGTATTATGAACGTTACTAAGCTCTGGGGGCAGATCGAGTCGGTAAGCTACCGGGCCAATTCTTTTGGTGATCTTGAATGGTCCGATATAACGAGGATTGAGTTTTCCTCGTTTCCCAAAACGGATACGCCCTTCCAAGGCGAGACTTTTAACATTACTTGATCTCCCTCTTGGAATTCCAAATCCTTCCGTCGAACGTCTGCATAACTTTTCTGTCGATCCCGCGCGATCTTTAACCGGTTACGAATCTGGCCTATCTTTTCTGTAGTCTCCTGAATGATCTCAGGTGCAGTAATCTGATTATCTCCTACTTCAGCCCAACAAAGTGGCGATCGAAACTTTCGCCCGTAGAGTGCCTCGAATGGGGCGGTCTTAATACTTGAGTGATAGCTGTTGTTATAGGAAAACTCCACTAATGGCAGGTGCCTATCCCAACTTTTGCCAAAGTCGATAACATATGCCCTTAGCATGTCTTCCAACGTCTGAATCGTCCTTTCACTCTGACCATCCGTTTGTGGGTGGTAGGCTGTGCTCATATCGAGACGTGTACCCAGTACTTCTTGCAATGACTGCCAAAATCTTGATGTGAACCGGCTGTCCCTGTCTGATATAATCGATATTGGCACTTCATGCCTTGAGACGACTTCTTTAAGATAGATTCGTGTTAACTTATCTATTTTATCAGTCTCCTTGATTGGCAGGAAGTGTGCGGTCTTGGTAAGTCGATCCACAATCACCCACATGGTGTCATAACCTCCAGAAGTCTTCGGCAACTTGGTGATGAAATCCATGGTGATGTTTTCCCACTTCCACTAGGTTATTTCTGGTTGAACTAGCAATCCTAATGGTTTCTGGTGCTCAGCCTTAACCTTCAAACATGTTAAGCACTGCTGACATAGGTAGCAATGTCAGCCTTCATGTTTGGCCACCAGTACATTCCCTTCAAGTCGTGATACATGTTATCTGACCCTGGATGAATAGCATATCTTGTCTTATGCCCTTCATCCATGACCAGCTTCCTTACTCCTCCGAATTTTGGTAACCAAATTCTGCCCATGAAGTACCGACATCCATCTGGCTTGATTTCAAACTGCTTATCCATACCTCTCAAGGCTTCATCCAGTAGATTACCCTCCTTGACTGCTTCTTCTTATGCCTCGCGGACTTCAGAGTTTAGGTTTGACTGTATAGTCATGACCAAAGCTCGGACTCTCAATGGTTTAACCTGTTCCTTTCGGCTCAGGGCATCCGCTACGACATTTGCCTTCCCCGGATGGTAACGAATTTCGCAGTCATAATCGCTAAGCAATTCAACCCAACGACGTTGCCTCATATTTAACTCTTTCTGATTCAGGATATGCTGAAGGCTTTTATGGTCTGTGAATACCGTGCACTTAGTTCCGTACAGGTAGTACATTCATATTTTGAGAGCAAACACCACTGCTCCAAGCGCCAAGTCATGAGTCGTATAGTTCACCTCGTGAATTTTGAGCTGACGTGATGCGTAAGCAATGACTTTATCCCTTTGCATGAGCGCACAACCTAATCCATGGTGTGAGGCATCACAGTAGACCACAAAATTTTCAGTCCCTTTAGGAAAGGACAGAATTGGTGCACTACACAATCTTTGCTTTAACTGCTGAAACGCCTTTTCTTGCTCTTCACCCCAGATATATTTTACATCCTTCCGAGTCAACTCTGTTAGGGAACCTGCTATCTTTGAGAAGTTTTCAATAAATCGCCTATAATAACCGGCAAGTCCTAGAAATTGGCGGATTTCCGTGGGAGTTCTAGGAGTTGCCCAGTTCTTTATGGCCTCGATTTTTGATGGATCAACTTGGATTCCCTGGCTGTTGATCACATGTCCAAGGAATTTAACTTCTCGCAACCAAAATTCACATTTTGAAAATTTGGGGTATAACTGTTCCTTCTCTAACAACTCCAAGATCAGTTTGAGATGTTGTTCGTGCTCCTCCTTATTTCTGGAATAGATGAGGATATCGTCTATGAACACTATTACAAATTTGTCCAGATACGGTTTACACACTCGATTCATGAGGTCCATGAATACGGCTGGTGCGTTGGTCAAACCGAATGGCATTACCTTGAATTCGTAATGTCTATAACGAGTTCTGAATGCTGTCTTGGGAATGTCTTCTTCTCGAACCTTTACTTGATGATAACCGGATCGCAGATCAATCTTAGAGTAGAAGCTAGATCCCTGTAGTTGGTCAAACAGGTCGTCAATTCTGGGAAGCGGGTAGCGGTTCTTTATTGTTAACTTGTTTAGTTCCCGGTAGTCTATGCACATCCTGAAGGATCCATCTTTCTTTTTCACGAACAAGACCGGAGCTCCCCAAGGTGAGGAACTTGGTCGAATGAATCCTTTATCCATCAACTCTTGTAATTGATTGGATAGCTCTTGCATTTCAGAATGAGCGAGTCTATATGGGGCTCTTGCGACCGGTGCAGTTCCCGGCACCAAATCGATTTGAAATTCTACTTGCCTAGTTGGCGGAAGTCCAGGAAAATCTTCCGGGAAGACCTTCGGATAGTCACAAACCACTGGAATATCCTCGAGTCGTTTCTCCTCCGACTCCTAGTCTGCAATCTGTACTAATACCGCATGGCACCCTTTTCTAAGGCACTTTAATGTTCTTAGGCCGGATATGACATTCAGCTGACGGTTCTTTCTTTCCCCTTGGACTGTTAGGACCTTCTTCTTGTGGAGTGGTATCCATACCACTTTCTTACCGCACAAAATCTCGGCATGATTGTGTGACAACCAATCCATGCCAATTACTACATCAAAACTTCCGAGTTCTATAGGCATCAAGTCTATCTTAAAGGGATGATCTGCCAGCTTTAGTGTGCATTCCTTAATAATACTACTTGCCTCTATTATTTTGCCGTCAGCGAGTTCTATAGTATAAGAGTTGTCTAAGGGAAAAGGAGTGGCATTCAATTGTTTACTAAACTTATCAGATATAAAGCTCCTATCAGCCCTAGTATCAAAGAGTACGTAAGCGTACATGTCATTTAAAAGAAATGTACCTGATACCACATGGGGATCCTAACGAGCGTCACCTGCTCCTAACACAAAAGCTCTCCCCTGAGCTCCTCCACCAATTCTCAACTTCGAGCACTCACTCTTGAAGTGCCCAGCAGCTCCACATTCATAGCAGCCTCTCTGATTGCCGTGATTGACACCCGGGGTTCCAAATTTACAGTCTTTGGCCACATGACCAATACGTTTGCATTTTCCACAAGGGGTTGGGCAGGGACCCTTCTTGTGATGAAAGGTGCATTGGGTGCAGAAAGGCTTGGTACCTGTGTAGCCGTTCCTTGACTCAGCTCCTGCTACATAAGCCTTGATGGTCTTGGGCTTCTTGGATTGCGAGCCCGTATTACTCCCGGACTTGTCCTCCCACTTCCTCTTGTTTTCCCCGGCCTTGGCTTCATTTCTCCGGGACACTTGATCCATAAGATTGTTGGCCATTTTGATGGCATCTTGTATGGTGGATGGGTTGGAGGCAGTGACATTTCCTTAAATTTGAGGAGCGAGTCCCCAAATGTAACGCTCGATTTTTTTGTACTCAGGGGTCACCATCTGAGGGCACAGAATACTTAGTTCATGCAATCGGTTGGTGTACCCAGCTACATCCGTTCCCTTCATAGCCAGATTCCAAAATTCTGACTCCATTTTCTGTAGCTCATTACTCGGGCAATACTCATCGGTCATCATCTGCTTCAACTCGGTCCAGGCGAGTTGGTAAGTTGCATCAATCCCCACAGACTGGGTATACGAGTTCCACCATGTCAAGGCGCTGTCTTGCAGAGTGTGGGTGGCGAACTTCACCTTCTCCTTCAATGCATCTGCTAACACGGAAGACAGACTCCAACTTTTCGAACCATCGTACTAATCCAACGGCTCCTTCAGTTCCATTGAAGTATTGGGGCTTGCAGCTCAAAAACCCCTTAATACCACAACCCTTTGGGTGGGTTCAGTTCCTCCCGTGGTGCGGCTAGCACCACCATCTCCATTGGCTGAACTGTTTCTATTGGTCTCGTAAGTGGCTATAGCAGCAGCCACTCTTTGTGCAACTAGTTCCTCAATTTCTGCGGCGTTCATAACTCGTCTTGGCGGCATTATCTTAAAGTTTAAAGAAAATAGCATAGTGTAAGAAGTTGAATCTTAAAGATGTAATTTTTCTTAAGGCACAACACTATAATCATCAAACACAATTTCATAAATAACTTGCAATATTCATTAATCATTCATAACTTTCTTACATTGGGCGGGTTATTACCCGAAAATTTTTAATCCTACACTATTACATAATAATTTCCTAATATTACAAAGACAGAGGAGGGGGTACTAGGTGCGGGAGTGATCAGGGGTCTCTCCCTTTTCCAAAGCGTTGAGGCGCTGTGTCAGCTCCTCATTACGGGCCTCGCTCTCGGCTAATCGTTGCTGAAGCTCGTTCAGTCCGTCCTGCTGAATGGCGAGGGCGTGCTGGTTGGCCCAGTATATGTTGGAGTTTTGTAACTCCTCCCGCTCTAAACGAGCGGTCATTTCTCCGATGTCTTGATTAAGCAACCGGAGTTGGAGATCATGCCTTGAAGACCATGCTACCAAGAGTGGTATGGTCTGTTCGGCGGGTTCTTGGGTGAGTGATGGAATAGGTGCGGAGGATGGTCCTCCGATCTCAAAGTGGGAAGGGATTCCTTCCTCTTGCCTCCACTCACGGATGGTCTCAGGTATCCAGCCCCATCGTCGGGCATCTATACGTCGGTGCGGTGGTGGGGGATTTGGTTGTGGGGTCGAGATGGGAATAGTCTCCCGTCTCGGCGTGATCACCCGCTTTCGGGGTGTATACAACATTTTAGGGTCGTTTGGATAAGGCCGATATGGCTTAAATGATGGCTCTGCCGGGTGGTATGGAATGCGGGCGGGGACTGTTGGGGGCGGTGGATCCTCTCCGTCATCATCTTCTTCCATCGGTTCCTCTTCTGACTCTCCCATTGGTTCTTCGGAGGGGTCTTCTTCTTCAGATAGTTCTCCTTCAGTGAAAACCTCAGTGACTGCGGGGCTCGTAGGGGTGTACTCATCCTCTGAATCTGACAAGATGATGGTCTCCGGGTGGGACATGTTTTCTGCTATCAAGGTCCATTCATAGTCTTTTAGTTAGTTACAAAATATTTTTAAAATCAGTAAACTTAAGTGCAGTTATAGTCTAGGTTACTAATGCAACCTCGTTCACTATAACTATGGCTCTGATAACAATCTGTCACACCACGTTACCCCGGTTGGCAACGAAGCGTGACGTCGCGGAAGCGTAACCATAATCATAATGAACGGCCACTATATGGACGTTTTCAAAAATACATCGGTATAACTTTAAAAGATATAAATGTTTTACATAACCTGAAAATGATAAAGAGTAGTTCGCAAGGTACAGAGATTTAAATACATAATTAAATTATCCAAAATAACGCAAGTAAATCTCCGACGGTTTGAAACTGAGTGCGACTCCTTAAATGTGGAAGCTTGAAAATACTATTGATGTGATGGACTTGCCTTAATTTCCTGAAAATACACGCTAAAATACGTCAACAAAATTGTTGGTGAGCTCATAGGTTTACACGTAAATCTGACTTGTATGGACAACAATAATAGAGATTGAATTTATAAAATCATAAATTCCATGTTATGTATTACATATAAACCACCATGCAACCGAAGCTTGATTAAAATGAGTTTGCCCTGTGCAGTATTCCCATAAGTAATACCGTGTGTTAAATATATATGCACTCGCTGTTAGCCGGCCCGAACTAACCCGAATGGGGGACATGACTCCCGATAGATCTATCCATAATATATTCGCGCTTACAAATAAATGCAATTAACGGTTCATGATATAAGGGCTGATGGAACCACATGTGTAATACATAATAGAAATGAAGATATTTTCGTGTCCATATAAAAACGAAGCATGTATTTCATCCCCAAAACATAACAGTGTAAAATAGGGGCTATGAGAAACTCACCGAGATTGCGATGGCAAAACGAGCGTAAAAAGCTTTTTAGCGTAAATGGATGGATGATGCGTCGAATGAGTTTAATCGAGTCCTAAATGATAATAAGGACTTAATATCTCTAATATATGATAATATATATTAATATCTCTAATATATGATAATATATATATTTATAGATTTTTATGTCTTAAATCACCCAACATTACAAGTTTATAAATAAAACCTGCTTAAAACGTCAAGTTTATATATATATATATATATATATATATATATATATATATATATATATATAATTTTCCAGCTTTTTCGGAGGTTTTTCGGCCTACTTTGAAGCTATTTTTTACCAAGCTCCAAAACGTTTTAGGCTTTGGTTTTCTAGGACATTAAAGTACTATATACAAAGGATTTTTAGAATCAAGAACGGCCATTTTTCGAGATGTTTAGGTTGGTGAAAAAAGCTCGTTAAAAACCCTATGTTGGCCATTTTTGAGCTGTCAAACTTTCGGTTTCCCAAATAATTTCTGGAGGTCTTAAACTCCAAAATAAATTATCAAAAATTTCAGATCTATAGTTAAGACGTAGATCTAACTTTTGAGACAAGAATCAACTCATTTCGTTGAGTTATGAATTAGTTATGATTTTTCAAAGTCGATATAAATTTTCTGCCGAAAATCCGTAATTTTATAAACTTGAAACAACTTATGATTCTTGTTGTTTATTCAAAGACTACTTGTATAAAAGTTATAAAAGTTATATATCACATATATAACACATGTTTTCATAATATTAACATGTTTATAATGTGTTCATACATTCATAAACACATTTAAACAAACAACTTAAAAATAAAAACTAGAAACTTATAAACTTGAGTTTTTATGAAACTTGTTTTTGTTGGTGATTATATATATTATGCAAGACTTATATAAACATAAATGTATGATTAAATAAGTTAGTATTACTTACTTTGATGTTCTTAGAATAATGAAAATGAGTAGAAGGTTGGATCTTCAAAGATTTCACCAAAAACACCTTGCAAATGTGAAGAACACTTTAAAAAAATGGTGGGTTTTGTGTGTGTGTATGGCCGGTTTTTGGAGAGGAGAAAGAGAGGTTTTGGTGTTTTGAAAGTGTGAAGAAAATGCAAGGAGTTAGGGTCTTATTTATAGAGGTGAAAAAGGTGATGAAATGATGAAAATAGTTGTAAAATCTTACTTGAAATGAAAGAGGAGGATTTGATGTACAAATGTTGAGTGAAAAAAATATTTCATAGGTCCTTTGTTGTCCTCCCTTGGCCGGCCTATATGGTCAATATTATGAGGTATTTCTATCTTTTTTTTTGTATAAATGTATTTAGAAATGTATTCTTGTATGTCCCTTTTCTTGTAAATTTATAAATACTTTTGGATGCATTGTTTTAATGACTTGTTTTAGTCTTGCATAATTAATGTTAAGTAATTGTATTAGTGTATGATTAGTGTCACTAATCATAATTTAATTATGTACTTCGTTGAATTAATCCTTCATATCGTAAATTGATCAGATTAATTGATTTCCCAATTCATCGCATCGATGAATTTGATTCTAATTGAATTGGATTTTCTAATAAACCTTGTTAATCACTTGATTAATTTCTAATGACCACTGATTAGGCTATAATTGACTATTAAATACATATTGGGTCATTGTTGCTAACCTGGTTTAGTGCCGGATGTTACAGACAACATCAAGCTTCAATTGAGCTTGTATTCAATTCTAGTAAATTCCATAGCAATATTAGACATATTTAGGTTACTTTTAGGCATTCAATTCATATTTAAACATTAAAACCTAATTCCATAATACTTAGGAACTCATTGTGACATTTCAACGGACACGTGTTGTGCGGTTTAGACTTAAAAAACGAAGTTGAGTCTTTGCACATGTTTTTTGTTATCCGATACATGGAAACACTTTAATAACTTATATACATACTTTCTAAACATACTAGAATCATTACATAACAACTATGGTTCTATATAATTCCTAAGAACTCCATTTGAGTTCTTCAATAGGCTAACACCCTAACCAAGCCTTCAAAACTCCAAATGAGTTTCTACTTGTTTCCATTCAATTCCGTTGCAATATATAATCTATTTGGTTCATAATTTATCATATGAAACATCCAAGAACAATTCAAATCAGTCCATTCACCATTGGAGCTCAAATGAAGCTCCAACTTAGGTTTCACCCAAGTTCAACAAATTCTAACTCCAAATGAGTTTTTACTTGACTCAAATTAATATCATATCACTAATTAACATATTTGAATCATAAACTAACATATAAACTTACTAAATCAACAAAACTCTTTCCATTTCCATCATTGAAACTCGAATGGAGCTTCAGTTTGGGTTTCCACTCACATCACCCAATCCACCCAACAAATCACATATTTATGATCCAAATACATATATAAACCATAAACATTAACATACACTTGATATTTAAGTCAATTCCCAACTCAATATAATAAACCCATTTAGGGCTAGATTCTTCAAAATGAAGAACTAGTGAAGAGGAACAAGAAAGAGGTAAACATGAGAATGATATACCTTCAATGAAGTTTCAAATATCTAAGGTTATCCTACAATCTTTCAATCTTTGGTCAAGAACTCCAAACCCTAGCTCTCTCCCTCTCCATTTTCTCTTCAAACTTTGCAAGACATAAAATGGGTATGGGTGTGTGCATATGAACGATTTCAAGATAGAAAAAGGGGGGATTTTGGCCTTTGGCCAATCCCACCCCTCCACTCTTCACCAATTAACAACCTACACCCTCCCAACTCATCTTTTATTTAAAATACAAACCACATTGCTACAACTTGCATTTAATTAACAAATCAATACCCAAATGAGTAGTTTTGACATAATTATACTAATATATTCAAACACTGCATTAATCGATTCTTATGTCATACTAATCATTATTTTATTGTCAAAGTACATTACCTGATCTTGTCATTTTAATACAAACCAACATTTTATTTTTCTTTTATCATTCAAGTCCTAATAATAGAAATTATCACTAATATTTAGCAATAAACTCATAATATTGCACTTAAGTTCACAATTATAATTGTTTCACAAAGTTGAATACCCTTTTAATTTATTAGGGTGTTACACTATTGAGCAGTGCAACCAAGGACACGAATTTTGAAAACCATTCTTATGGTTATGTTTTGTGTGAATGATGAAAACAAGTTATGCATTTACATGTCTTTTTATAATAATGAATTGATAGTCTTATATTACATCTGTGTATTTGTAAGTGTTGAAATGCTACTCATATTCAAGCAACTATAAAACACCATTAACAAATGCAAGTAACTTGAAATACTTTAATTATTACTCATAATAACGCCATTGTATAGATTTCTTTGTTGTTTGACATCTACAAAAAGAAGGGTCTATAACCACTGATGAGTAATGCTTCCTGTCCAAAATGTACCAAAAGACTGCATAGCCACATACTATGTTTACTTACTAAAGTGGCCAACAAATTAGTTTCATGGTATGTATTGATTAGCTAATACCTTTGTTGGTCTTCAGCTTGCTCTATTTTCTTCAAGATTGATGGACAGATATCATCAGTCCATTTTTCATGCTTCTGCCTCATCCTTTCCATTATAATCACCTAATTGATTCAAGCATGGTGATAATTGTTTGCCTCGTAGTCTCTAGTATCAGTGAGTTTAAACACTCACTAATACGATTCTCCACTAGGGGTGAGCTCGGTACCGGACCGTACCGAACCGGTACCGAACCCGAAAATACCGAAACCAAATTATTAGTTTTGAAAGAACCGAATATCGAACCGTATAAGTTTATATGGTGTCGGTTCGGTTTGGTTCTGGGTCCGGGTTTTCGGTGCCAGTCACGTATTTGGACCGAATAAGGAAAATACATCAAATACCAAACATACATCACCAAATATTGCACCCGAATACCGAATTCGTATTACCGAATATCAAATACCAAACAAAGTTTAACGTTTTAAAGTTACAAATACCGAATTTTAGCTAATTTATATATTCGGATCGGGATCGGGATATTCAGGATAAATATGGTACCGAAACCGAGAGTACCGAATACCGAATTTTAGCTAATTTAAAAACCGAGTACCGGACCGAATATATTAATTCGGTATCGGTCGGTACCGGTACCGGTTTGGTACCGGTTCGGGTTCGGGAAATGGTACCCGTCGCTCACTCCTATTCTCCACAACATCACATAGTCTTCCGTACATGAAAGCTCTGCACCATGATATGGGCTTTCTTGCCATCAAGTGGTTGTATGCATCAGGATCAACATCCTTGATTTGACACATTACTTCCTCAAATTGTTGAGGATAACTTGCTTTAAATGCTGCCCAAAATAAATTTATAAACTGAACACCATTAAACCTTCCTAAAATTTGCATAAATGTGCCTAGCACATTGTCCATGCTCAGCACATGGCATGACATCCTTAACAGACTCGATTAGACTTTGTAAGAAGAAACCCACAATTTCATTAGACAATTGATTTACGATGCTCAAACATATATTAAGAAATTAATGCATACCTTATGTTGGTGTGAAATCAGTGTAATGTCTTCACCATTATGAAGATCGTGATCATCTTTAAGCAATTCACAAAACCAAGTCCAGTTCTCTTTATTTTCAACTGTTACAACAGCCCAAGCAACAGGGAAAATTTGATTATCCTCATCCCTACTAGAAGCAGAAAGTAGTTCTTCCTTGCATATTCCTTGCAAAAAAACATCCATATAGACCAATCACTCTTCTACAACCATGTAACCAACCTTGTTTCAAACTTGCCAAGCAAATATAAAAACCTTGAAAGTAACTTTTCCCATCAGATTGAACATCCACATGCATCTTCACAGTGCTACCAATGTTTGTCCTCCTAATCTCCTCTGCATAACTCCACAACTTTTCATAATGTTTTTTCATATCCTCTTCATAAACATTCAAAGCATGTGATTTGCTCTAGTACATTGATTCCTTTGAGACTTGAGAATTATATTTTTCATGACAGCATCTTGGATTTCATGCAGTTTGATTGATGGGTTACCTTTTATCCTATGCCCAAACATTTTTGCAATGAACTTGTAGTTCATTATAGGTCCAAACTTAAAGTTCCTCACACAATTATGTTCCTCAATCAAAGACTTTACTTGAAAGGACCTCTCTGTTTTCATCCATGTGGCCCATAACCTCCAACGACAACTTGGATGTTCAGCAGTACCTTTACTACACCTAGCCAACAACTTTGAGTGATCATTTTTTTCAAACCATATTTGATAGCCATTAGCTAATGCATAGTTAATTATGCATTCTTTCAGTTGCATGGTGCTTTCATACCTCTCCCCTAATGCAGGTTTCATTCTCCTCCAATGTATCTTAGAATATGCTTAGGATACTTCACACAAGAATCTGTTTTATTCTCTACAGTTTATTCTTCTTGACCTAAATCTTGTTGTTCTTCAGCATTACTCCAAACATCCATATATATAGTTTCATCATCTTTTGATGAGTTAAAAAGACCATTCATTACCAACTCATGTTCATCTACGATATTGCTCCCTCTTTAGAGCCACTAAGTTTTTTTTTTTCTAAATTCTATCAATTCATCCACACCTTCAGAAATATGATCCAATGATGCTGTATCATCATCTTCATCATCGTCATTAAGACCTAGCTCATTATCCTCACTATCACTATTATTACCACACTCAACATAAACATTCTCATCTTCACCTAAATATTCACTTAAGTCTTCGCCAACATGATCAAGAAACACGATCATCGTACCTTGGTTTTTCAGACCATGATAAAAAAAATTTTTTTACATATACATCACATATTATTTTCCCTAAACCACCACATTGCTGCATTTTACAAGAACAAAGTAATAAACCTCATAAAATAGACAATCTGTTTCTTTTTATAGAAATGATGTAACATCCCATTTTCGAGATAATTGCGTGTAATTATTTTAGTGGATGTTTAATATATTATTATGGCGTGGGTCCAATGATAGCTCGATTAGTGGATATATACGTGTCGGGATTGTGAGTTACGTGTCTCCGGGTAATTAAATTAGTGGATTAATTATATATTTGGGTTCGTGGATTTAAATGGGTTAAGTGGATATTAATTGTGAAATTGGGGTATTGGGTTCGGGTTATGGGGTCGGAACCCGTCAAAAATGAAAAACGTATACACACGTTTCCTTTATCCTTTCCTTTTCCTTCTTTTGGCAAAATTTGAGAAATAGAGTATGTTGTGTGTGTGCAAAGTGAAGCAACAGCAGGGAGAAGAATATTAATCGAGATTTGGGAGCTGAAATCGGATCTTCATCTTTTTGCTTGAAGTTCTTGAGTTTTGAGGTAAGAAAATCATGGGTTTGGTTGCTAAAATTCGAGATGTATGTGTGTGTTATTGAGAGTTTTGGTTTCTGGAATTGTATGGGTTATATATGTTTGAGTTTTGTGTATTTAAGTACTGAAAATCGGGTTTTAGAGGAGTTTGATATCTCCTGGTCAGCCATGGCGTCGAGCATGGGAAGAAGAAGACTGCGCGAGCGCGGCCGGGATGGGCGCGGCGCGACCGCGATGCGCGGCGCGGCCGCGGTGCCTGGGGCGCGGGCGCGATCGAGGCAGGGTCGGTTTGGCCGATTTTCGGGTGTAAGTTGCTTGTTTGGGGTCGTGTTTGAGTCGTGTTAGTTCATGGTACTTATATTTGGGTTATGTGATCTATTGGTCGGACTTTGTTGGGATTGTTTTTGGGTCGGGTTTTCATTGAGATTTTGGGGTTCGATTTGAGATCTCGGTTGGGGTTTTCGGGGTTTCGTTGGATCATTTTGAGTTTGAGTCAGGTTGCGTTCATTGTGAGATGTGTCTGTGGGTTTGTATTATCGGTTGGGATTGAGATTAATGTTTTGGGATCTGTGTGATTTCAGGGACGAGTCAGCGAGCCGAGCCGAGTCAGAGATTCTGAGATTTGTGGAATTATCAGGTGAGTACTCGAGTTCTTTTTTTAAACCCGGGACCGTTTTGCGAGTCGTGGTTGTGTAGCTGTTGTTGTATGTGTATATTGTGCAATGTGTTTGAGACAGGGACGCGAGCCATAGGTATGATTCTATTCTTACATATGTGATATATGTGCATGAGATGAGATCCAGTCCGGGGTCCGTGATGAGTTCCATACGGACGGTGATTCGCGATGGGTTATCGCGCAGGTTGACTGTCCCTAACAGTCCTTGGGGCGTGTATACACGGCAGGGCCTGTAGCCGGTTCGCGCCCGTGCTACAGGGTTGTGGCTAACCACCGGTGTACACGGTCGTTAGCTGGGGAAGGGTCCCCCTTAGTGATTCTGTGTGCAGGGCTTTGGATCTCATGCTATGTGTTCATACCTGTATTGAGATGTTGATTGCCAAGAACAGAGATTGAGCTTGTGTTGTGTGTACGTGTTATGTGTATGCGTGTTATGTGTTTACCGTGCAGAGTCTAACCCTCGCGTACTCACGAGCTTCCGAGCTTACGTATTCGAGTCTACCGTGTTCAGGGTATCAGAGAAGAGAAGGGTAGCTGTTCTTGTTGATCCAGGATCGAGAGTCATCGGGAAGGCTTTGTGCTAGTTTTGTGTAGTGATCTGTTCAGTACTGGTTATGTTAGTACCTTTTGGGTTGTGTAATCAGCGGATTATGTGTTAATAACGTTTATGTAAAAGTTTTAAATTATTAGTAAATTCAGTTTATCCTGTGACATGCGTTTAATAGAGTATTGTGATATGCCACATGTGTATTGTATTGACGTGGCATTTCCGGGTTCGGGGAGGGTGTTACAGCATGGTATCAGAGCTTGTGGTTTGAAGTCTGAGTATCATTAGTGGATGCTTAACTTAAACCTTGTTTCGATCCGTGGGGGATCCATTGCGATTGACTTTAGTGGAGTTAACTAACCTGGCTTAGTGTATAATGCTGGGTGGTCTATCTATGGTTCTCAATTGTCTCGGTTTGTGCAGATAGTCATGGCAGATCAGGGCGAGGGATCCGGCGCGGGTAAGCCGGAAGGGGACGAGTTCATTCGTAAGTCAGAGCTTCTGGGGGTGTTGAATGAGTTTTACAGGCAGCAGAGTGAGCAGGAGCGGGAACAGGATCAGGGTATGGGACCACGTGCTGGGCGTGGTCAGGATACGGGTGCGGGTGCCTCTTCATCTACGTCTCGACGAGGGGGTTCGTTTAAGGATTTCATGACCGGGAATCCGCCAGAGTTTAGAGGCGGGGGTGAGCCAGGGATGGCTATGGCATGGGAGCGCGAGGTAGAGGCTGCTTTTCGAGTTGCGCGTGTGGAGCCGAGGGATATGGTAGGGTATGCAGCTTATTTGTTGAGAGGAGGAGCATCTCAGTGGTGGAAGTCTATCGATTCAGCTATGACTTCTTCTGCGGCTTTTGCGATGACGTGGGATCAGTTCAGAGCTGTGTTCGAGCTGCAGTATATCCCCAGAGACGAGAGACGAGAGATGGAGCGTTGGTTTTTGCATCTGCAGCAGGGCGAGATGACAGTGCAGCAGTATGTGGACCAGTTTAATGAGTATTCGCAGTTTGCCACCCATCACATCGCCACCGAGCAGCGAAAAGTCGATGCATTCATTGATGGACTGCGAGCCGATATTAGAGAGTTCGTTGGGATGCATGAGACGCCTACATTCGCCAGAGCGTTAGAGATGGCCCGCATCAGAGAGCGAGAGATAGCCAAGCAGAGAGAGGACCCATCCTTTCAGCGCAGGCGTGTGAGGACTCCCGAGCAGTCCTCGAGAGACCGGAGGCATTCAAGAGATGATTCCAGGGAGCGGCGTTCGGGCCAGAGTTCGAGAGATAGACGAGATAGAGACAGAGACAGGGACAGGGAGCGGAGGTCGAGTGGACCGAGACGGAGACAGCGATCAGATAGTCAGAGTCAGAGGCAGAGTTCGAGATATACAGGGCAGAGCCAGAGTAGTGTAGGGCAGAGATCTCAAGATGGGGGAGATAGAGGAGATAGTTCGGCTGGAGATCGGGAGTGCCTGAGATGCCACCGACGCCATAGTGGGCCGTGTGTGCCCAGATGTTATCGATGCGGTCAGTGTGGGCATGCTGCCGCCACGTGTACTGTTCCAGAGCCATTGTGTTTCCGTTGTGGGAGGCCGGGGCATAGAGTGCGGGATTGTCCAGAACCGGGGCCAGCGGTGCAGGGTGTGAGTTCTAGTGGGGCCAGAGCGGAGCCGTCGTCATCCGGTCGTCATGATTCTCGGGCGCGGGGTCGGGTATTTCAGGCGACTGCAGAGGCAGCTCGAGATGCTGCTGATGTGATATCGGGTATGTCTTTCTGAGCTTGCTTAGAGTGTGTGTCAGTTGAGGGGCGGGTTATTGGGCTATGTCTGTGATAAGTGTGTGTTCTGTTGCGTGCAATTGCCTTGTTGTGTTTGTGATTGTGGGATTCAGTGACAGAGGGGCGGGATGGTGTGTATGGGCTGAATGGGGTCGTTATGTTTGGGGTATATATGTGGAGTCGATGTGCTAGATTCGGGTTTATTGTGATCTGGGTTTTCGAGTTCAAAATTGTGCTATGTTAGTGGATTAATTCTGTTGAGTTATGTGAGTTATATGGGTAATTATTGCGAATATATTGCGAATGTGTCGTGATGTGCTAGTGGATTATCGTATTGATAGTGGATTTAAGCTCTTGTGTGTGTGCTATCCATATCTATGATATTGCGTATTATGAGATGTGTTTATCTGTTGTAGTGAAAAGAGTTGAGAGTTTTGTTGTGATAGTGGATTAGTCTATTGAGAGTGAATTTAATCCCTTTGTGAATTTAACCATGTTTATGAGATTGCGTTTAAGTGACTCGATGGAGATGTCTTTATGTGTTGTGTTAGTGGATGATCTATATAGAGCCATGCGAGTATGTGATGAGAGAGAGTGAAGATTGATGGATTGAGATGATATGTGAATCCGGTGGCTTATGAGGTAACGCCACGTGAAGACTCTGTGAATAGAGGATCTATCAGCTGCCGATATGTGAATTAGGGGATTTAATTGAGCTATTAATGGATTGACTAACTGTGAAGTGAAGATGTGTATTAGTGATGATTGTGTCATTCAGAGTTCAAATGCGAATTTATCAAGAGTTGTCGATGATGTTGAGAGTTGTGAATCAACATTTTCGGGGATTTGACTAAGAGATGTGTGTTTGCGATTGGCTTGCGATAGATTCCGGGGACGGAATCTTTTTAAGAGGGGAGAATTTGTAACATCCTATTTTCGAGATAATTACGTGTAATTATTTTAGTGGATGTTTAATATATTATTATGGCGTGGGTCCAATGATAGCTCGATTAGTGGATATATACGTGTCGGGATTGTGAGTTACGTGTCTCCGGGTAATTAAATTAGTGGATTAATTATATATTTGGGTTCGTGGATTTAAATGGGTTAAGTGGATATTAATTGTGAAATTGGGGTATTGGGTTCGGGTTATGGGGTCGGAACCCGTCAAAAATGAAAAACGTATATACACGTTTCCTTTATCCTTTCCTTTTCCTTCTTTTGGCAAAATTTGAGAAATAGAGTGTGTTGTGTGTGTGCAAAGTGAAGCAACAGCAGGGAGAAGAATATTAATCGAGATTTGGGAGCTGAAATCGAATCTTCATCTTTTTGCTTGAAGTTCTTGAGTTTTGAGGTAAGAAAATCATGGGTTTGGTTGCTAAAATTCGAGATGTATGTGTGTGTTATTGAGAGTTTTGGTTTCTGGAATTGTATGGGTTATATATATTTGAGTTTTGTGTATTTAAGTACTGAAAATCGGGTTTTAGAGGAGTTTGATATCTCCTGGTCAGCCATGGCGTCGAGCAAGGGAAGAAGAAGACAGCGCGAGCGCGGCCGGGATGGGCGCGGCGCGACCGCGATGCGTGGCGCGGCCGCGGTGCCTGGGGCGCGGGCGCGATCGAGGCAGGGTCGGTTTGGCCGATTTTCGGGCGTAAGTTGCTTGTTTGGGGTCGTGTTTGAGTCGTGTTAGTTCATGGTACTTATATTTGGGTTATGTGATCTATTGGTCGGACTTTGTTGGGATTGTTTTTGGGTCGGGTTTTCATCGAGATTTTGGGGTTCGGTTTGAGATCTTGGTTGGGGTTTTCGGGGTTTCGTTGGATCATTTTGAGTTTGAGTCAGGTTGCGTTCATTGTGAGATGTGTCTGTGGGTTTGTATTATCGGTTAGGATTGAGATTAATGTTTTGGGATCTATGTGATTTCAGGGACGAGTCAGCGAGCCGAGCCGAGTCAGAGATTCTGAGATTTGCGGAATTATCAGGTGAGTACTCGAGTCCTTTTTCAAACCCGGGACCGTTTTGCGAGTCGTGGTTGTGTAGCTGTTGTTGTATGTGTATATTGTGCAATGTGTTTGAGATAGGGACGCGAGCCACAGGTATGATTCTATTCTTACATATGTGATATATGTGCATGAGATGAGATCCAGTCCGGGGTCCGTGATGAGTTCCATACGGACGGTGATTCGCGATGGGTTATCGCGTGGGTTGACTGTCCCTAACAGTCCTTGGGGCGTGTATACACGGCAGGGCCTGTAGCCGGTTCGCGCCCGTGCTACAGGGTTATGGCTAACCACCGGTGTACACGGTCGTTAGCTGGGGAAGGGTCCCCCTTAGTGATTCTGTGTGCAGGGCTTTGGATCTCATGCTATGTGTTCATACCTGTATTGAGATGTTGATTGCCAAGAACAGAGATTGAGCTTGTGTTGTGTGTACGTGTTATGTGTATGCGTGTTATGTGTTTACCGTGCAGAGTCTAACCCTCGCGTACTCACGAGCTTCCGAGCTTACGTATTCGAGTCTACCGTGTTCAGGGTATCAGAGAAGAGAAGGGTAGCTGTTCTTGTTGATCCGGGATCGAGAGTCATCGGGAAGGCTTTGTGCTAGTTTTGTGTAGTGATCTGTTCAGTACTGGTTATGTTAGTACCTTTTGGGTTGTGTAATCAGCGGATTATGTGTTAATAACGTTTATGTAAAAGTTTTAAATTATTAGTAAATTCAGTTTATCCTGTGACATGCGTTTAATAGAGTATTGCGATATGCCACCTGTGTATTGTATTGACGTGGCATTTCCGGGTTCGGGGAGGGTGTTACAAATGAAATCAAACTCATGTTCCGAAAATCAGCATTTTTTAGAATCTTAATCTCAACATAATTATAACTAAGTGGTTTCATTCCAAACATACTAGCATACTGAAGCTCCACATATATCATTTTACCACCACCAGAAGTCGATGACATCCTGCAAAAACCCTAAATCAAATCAAACACTCATAATGGCATAGAATCATTGCTTTTCAACATGAATGATACAAAATTGTAACAAGAATCAGTAGTGAACCACAGATCTTGTAAGATATCCATGCAAGAAAGATTAGCACATACCTGAAACCCTTATCGCCCTTACGATCGAATTGGTTGCTTGATGTTTTAACCTGTGTCATTTTACTGATAAAGAGAACGTATTCCCGCTCATTTAATAAGAACCGGATAACTGCAATGTTTGGTGTTTACCTGTTGAGCAGGTAGTCATTCTAATGTTGCATTAAAAAAGAGTAAACCAATATTCCTTAATTTGTGACAAATCTTGCTCAAATGCTATAATAAAAAAGAAAAAGTATGTTTGCTGTTATAAGCCATTCTCCCGTTTGTTTATAATAATTTTGTTAGCAAATCTCTCCATCGTCATGTTGACCCATCACCGACACTGGTGACGGATTCCCCAACTCATATTGATCAGATCAAATCGTTAACACTGCGATTCAGATCATTACAACACTTATCATCATCAGCTCCAATCAATCAACCAATCAACCAACCACTACCAATCTGAGATTTTATTTTTAGGGCTTAATTTCTGGTTGTTTAAGGCACATATCGATCTATCAGTTGCTAAGGCAATGCCGCCGGAGAAAGCTTCTAGATCGATATCCTCCTTGTTCGGAATCGGAAAACGAGAAGCTAAGAAAGATGAGGTTTCTGTTGTGCCTTCGATTGTACCGCCATCGTTGAAGTTAGAGGCTGATAAGAAAGTATATAGGCCAGGTGATCCTGTTACCATTACAATTGAGATCCGAAATCCTCCTGGTGAGTGTTCGTTGTTAGTTGATAGACTTAGCTTTGAAGCTAAAGGGATTGAGAAATTGGATACTCAGTGGTTTAGCACACACAAGCCGCTACCTGAGTCTAATCAGAAGAGAAGAGGTTTGTGTTTCGTCTATTGAATGCTTTCAAGCTGAATTTTTACGTATTTGTTGATTGTAACTGTTGATGCGAGAGCATTTGGTCACGACATCACTCTATTTTGTTATCATTATTGTTTTATGACCAAGTGCGTAGTGAGTATTATTCAGGTACTGATCTACATGATTAAATGAATAATGGTGCCCTATGTACAAACTTTTTCCAGGTGAATATGTATTCATGGACTCCTCGGTGCCGTCAGTGGTTTCAAATCAGATACTGTCGTCTGGGGTCACGAGAACATGTAAGGCAATTCTTTTGTGTTTTCAGTGTTGCACTATGTACCATGTCATATTTTTTATTATGGGGAGTCTTTGGATGGTATTGTTTGTTTGTTAGCGATCATTAAAATATCCACTAAATGTTTAATCATATATCATGTTTGGCCCCTTTGGTCTTTGAGCTATGCACTACTTACAAAATATTTATGTTAGCTATAAGTGGTTCAAGTGCTTCTGAATTGAGGATGAAAAACTGGATTCGTATTTAGTTGAAAGCAAACTTGTTGCTTGGCCTTTTATTGACATTTTTAGTTTTCTTTATTCTAGGAGCTAATTTGGTTGGTGTTCTGCCAATAACAAACAAGCACACAAGTGTGCTCACTATGATGAAAGTATGAAACATGTATTCTCTCAATTATGTGACACATACACTTTACTTGAGCAATATGTGGAAGCACAAAGGAACAATACAAAATATGAGGACTTAAAGACTTAGGTCAAGCAAAAGATCAAATGCCATAATTTCTTTTTATGTTACATGCATGCACACTTAAAGGTTTATATGAAGAACTTGTTCTGAGTAAAAAAAAATGTCCGGGAAGCCTATCCAAACCTCTGTTCTGAAGTGGAATGGAAGTCTGCACAACATCCAAAAGTAATTTAAATGACAAAAATATTTGAACAAAAATGACAGTTTTAGGTTCACATTTCCAACCAGTTTGAACTTTGAAACAGAGATCCAGACTGCAAAGAAATCTGTAGACTGTTTGACGGAATCTTGTAGAATTTTCAAGCAGTTTTTTTAATTTGCCATTGAATATTAGCCAACAGATCCAGGTTGACTAGAATATCATACTAACGTCCAAATGAGGTTCATGTTCTTTTCTTTCTTCTTGAGAGTCACAAGCCTGAATTATGTTAGAGGGGATATGTCACATTTGACCGTATCCTTACTTCTACCTTTGCTTCGTTTTCTACACAAGAGGGAAATATTGCGTAGATCTTGTTATAGTTGGATGCCTGATTATGGCTATTGTTGTTTTTGCATGCACCATTGGCTTGTGGTATTTGGTTCAAATGTTAATTTAGGCTATTGTTGTTCTTGCATGCCCATTGGTTTATTATGTTTTGCTTCAAATGTCAAATGCTGGTGATGCTAAAAGAACAATATTTACGTTATGGATGCTGAGACAAAATTTACAATGTTATCTTGTGTTAATGCCAAATCGGGTAGGGAAATGTTTTCTTGTGTTAATGCCAAATCGGGTAGGGAAATTTTCCATTTGTTGAGTTTAGTCTTCTTCCTACATAGGTTTAAATTTTCTTTTGGTTTGAGATGTTATGATAATTATACCAAAGTTTAATTGTTGTATTTGCTCTTTATACATGAATGTATGTGTGTGTGTCTATGTATGTATGTATGTATGTGTGTGTGTGTGTGTATGTGTGTGTGTGTGTGTGTATGTATGTATGTATGGGCTTAGGATACTATAAGAAGCTAAATATATTTTGAAAAACTTTGTGTCACTAATTTTGCACATTGGTTCACTTTTTTTTTCTGAATTCATGATTCACTAATATATACATTGATTCACCAACCAATCCTCACCATATACACTTATGTTATACCCAGATATTTTGAGGATGAATTTGCCGACAATCATACCTCCATCATACAGGGGCTCTACTGTTCGCTATCTATATCATGTTAGAAGTGAAATGTCTGGAAAATATCTAAAGATGGATGATGGACGCCCACTTGGAGGATCAGCCCAGAAACTCTCAGACATAGTTTGTCTTTTCGTCTTTAACATCTAATTATACTTTCAAATTTTTACTAAAGTTAATCTCTGTGTGTAATTTGCACTGTATTTTTGGGCAGTTATTTGGATGACATTTTCTGAAACTCTTGGCTACAAAAAACCAATGACACACATTGCATGTTTATACTTTCATCAGGTTAAGACCAATCTGCTAAGCAATTTTGAAAGCAAATGATCCTAAAATACTTGGTTTACAATCAATCCTATTTTTGCAGTGTCAGTCTCATGAGTCAACTCAAGGTTTCACAACATGATCATTTTAAGCAGCCAATGGAGGACTTTATTATGAGTGAAATAGCAAGAGAGACAAGTGAGTGACTAGCAAGTATGCAAGAGAAACAGAATGAATACAAGTGCAATGGTTATCACATGCATATGCTTAAAAATCAATGAATTCAATTCCTATAATTTACCACTTAGGGCTTCCTTTACTTTTCTTCGTAAATAACAATAACAAGAGATTCACCATGCTTATTTGTGTGTTGTTATATATACGAGTATACGACTGTTCACTAAAGGGTTGTAGGGCTTCATTGATACCATTTGCTAAAAATCGGTTTTATAGAAAAGAAAAGTCCATATCAAAACTTTTATTTCAGAAGTTGGGGTAGTCTAGCAATGATAGGTACCTGAAATTTTAAACAAGAAAACACTGCATAGGGCTCTGATATGAATCAATAATAAGTAAAGGTAGTTTGGGTAATTCTTTAATTGTTTAGGGATAGGAGCAGCTTTATTAATTTAGGTAATGATAAAAGTAGTTATTCTAGATAAAGATAATTATTTTAGATAAGGATCATATTAGTTATTTTAGATGGAGATAAATTGATCATGTTAGTCTTCATAGTAGGAGTCGTTTTCTTATTTCCTCCTATATAGGCGTAGAGGAGCTATAAATAGGGATTAAACGAAAATGTTTTGGGTGTGCAGGAAATTATTGGAGTCTTTTGACTTTTGGGAGAGGCTGCCTACATTTCGAATCGTAGGAACCTTTTGTAATTCGTTTTACTTGTTTTTGTTGTGATTAATATTATTTTCAGTTGGTTCGTATCAAATTGGTATCAGAGCATCGATCTTAGACCAATTGACGAAGTTACTGTTCACGTGAGAAACAAAAGTCTGATTTTTTCTTCTTCTAGAGAGATCAATTCTGATCTGAACTGATGGCCAACAAAAAGATTGAAAGCTTGGAAGCTGAGTTTGCCCAATTTTGGGTAGAGGTCAACCTGATGAAGCAAGACAACTCCAAGAAATTCGAGGAGGTGTTAAAGGCCATCATTGATTTGACTGTTGTTAACAGATTGCAATGAGAAAACAAGGCCCCCAATACGACGATTTAGGATTTTTGCTACATAGGCTATCGGCATAAATCCAACTTCAGCGGCAAAATTGGAGTCAATGGTGTTGATTGTAGGATGCGGAAATTGAAGATGCCTATCTTCGAAGGCGATGATGCCTAGGGTTGGATTTACCGCATGGAACTATTCTTTAATGCAAAGGGATAGAAGTTGTAGACCATTTACTGGCTTGCTGAATTGTGTTTGGAGTGCGATGCTCTATCTATCCTGGTATCTCTAGAGTGATGGGCGAGCTCCATTCCTGTGTTGGGAGTGTTTTAAAAGACGACTATCAGACAGATTTCAACAATCAGGTGAAGGAAGCATGTACTAGCAATATTTGTCAATCTCACAGACTAGTTAGGCTCAAGAGTACGTCGAAATATTTCAAAAATTAGTAGGGCAGTTGGTTGATATTTCTGAGGCAGTCCTCGAAGGTACTTTCATCAAAGGGCTCAAGCCAGAGTTGCGATTGGCGGTATCGTGTCATGCAGCCCAAGGCAGGGCGATGAGACAAGGTAAGCAGTAATGATTGAGGACAACAATTTCATATGGGAGAAACAATTTTGACGTGGAACGACAGATGCGTTAGTCGTTAAATGAAAACTTCTCAGATGAATTTGGGGGGGGAGGGGGGGGGATTAACACCTTTAGGACTAGGTGTGTTTTTGGAGATGGGGTAATGCTACGAACCAGTAACAAGTAATGGTAGTTTGGGTAATTATTTTATTGTTTAGGGATAGGAGTAGCTTTATGAATTTAAATAATGATAGAATTAGTTATTTTAGATGAAGATAATTATTTTAGATAAGGATCATATTAGTTATTTTAGGTAGAAATAAATTGATCATGTTAGTCTCATAGTAGGATTCGTTTTCTTATTTCTTTTTAGATAGGCATAGAAGAGCTATAAATAGGGATTAAACTAGAATGTTTTGGGTGTTTAGAAAATTATTGGAGTCTTTTGACTTTTGGGAGATCCTCTATCTCGAATCATAGGAACCTTTTGTAATTCGTTTTACTCGTTTTTGCTGTGATTAATATTATTTTCAGTTAGGTTCGTATCAGGCTCCAATACGAGTAATATCATTTGTATGTAACAATGTTTATCTATTTTCAATATCTTTGATATATTCTGCTTGCTAAGGTCTTGTTTAAGTACTTCCTCGATTCAATCTTGACCTGGCCGCTATGTCTCCCCTCACGGTACAAGTCTACTCTATTAATTAGAGATGAAGTGATGAACTGCAGGCTTTTGGTCCAGACTAGAGGTGGGAAAATGGCCGTGTCGCATGAGTTAGGGAATGGGTCAAAATGGTTTTGGGTCAAACAAGTAATTCTATATGTGGGTCAAAACGGGTCTGGTCTGTTGGGCCTATCCGCCAACATTTTTCTATCCATCTTTCATGAATTTTGTTAGTAGCTAATGTATCGAATATCAGGGTTGTAAAAGTCGGCCTACACGACTGATTTATCGGCGCCTAGGCGGTAAATGACCACTCAACGCTACGATTTTCATAGAATCAGCCTGTCTAGGTGGAATCGGTCAAAAATCGGCCTAGTTGGCCTAGGAGGTCTCAAAGTCAAAGGCGGTCAACAAATTTTTTTTTAATGAAAAAATGCTGAAATAAAAAGAAAGGACCCAAAAGAGAGCCCAATTAAATTAGGGTAAAATTCATGCGCAGTCAAAACACAATTCGTGTTTCATCTCTCTCTCTCTCTCTCATAAGAAAGGCTGTCGATCGATCTCTCTCTTCTCTCTCATTTGCCATATTCCCGTGCTCGTATCTTTTTTCTATTGTCTGAGCTAATGTCGTTCATCACTCGATCACTGTTGTGCTTATGTGTCAAGGCAGTCGCAGGCTCACAGTTGTGCTCATCTCCTCTCCGATTAGGGCATTAGGTTGTGCTCATCGTAAGCTACTGCTATTTTAGTCTTTTCAGAAAAGTTTGTGTGATACATATAATGATGTAAGTATGTAGCTATATAAGGATATTGTGTTAATGCACATAGCTACTGCTCTTATATAGTGTGATACGAGTCGGATGGCATTCAAATCGTTGAACAATATGGTCAAAATGATTAGCATCAATCTAATTATAACGTCAATGAACTATGCTTTATGTTTGAAGTATTTGAAGTTTTTAAGAATTATGGTTGTGATATTAAAGATATTTTTAGGTGTTATGCATAATTATAATTATATTTGAGTATTTATAAATATGTTGTATGTATAATTCTAAAAGTTACATACTAAAAAATTTCAATCCGACTACTCCCCAATTAATCTCCGCCTAGCCGATTAACCGCTAGTCCTCTGCCGGCCGGCCAACTACCGCCTAGCGACTTCTACAACATTGAATAATATAATAGATAGATCTTTATAAGAAGCTGTAAACAACGTGATTAGCTTAATCATTTAACTCATTTGAACGATATCATATTTGGCTACATTTTTATATTTTACTGGTTTGACCCGTTTATCTATAAAATACAACCTAAATCAACTCTTTTCCAGATCAATTCTCTGCCTTGTCTTGCAAGGAATTTTGTGACATGGGAAGGCATAAATAACCGAAATGATAATGTGTTTCTGTTAGAGTCTATCATGTACCTTTGACAATATGTGCACTAAATAATGAAAGTGTCGTTACTTTAGCTTCTGTTCTGCTTTAAGTTCATACTTGCATTTAAATATTAGCTACCCAAGTTGGCAGATAGAGAGGACTATACTTGTATCAAGTATCACTCTATTGGCATATGTACGTTTGGATGCAAAATTAGGTTACATGATAGATCAATGCATATTAGTAATACTTTAGGGATAAATATGACTTATAATGTAGTATTGGATGGGTATTTTTTCATAGATTAGGATAGGATTAGTATTTTTAGTAGGATAGAGATTCTTGTTTAAGAAATTTATTAAAATAGGGATTGGAGGTTAATAGTTTATTATAATGACACTAATTTAATAAAGAAATGAAGAAATTAATTTGCCATCATTGAAGAGCTGGCCGATTCTCTGACATTAGCCAAACTAGATTGTTCATTTGTGATTTTGATCCGAAAAAATGCTTAGCTCCTATCAAACTGGTATCATAGTGATGATTTAGGGATCAATGGTATGGTGTAAAGAGTTAAGAACTAGAAGAAAGAATGGGAATTGTTACTGGGGAAGCAAGCGACATGATATGGGAACCATTCAGACTAGTTATTAACACCTAAAGCCAACATATAAGGGCACCACTAACGGCAATGGGTACAAGTAACAAGCTAGATTTAAGAGGGAAGAAGAGGTGATTTGAAAAGTCGGCTAGAGCGGTAACACCAATAAGGAAAATGAAAGCAAGTTGTATTAAAAAACGATGAGAACTAGGGTAGCTGCAGGGATTAGGGGTTTTTAAGATAACCATCGAAGGTTCCGTGGGGCGTACTACAATTTGATGAGGTGTGAGGGACACAAGTAGGGGCCCATCTCACCAATGACATGGTGTCTACAAGGGTGCAATTGCTCAGAGGCGGAGTATTGGTACACAGGGACAACTATATGTGCAGCACAAACGAATGTGATGGGAGGTTGTCGAGTGGCGGAGATCATGGCAATGGCAGAGGCTCAGGGTGAGGCCTGATGTTAGACTACATAAGTCGATGCAAAATTGGTTAGGAAAGAATGCCAGGGGGATTACATGGTGGGGGTTTCATATGGAAGGGGGAATCATGTCAAAGCGATCTCTATGTGGTGGCCATGGTATGGGCTGGATTGTATGTAAAGTTAGAGCTTTCATTTTGGCATAATATGGGGTCACATATGTCACTATTTATTATTTAGGGCACTAGGAAAGGGGGATAGGCGATGGACAATATAGGGGCATAAGAGATTGAGTTTTTGAAGATATGTTAAAACCTAAGATAGTGGAGAGAGGAAAACGACTTCAAAATGGATGGGTGAAGGAGATGCTAAGGAGGGGTTGAAAGGGAAATCAGTGGACCGGGGATGGGGTCGAATAATAAGAGGAATGAAAAGATATCAATGATTGAGATGAGAGAGTATGCAACTGACATGATGCAAGTCAAATTTTTTTGAAAAAAACCTCATTTTGATAAGTTTTGTCAGTTGAGGGTTTTTGTTGCAATGAAAAATGGTTGGGAGTTTAATCGCAAAAATGATCAAGCTTGAGGGTTTTTTGTGCAAATTTCTCTTAAGTAAATTAACAATACAAAAAATTTAGGACTACATAATAAATAGAATAAATCAACAATTAAATTAAATTAAATATAAAATAAATATGATGTTATCACCTAAAATTCAAAAAAAAGACAAAAAAAATGTAACAAAGATATAGAAGCTAATATAATATTATAATGAACCACAGATTATAACAGCCAAATAAACTATGATGAACTAAATTTTACAAGCAATTAAATTATATAGTTAACATAATTAATAATGATCTAAAGTTAACATGATATTTTGTTTTAAAAAAGTTCAATAGCCTTGTATATGTTTTAAAAAGTTTTTTAAATCAACTAAATTAACAATATATAAAACTTTAAACCAACAACTAATAATGTTAATAAACAGCACACTTTAGCAATGAATAATATTGATCAAAAGCTTCTTTTGGTACAAGTTAGCAGACTCAAATCTTGAATAGTGTTTAATGAAATCTCTCTAGTGGATGTTAGCTAAACCCATTTGTGAATAGTCTTTCTTTGTTAACTAGAGAGGCTCACTAAGGCCAAACCCACTTACAAATAGTATTTTGAGGCAAAAAATTATGTATGTTTTGGTAATGAGAAGTTAATTTTAAAGAAATGTGAAAACTTGGCAATTGGCACTATTTATATTTGCCAAAAGAGTTGTTTAAAGTTTGATGATTCATTTGTTAACATCAATAGAAGTACGATGCAAGACATTGGAACACTAGAGATAAACGGCATTTCGTAGAAGATAAAAAGTCAATGATATGAAAATAGGCCTATTTGGGTGGGTGGTTCATCCAGAAATCAGCTATTATGTGGCAGGCAGATCTAGTTCGCCTTATTAGGTTACAATATATTCTGTGTGACGGCTCATGGCTGCTATTGGCGGGGAGAATTTTTTGTCCCTCTTATAGAAAATAAAGGAGATGTTAAAAAAATGCCACCTGTATTCGATAACAGATGAAATAAACACTACCAGTATGCATCTTTAGGAGACTTCCATCCACTCCTTTAATGATTCTCAAGTTTTTTTTTCCGTAGGTAAATTAATGATGAATTTTTGTGAATAAATACAGAATCTTTCTGCTTGGATGGACTAAGATGTTCGTATACCCATAACCTTAATTTGTAGGAAATCGTTAACATCAAATATGACATTGCATGATCAGCCAACAGGATGGAAGCGTATAGGCAAAGGATAAAAGGATTTCTCATTGCTGTTCATCTATAAATAATGAATACATAAAGAGGAGGATTATGTGGGTTGTTTTAGAGAATTAGAAGGCATGTAAAGTATATATTTTAGTAATTAACGACACATATGATGGAGTAGGTATCCACTTTGAACATGTGATAATATAACGTTATCTTTTTAATTGTACTAAAAATACACTTATATTATGCAACCATTTTTCTGCAGGAAGCACGCTTGCCACTGCAAATATGGGTCACCGAGAAAACAAATGGCTTGTTAAATGAAGAAGGTGGAATTAATGGTAATTGTTTTATCATTACGATCTTGCATGTCTCTTTTGATTCTACCTCCACATTTGATTGCTGGCTTCACCCTAGTAGTTTGTTGTAACCGTTGAATGTCAATATACATGCTGTAGCAATTCCAGATTTTAAATTAAGGGTGTCCAACATATATTCCATACTATCTAAGTAAATATAGACAAACACAAATGAAGAAAAAAAATGTTAATGAGGATGGAAAACAAACTTAAATGAATGGAATATAGAAGGATGGAGTGAGAGCCTAGAGTTACAGCCTAGAGTTAGAGATCAATGTCAAAAAGTTACCGATATACTAGTGTTCTTTAAGGGTATATGTATGTTTTGGTATTTTTGTTTCAAGTCAATATATTTGTAAAGATTTCTTGAATAGTTGTATATTAATTTTTGAGTAAATTACAAAAGTGGTCCTTATAGTTTGTTCAAAATTATGAAATGGTCCCTCAACTTCCAAAGTTGCATTGGTAGTCCCTTAAACCACTTTTTACTTGCAGAAACGGTCATTTTGTTTCTAAGTTTTTGAAAATGACGATTTTGTCCTTTTTCTCAATTACGAGTTTGATCCCTCCACTATTTTATTTAAGGGTTAAAGTCGTATAAATGTATGCTACTTTACTGAAATTACTCAAATGACTAATCTACTTTTTTATTTATCTGTATGGTACTTTTACTCAAAAATAACCTGTCAATATGGTACGTCTAACCGGTTAAGAGGATGATACTTTTACTCAAAAATTATTATTTAAAAATCCACCTAACCCATATAATTAATTTAATTATATATATAAGGGAAATAGAATAACAAATAACATATATAAGGGAGATAGAATAACAAATAACAATAATAATTAATTTTTAAAAATCCACTTAACCAATATAAATCCATGTCACTTTTTTAAAATAATTAAAATAAGAATTTTACCGGTAGAACCGGTTACCAAAAAAACCACATCGACAAGTAATATCAAGTACAAGTACCTTCTAAGTAAATAAAAAACTAGATTAGTCATTTAAGTAATTTAGTAAAGTAGCATATATTTGTACGACTACAACCCTTTATTTTAATTTCAAGTTTGGTCCTTTTCTTAAATTTTTATTTTTGGTTTTAAATTTGAAACATTAGTTAACAAATTATGATTAATTCTTTATTAAATATATTATTATACCTTTTTTTAAGACTTATAAATTATTTTTATTTATATACTTAATTTAGTTAATTTACGCATTTTTTATGTATTCAATTTATATATTTTGTATTTCATTTGTTAATATATTTATTATTTATACTTTTTCTTGTAATTGGGAGAATGACAAAATTGTCATTTTTAAAAAGTTTAGGAACAGGACTGTTTCTGCAAGTAAAAAGTGGTTTGAGCGACCACCACTGCAACTTTGGAAGTTGAGGACCGTTTTCATAATTTTGAATAAACCACAAGGACATTCCTGTAATTTACTCTTAATTATTATAGGAAAATATATTAAAGAACAAGAAAACAAGTTATGCAAATCGAGTCTCCTAATTTCTGCAAGCTACAGAAACATATGACCACATAAAAGCAACAAAAGAAATATCCCCCTCCCCTACCCACCCACCGACACCCCCCCCTCCCAATCAAAAAGAAAAAGAAAAAATAACTAAAAGCCATTCAAATGTACAAGGAAGAAAGCACACTTGAACCATGTAAAGATTTCTTATATTTACTTACTAAATATTGTTCCAAATTAATTTGTGTATATAAATATAGTAGTTTAATAAAAAAAAAAGGAACAAACAGGAAAATGAACTATCTTTTTTTTAAAGACAGAATCACACCCTTTAAGTCCTACTCCTAAATCTACACCTTATGTCCACAATGGGACTTGAACTCTTGACCTGGAATCGAGGTTAATACCTTGGAACCACTAGGCTACAGCCTACAAGTCCTTTGGTAAATAGGAAAATGAAGTATAAATTAACATATTATTGAGCATTCATGAATGAACAAGGCATACATGTTAGGATTTAAATTTTTTTTATGAACTAAAGGTGTCCAATAAAATAGACAATAGTTGTCCAGTAAAAAATAATAACCTAATTAAGTAGTCTAATACTTATGAGTTGTATTGAACTGTTGATATCATGTTCAATTTTGAATATTTCATCAATTCAACATATAAATACCATCTGATATAAATTATAGCACATATAAATAAGATTATGGAACTCTAGTAGGATTTTTCAATTCCCAACAGACTTATGATCTCGATCTTGCGAAACAAAATGATTTGAATAAGATCTCAATCTTGGCAATCTTGCTTTAGAGGATAATGAATTGAGTTAGAAGCAACATAAAGACACTTTCCAATATTTCAGGGATTGTTCCTGCTTCAACTATTCCTTTGGATGTTTATTGGAAAGACGTGGATGCTGAATCAGAATGGGTAAGTCGCAGAACACATCCCTTAGTGTGAACTCATTTTCCGATTTTCCACACTTCATTGGCCACCAGTAATGTGGATATACTCCCTGCTGTTGTTAATTTAACTATGAATCTAAACACTCATACTTCTCTGCAGGCTAGAGCTAATGAAACTTTTGATGGGGTGGAGGAGGGTTATGTAAGTTTAAGGGATGACATTTCTTCTGTTTCTTCCTATAATCCAGCAAGGGGAAGTTTGCAGAAAGCGTTTGGAAGTACGTTGTCGTTGCAATCATCTGCGGCAAGATCAAGTAAAGACGTACCATACCATGACCAGAGGTCCACCGTTTCTTCATATATGGCACTCCCTCGGCTGTCTGCAGCTGAGGTACTATACGGTTCTAATGAGGGTAAGCTATTCTTGGGACACAGATAAATACAAAAGCTTAGGATTATTGCCAGGACATATATTAATGACTGAAAATGTCAGGGGGAAATGCAAAACAAATAAAGTGGAGCGGTAATTATATTTCCATGGTCTTGTGAGTAACATGCTAATACAAAAAGAGTTATCGAATTGCATATGTTGACGACTGTATCATGTCAAGCTAAACACTTCTGTTAAATTGCCATCTGATTGGCTAGCAATAGAGTGATGTTGAATAAAACTGACATGAACAGCCAAGTCTTTATATGGTGTGGGAAAAAAAAAACTTAGATGATATATATAAGGCACTTAGATGATATATTAAACTACCACTTTTTACTTAATATTAATTTGGTTCTATACAAGTAGAACTGGCAAACTGCACAAAGCAAAACCCACATGTTGCATCTTAAATGAGGTACACAGCCCCCCCTCCATTTACAGTCTCTCACTCTCTCCCTTCACAAACGACCATGTTCTTTGATGTTACCATTCAATTTGTATTATTCAAGATGGGTTGTTGTCATGTCGTTTAAAAATTTTACATTCGTTAAAAAATAATAATACTACTACAGCTCGCATGATAAATCTAGGTTGTTTCAATTAGGAACGTTACTAGGATGCTGCAAAGTGGATGCACTTTAAGGCTTCAGAGTGTGGCCTCACCATGATTTACTTTTTTTGGTGACAAGGGACAGATTACAATTATAATATATTTTTCATAACTTAAAAAATGAATTAATTTGTCCTGAGATGAGGAAAAAAAGGGAAATAGGGTACTGTTGCATCTTATGCATTTTAACTTCGATTAAAGCTAAATTGATTTTTCAAGTTGGGTAGATAAAAATGAAATTTATAAGATTTGCTTGCCATGTCACGTATGACATGGTTGTGCATGTTATTACTCTTTACATCTCAGAAGCTTGTTAGTTAATGGAATTGGTACTTCAAGGAAGTGTTTCCTTGTGGTTGTGGGAGTCTGCCATATAATTGGTGTAATCTTTTGGTTTGAGTATGCAAGTGAAAAAACTTAAAGTTGATTGACTAATTTTTATTTGGGTTTATATTGTAGAATAATGTGCTTTTCATATGTTCTGATTTAGTCATTGAACTTTTGTTTATACCAGATTTGTCACTGTACTTTTAAAATCCATCCCACTGAAGTCACTATTATTGGATGGGAGGTTTCACAGGTTAAATGTTGACCCAGCATCATCTATGGTATATTAATAAATGACAGTGTTAACCAATTAGATGATAACAACATCATTTTGTTACTTTAATCTTCCTTAATAAGGATTCAAAAAGTTCTATTTATCCTCAGTTTTGTAAAGACATCATCCTCAAAATGATGTTCCCTTTCATTTGACATGCAATTTATTGAAAACTACATATGATACCATGTCAAATTTTAACATGTGAAACAGATGCAATTCGAAAGAAAGTTCAGAACATCAAAAAGCATGTTGCTATTTTACAATACTACTCCTATGATTTTTTTTTTTGATTCAAGACCAACGATTTGTGAAGTTCAATTCTAACGACCCTTTGTTTGCCGAACAGATCATTTGTCCTCTAACAGATCATCAGTAATCATCTCTCCAGATCAGCAGCTGAAAGGTCAAAAACCTCTCTCCATGGATGACGAATTGAGAGTCTCTACTGCCACAAGAAATGTCGAACCCATTACCTGTAAGTAATATTGTTTCTTATTCTTTACACTCCCAAGACCTTTAAAATAATCTGATTTATGGGGTTTAAAGTTCATACCTCAAAAATTAAGTTGCCACTAACGTTCTCTGCAGCAGAGGGTTTCATTCGAGGAAGATCATACAACATTAGGCTAGATGACCAAGTTCTACTTCGATTCTCTCCAACGAAACCTGAGTCAACTTATTACTTCGGTGATATGGTAATTGTAAATCTCTTTCAATTGACAGATTCTTTATCTGATTTAATACTAATATTTTTGGAAAGGCAAAATAATAATTTTGGTATTTCTTTTATTTACAGATAGGTGGAACTCTTACTTTTTTTCATGAGGAAGGAACCAGGAGATGCCTTGAGGTACTTCCATTTTTAAGCTCTCGTGTGTAATTACATGATTAATGATTCATATTTTATTTCTTTAATTCGTCTGTTCCAGCTTTCGGTAACCTTAGAGTTGTCAGAAACTATAAGTCGTCGCTCTGCACATCCCTCTCGAAGACATTCTCCAACCATTACTAAGGTTTGTCATCTGATTATGAACTCTGATACAAATACAATTCACTAAATCAACAAATATAAATTGTGATATGGTATTCAATTATTCATCAAATGTTTATAAATCTATTTTTGGTTCTAGAAAATTCCTTGAAGGCACTGAACTCTGCAAGTTGTTTTGCTACACATTAAAGTTAGTAAAATGTCACTGTATGAAATGGAATAACACCAATTGGGTGTGCACAAAAAATTATTAAGAGCGTACATCAATTTTTTTTTCGACCAAAAGAGTGAAGGTCACTGACAATCTGACATAGGCGTATCTCTTCATCTCAAGTACACATGCCCATTATTGAATGATTAAAATTTACGTGGGCAAACATCATCCTATATATAACATAAATGTTGCATTCAAGAGTAGCCTTCATCTTAAAAAGGTTCCACAGGTGTAATCAGCACGTAAGGGGCGTATTTGAAAGAGAATTAAATAAACTAGTATATTTGGCCCATTTATAAAGTATTATACCTAGTAATTTTGGCTGGATATCGTTGTCTACGCAGATCCAGAGTGATCACCATGAGGTTGTCGCAGATTTGGTTCAGACCAGTTTTCTGTTTTCAGTTCCGATGGATGGGCCAATGTCTTTTTCCACTAGACACGTCTCCGTCCAATGGGTGCTTCGGTTTGAATTCTATACGACTCCGAAGAATTTAGATTGGACTAGGTATGTCAGAACATGATAAGTTCATAACATACTAATTAGTATTTTGTAGTAATTGTAGCTTCCTAATTATCTACTTCCTCTATCCCAAATTAAATGCCCATGTTTCTAATTTAAACTGTCCCAAAATAAATGTCCACTTACAAAATAGAGAATTATGAGGCTTAATTTCGAAAGAAGGCAACAGACTTTATCTTTTTTATTGTTTAAGGTAACTAAGTTTGTTTGTAATAGAAAAAATGATCAAACTTTCATTTTATTGTTTAGGGTAACCAAATTTATATGCAATAGAAAAAAAGGATCAAACTTTCATTTTTTAATCATTTATAGTAACCAATGTTATATATTTCTCATCGTTTAAGGTAACCAAACATTCGTTTTTTTATTATTAAAAGTAACCGATTACCTTAAATAATAAAAAATTAAAGCTTGATCCTATTTCCTTATTGCAAACAAACTTGGTTACATTAAACAATAAAAAAAGGTAAACCTGGATACCTTTTTTGGCCATTAACCCTAATTATAATTTATTAAGTTCCAATAATAACCCTATGTTTATAAAGGAATTATCTCTTCCAAGAAATTGATTAATTAAATATATAAGGATAGAATTGACATTGAGGTATATAATACGTTATAATAATTACACATTTCCTAAAACTGTGTTTTTTTAATTGCTAAAGTTAGTGGTTAGCACCTTAAGGGTGAGAACCAAACCCCACACATCCACCTAAGGAGAAACACCTTTGGCAAGGCTCTGAACTCGAAACCTTGGCCAAGGGGAAACCTCCCACCTTTGGTGGTGAGTAGTATGTTTTGATGGAGTAGAACAAATAAATAAGCAGGAACTTGAAAGTGCAGGTTACTTATTTAGCGGAAGATTACAATGATTGTTGAAAAAATTATGATTGCTCGAAACTCATTTCCTGAACTCTTGTATTTTTCAACAGATATGAGCATCCTCTTCTAATAGAGGAAAGAGAAAAATGTGAATGGGTTCTTCCAATAACCGTGCATGCACCTCCATTCACAACGTCAGTGTCTCATAGTAGAACTGAAAAGCCGCCTTCGCTAGAACCTATGTGGGATCGTTCTTGATGGTAACGTGTGAGTGATTTCTTTAATGAATAGGAGGGGTGGATTTTTGCAGACTAACCATTGTTCTTAAAAAAATGCCAAGAAAACCCTTGTAATTTGCAAGAATTAGTGCTTTTGGAAATTCAAAGAAGACCACCATATTACATGCTTCTTTTCCAAATCGCTTGTGTTGCAAATTGTAGGGTTTTTTTCTCGTATTTACATTTTTTCAAGGATGATGGTTTGTTTGTTTGTAATTATGTAATATAATAAGTATGATAGCCTAAAATGTGAATTTTGAAACGTATATTGTTGTAAACAAGTCAAACCGGGCTTCAGCTTGACAAGTATTTAGGCACTTAGGCTCTAATATTTGAGCTTTGATTGGATAGGAGCTTGAATAGCTTAAAAATATATATCAAAACTATTTCGATGCAACAAGCTTCACTCGAAAGCTTTAGTCTTGAAAAATGAGTTTAATTTGAGTTTAACTCTACAATATTTAATCATACATAGATCTCAAAAAGCTTGATCAGAATTCAAATCGAGTCCTTATAAACCCCGTCACTACTTGTTATATATTACAAGCTCTTTTTTTTTTAAAACCCGAGCTCAAACTCAATAGTGTTTGCTTGAGTCCGAGTATGAATTAACTTGAATACTTGATGAGGGTTGAGAACTTGATGAGGGTTCGACTCGTGTGCAGTTCTAGTTGTATATATATGCTTGTAATGTTAACACATGTAATTTTTGCCGCTTTTGCAGTAAACATAGACAGGTAGTTGGTAAAGATCGTGTGACAGGTTGAAGAAAATCCAGCTACGCCTCATTTTGAAAATTATTAAAGATTTTGGTTCTGGATTGATTGTAAAGTTACTTTCATCGGATTTTCTCGGAGTAATCGACAGAAGCATCATTGATGTTTACTCAGACAATGATTTCTCTTCATACATTCTTTTTAAAGAGCCATTTTTCACATACAGCCACTCATTTCAGCTGTATACATTTTGCCAGAGTGGTTTCTTGCATACCTCATTTATTTGTATCTTTTTTTTTGTTGCATTTTTTGGATCATTTAACTTGCATGAACCAATATTCTTAGGCTGTTTATTATTGAAGTTTCAAGCAGCTTTTCAAAACTCAAATAAACTAAAACTGGTGTTTTTTGATAGGTAGTAGATGCACATGATAAACACTTGTGTGTGTTTATTTAAGAGTTTATATTGAAAAAACCCTATACATTTTTATGAATTTAACAATTAAGTCACTTAAGTTTCTGGGTAATTTTTTGTCTTATTCAAAATTATATAGTTGATTTATTTAGTATGTGATTAGTCGGTAAAGAATACAATGACCTAAACAATAAAAAATGAAGTCTAGTGATTTAATTGTAGAAGTGGGAAAAGAAAGTTGTTTATTTTTAATATTAAACCATTTGATGAATTGATTTTTTAACCGTTAAATGGGTAGTAATTAAAAAATATATAGGTTTGAATGAGATAAAAATTGTTTGAAGACTTAACCATTTGAAAAAAATATAGTGATTTAATTGATAGATTTGTGGTTTTTGCGGTATTAACCTTTTATAATTAGCCACTAAAACCATTCCTTTTAATATTCATCTATCCACTTATTTTCTGAAAGAGTAATGAGACGTATGTATAATTTACGTCTAAAAAATATATAAAAGTAAACATAATCCAGTCAATACTTAACAATTTTAACATAGGGGTCACACTCTCTCACTCGTATTGTTCTCATGTGTGTATTTAGATATGCACTTTAGGTGTTTCAACCATTTTTTTTTCGAAAATATAACCATGCTATTTCTTTTTTTTTTTTTTCATCAAAATAATCTACTTCAACAATGTATAACATTATTCTTTTTGGTTATTTTCCATGTTTAGTAAGAAAATATTGAGTTATAGAACTATAAAGTTCAAACATTATTTTATAACATCAAGTTCAAAACCTTTGTTTATTAGGGTGGTGGGGGTACCCACCAATCTCAAAGCTTATTTTACTGGCCACGTCAACGTCACATCAGTTTTTCTCTCTCCATTCGAAAATACCCATTTTTTTCTTAATACCCGTTACCTATTAAATTTATATTAACTTTAGATAGAGAAGAAGAAGAGAGAGAAGGGGTCGTTCGGATTGGAGAAGCCAAAGGGGGGTCTTTGTTTTCGGGGCCGCAGATGGCAGGGTGGTGTTTCCGTCTGGATATATCCCATAAGGCACCCCGATTTCAGTTCCGTGTGGGTACTCCGCACACACTTAGTTAACATTACACATATTTGGCTGTCAATACTGAATCCCAGACGCCATCTTATTCATAATCATATAAGAGGTTTGTTTTTTAATTTCATGTAATTAAGATTTAACATGTCCTCTTAGAAAAATCCAGAAACAAAATTAGTCTGATTTGAGTACATTCGTTATTCAATTAAGTAAGCGAAAATTGATTTATTGACACGAAAATAATGACATGAACCTGAGTCCTGACATGACTATAAAGCCAGGAATGATTCAAAAATGAAACTAACATGCAAACCCTTCAACTCGAACCCAACATTAATCCTCACAAAATACGAAAACCCTAGTATACCTATTTGACCATTTCGATTAATGAGCAAGTTTAGAGAATATGATAAAATAAATGGACGATAGTAATATATTTGTTTTAGAAAAATAATTCTAATTGTAGAAGATAAAATAATATATTATTTATTAGTAACTTTGTTAATTATATTATTAATTAACTTTTGTTAATATTGGTTTGAGATGATTCATGGGGCAAATAAGTCGTTGCTGACTTATATTGTCCTTTTACTTTATTTTTATCCATTTGATTGCACATTTGCAACACGATATAAAAGCAAAGTCAAATCATATCAAAATAATGAAGATATTGTGTAACATCACTTAATTTTAAGTTAGCTTAATTTAGCCTAAAGATGTAACTTTTATTATTGGGAAAATTTCACAAAAAACCATCAGGTTACAGTTTTTTTCGATTAAGTCTCTCAATTAATTTTTTTGTCTGACAAGTCCCTTAATCAAATAAAAATCACGAACTTGGTGTTTTTTTCATGAAAAGTTACCGGTGACCTGTTGAGCGGGTTGCAAATTGCTGACGTGGATTTTATAAATCTATGATTTTTTTCGATTAAGTCTGCCAACTAAATTATTTTGTCTTATAAATCCCTTAACTCAATTATTTTGTCTTTTAAATCTCTCATCTAATTTTTTTTTGCCACATAAATCCCTTATGTCGATAAAACTCATGTTATTTGTTGTTTTATGGGCCAATTACCAAGAAAGGTAATATAAAATTCAAAAATTGCCAATAAAGGTAAAATTTTTTAGGGTAAGAAAGATAACATAAAATTCAAATTTAACAAAAAAGGGTATTGATAACCAATTAATAAGGTAAGTTTTTAATTTTATGCTCCCTTTTTTGGTAAGCGAATAATATTTGATTATCTTTCTTGGCCTAAAATTTGAATTTCATGTTCTTTCCCGGCCAAAATTGAATTATATATTACCTTTCTTGGCCAAAAAAATTTTTACAATACCATTATTGTCGAATTTTGTATTTTATATTACCTTTCCTGGTAATTTTCCCTTGTTTTATCAATTTAAGTGATTGTTCAATTGACACCCACGTCACACATACGTGGATGCAAAAAAATAAAACAAAATGATAAATCAAAACGATCCTTTTTTATTGTTTAAAGTTTAATCGGGATGAACTAGTTAAATATATTTAAAATTTTGGTCTAGACAAACATGAGATCGGAATAATCATCATTTATGTTTTTATATTAAATTAACTTATGTTATCTGGAATAACGGACTTTTAAAATATATTATAAAAAATGAAATGGAGACTTAATCGAATAAAATGTATACTTTGTTAGTTTTTTGCATAATTTTCCCTTTATTAAAACATGTATTGCAATATTATAAAATTTAAGTTTGTGGATTAAATGTGACAAGTAATTGAAACTTAAGGTTAATAGGTGCAAAGTGTCATTTTACTAAACTTACACAAATAGAACACGTTTTATACCTATTGATGCTTCATAAATCATCTGCTTTTCTGCACTGTTCTATCGAACCAGTGATCGTATGTTGGGTACAAAAATAAATAGAGATGAAAACAATTTATTGTAATAAGTTTAGGGGGGTTTCATGTAAATACTCAATACTTGTGTTTTGTATATAAATAGAAGTACTCAGGTACTGCAGGGGTACGAATCAGAAAGTACGGCTGCACATACGAATTAGAAGTCAAGTGTGCTGTGCAAGAAAGGTCATCAAGAAACTAAATGTAATATTCTCATCTTGAATATAATCATTTGATATATTGTATTATGGTTTTGTTGTGCCTGATTGTTATATGAATTGCTTGATGATAATGAATTATCAATTGGTATCAGAGCCTAATATGACTAAATTTGTTTGATTTTTGAATCTGGAAAATCATTTTTTCGAACATTGTTACATCGTTCTTTGAAAAACAGAATTTCAATTTGGGTTTTTGATTGAGTGGATGATTTGAAGTGAAAATTGGATCGAAGGAACGTTTTTTAATGACGAATTGATTGATATAAGTTTCAGATTTTAACTCCAAACATACAGAAAGTAATTTGGATTTATTGAGTTTTTGAAAGTTTGGTGTTCACGATTTTTGTCTAATTTTGTGGTTTTAATCTGTTATTAGACAAAATTGTCTCTCAAACAGTGTTTCTAAGTAATAACCGAACCTTCGATCATAATTTGAGACCAATTGGTGGATTTTTTTTGTTGAAAATTGTGATTTTGAACTTGGTTTTTATGAGTTTCTGATCAAACTCGGGCAACACTAAATTCATAGTTTTGACCGAGTTTCCATTAGTGTCGACCGAGTTTCAGAGAGTATCGTTCAAGTTTGATGTATGCTTTAATCGAGTTTTATCAAAGTATAACTCGAGTTTTATCACTCATTGATCGAGTTTCATCTCTCATTGATCGAGTTTCATTACACATTGTTCGAGTTTGATATCTTGATGACCGAGTTTGATGTTCTATTCATCCGAGTTTCATACAATATGATTCAAGTTTGAATGTGTTTCAACCAAGTTTGATCAAACATCACTCGAGTTTGATTTAGTTTCAATCGAGTTTCATTCTTAATCATCCGAGTTTGATACATTCTCAGTCGAGTTTCATCAGTGATTAATCGAGTTTCATCCCAAAACACTCGAGTTTCTTGCTTTAATCATCTGAGTTTGGTCTCATATATTTCGAGTTTCATAGTGAGTCCTCCGAGTTTCATCAATCATAATTCGAGTTTTATCCTTTATTCAATCGACATTCTATTAATCACTCATCAGTTCATAAAAGATCTTGGAAGTTCAATATTAGCAATTCAAAATGGCAAATGATCATAATTAGTTTTTGAATTTTACGAAGTCTGAGTTGATTGTTAAACTTACTGAATCTGAACAGATTCGTAAGATTAATTATGATATTCTTGTTCAACTAAATACTAGATAAAGCTTTTGTTTTACATGATGTCAAAAGATTGAAAGAACATGTTTTAAATTTGGAGAAAACCAGAAAGTTTTGAATTCTGAGATTCATATGCTTAAATTGAGAGTATCTGAATTATCAAAAGAACTTGACGATTCAAAACAAGCGAATTTTCAGAATGCAACTCAACTGAAATATCTTTTGCCTGAACGATCTGATCTTTACAAGAAAGTTAAAGATCTTGAAGAAACTATTTCAAAGACAAATCATTCTTATCAAAATTATGTTTCAAACAATTTTTAAGAATTTTTTTCTCTTAAAAAAGAGTTTTTGTTAACTAAAGATTTATTTGAGAATGAAAGAAATGAATTCATACTGAAAGAACAAGATTTCAAAGCCAAACTTAATTTGTTTGAACGTGAAAGAAATTATTATTTGATCAAAATTAAAGGATTAGAAGATCAAATCTTTCATCTTTCGAAACAATATTACTGTTTCCCTTTCTTCAAATAAATCAGAGGTTAAGGGGTTTCTTCAGATTGTTTAAAACATAAAGTTGATCATTCTGATTTATCTTCAGAAAGTGATAAGAATCTAGCTAAACCTCTTAATCTTGATTCAATTTTAAATCTTAAACTTAAGTATCTTTTAAAGATAAACAAAGGCAAAGATAAAATAATTAAAAATCTTCCGGTCAAGGTTTACCTTGTTGAATCTTCAAAATCAAAATTTTCAAAAGTTTCTGAAAATATTGGTTACTCTTATCAGAAAACATATTCACAGAAAAACATCAAGTATTATCAGAAACAAGCTAAAATCGGACAAATTTTCAGAAAGAAGAGTTTGCAAAATTCTGATCATTCAAATTCAAGTTTCTTTTGTAATTCAGATATTCAATTTTATCATACAAAAAAAAAATTTTGCTTTCTGAATTTGAAAGAGAAGAAAAGAATTATATGCTGCAATAGATACCTAAACCCAAGTTCCTGTAAACTCGTTTTGAGATGGGTACCCAAAAGTGCTAACAAGTCTGGATCCAAATCGGTTTAGATACCAAAGACATCTTGATTTTTGCAGATCATAGGCTTCTACTCACAACAGAGTAGAACTCAGAATTCACTTCAAGTGGCTTCTAGTTACTTCAGACTAGAACCTGCTCTTCAGTGCAAATGGCTTTCAGTTATTTCAGACAGAAACCCGAGCTTCCACAACAAAGGCTTCTAATCACTTCAGATTAGAACCCGATTCTGAAAGACAAATATTTCTGAAATTCCTGCCCTAATTTCAACTCTGAAGCTGGTTTGACAAAGAGAGAATTTTTATTTTAGAATTTTTTGCTCCTGATTTATTTTCTATGAGTTGACTACCTTTGTGTGCTTATTTCCAAGGGAAGTTTCGGATGCACATGCACTCTGGCGAAGACATTTTTACAAAACTGTGTGTATTTATCACAAAAATATTTTGTTCACACATAAAAAGTTTTCGAGCTGAAAGAGAAATTTTTTATGATTCTCTGAACATATCATTGAGGTTAATTGATCTGATCTCTTTGATTTTCATAATCTCATTACTTCTGAGATTCTCTTTGTTATAATTCTTCCGATTCATTCACACTAAATTCCTTGTGTGATATCCCATGAACTTAAATGCTGAATATTATTTCTGCTGACTCCGATTATGCACAAGTTGTGTGATAGGCATAAACATCGCTTCTATGGTCTAACCAGAACCAGAAGATCTACCCAAGGAGCAAACCATCTATAGTTTGTGTGGGTGAGGGTTCTTTAGGTCTATTAGTTGACAGGGTCGAGCTGAGGTAAAATGTAAATGAGAGGGGTATATTGAAAGGAGATGGTGGTGCATCAGATCATGCTTTCACTATGAAGCTGATTGACTTGTATTTCTTAAAAAGTGAGCTGGAGTGAGCTTAGTTAAAAAATGTTGAGAGCTGAAAGTTGAGAAAGGATTTGAAGAAAAGAAAATCCTACCTACATTGTGTCTTCTAGGTAAACCTCATAATCTATCAAGCCCTAGGTGACTTGGTATTGAAAAAGACGTCATGGACCCAGTGACGCATGCACTTAACCCCACCAACCACTCAGTTATCTCTCAAAATATTTCTGTTTCAATAATCACGGAGATATAACACATATCTATCGGATATTATTGATATTGAAACAAGGAAGACATTTGCTCCGGTCTCCGACTTCTATGCACATTGTGTTTAGAGCTGATTATATACACTTTTAGAACACATCGAGTCTAACAGTCTGCGTGACTATAAACTACTAGTCCAAAGTGAATAAGACGGAACAAATAAGAGTGATTCCTTCATGATAAAGGATTTCACAATGATTATTTGGAAATCCTACCCGTGTTAACATCATGCCAGCGCTGAAAGTAGGTCACATAGATTATGTCTATTGTCCAAACAGGAATTCTATGTGGACCTGGACTCTGTTACTTAAAAATGAATTTGTTTCATTTTTCTCTCAAAGTTGTAAAGCTTTGTTTGTTTTTGTACAGAGAGTGTATCAATTTGATGGGGAGTGATAACTTTGTTCAGAATAGGGGAGAGATCATTTATGAAAGAGAGAATATTGATTTGAGGGGGAGAGTGAGAGAGAAAACTTAGTAATATTTCTGAGTTGTAGTTGTTGATGTATTTCTACTACTGTAATTTCACTGCATCTACGTCTCTGAAGATTTTGCATAATGTTCATAATTCTTATGATCATCAGGAGGGGGAGAAAAGTTGTATTTCAGAGATAACAGCTGAGTAGTTTGAAGACAATTGCATCAACAACTCAAGACAATTATGGACAATTATGACAACTACAGAAGATTTAAAGATGAAAGATGATACGTTGTCTATGATTGATCAAGGTAGAGAATCAAAAACTATTCATGATTCAAGGGGGAGAGTTTACTATAGGAAAAGAGAAGATCAGAGAAGAAGAGATTTGAAGATCAGAGAGAGACAAAGAAGTTTAGAGATCAAAGAGAAGAAAAGAGAAAAGTTTTTGAAGTTCCTGATTTGAATTATAATTGTAAAATTGCTTTCATCACTAAGGGGGAGATTGTTGGGTACAAAAATAACTAGAGATGAAAACAATTTATTGTAATAAGATTAGGGGGTTTTGTGTAAATACTCAATACTTGTGTTATGTATATAAATAGAAGTACTCAGGTACTGTAGAGGTACAAATCAGAAAGTACGGTTGCATAGGCATATATGAATTAGAAGAGGAACTGTTGTGCAAGCATTCACCAAGAACTGTAATCGTAATATTCTTCTCTCAATATTAATCATTCAGTTGTTTGTTATGATATGTCTGATTGATATATGAATTGCATGTGAATATTGAAATATCATCGTATGAGGTGTAATTTGGCAAAATTGTCTTTATAAACATCAAATTAATGTTTGTAATAAGATAGAAATAGTTCAATGCATGTTTTCTACCCAGTTTGAAGTGTTGGAACTGCATAAATTGAATCTATAATGAAAATGACGAAAACAAAAAACTGCAACTGTTGAAAGTCCAATTATGACTAGATCTGACATTTAGACATAAAGTCGGACCAGAGTCGAAATTTAGATCCTACCTTGATTCGAAATTCAGATGCTATCGGATATTGTCAAGTAATGACTAAGTACTCTGTTAGAATTGTAAATAGTAAGACTTAAGGGACTAGAGTGGTTAATATAGGATGTTCCCTTATTTAGTTTATTTGTATATATATTACGTAGGTGTACGTATGTAATTAATATATTGATTGAAATTAATAGATCAATTTATTCCTTCTCCATATGGTATTAGAGCCTAGTTGATCGCCGGAACCCTAGTATCGTCGGCGCCGATTTCGCCGGAACCCTAGTATCGCCGGCGCCGACTTCGTCGGAACCCAGGTTCTAAACCCTAATCCTTTAACGCCTCACCCTCTCTCTCTCTCTCTCTCTCTCTCTCTCTCTCTCTCTTGCCTCTCTGTTCTCTGTCTCTCTCGCTTCTTCAACGATCGCCGCCCCCAAATCGACCACCGCCCCCAAATCGATTTCTTTGTTCTCTGCCTTTCCGGCGACTACCGCCGTCAGTCACCGACGACCACCAATACTGCCGCTGTTATTAGTATGGTATTTTTCTGGTGTTGATTGATTAGATTGGTTAATCATGGGTGACATCGTAAATCCCATTCCAGCAGCCACATCATCACAATCGTTTGTTGTTACTGGTACTCATTCAATCACCATAGAAAAATTGACTGGATCAGCCAATTATTTATCATGGGCAGCGTCTGTTAGAATGTGGTTCAAAGGACAAGGTCAGAGTGATCATCTGATTAAACGTGTTAATGATATAAACGAACCTAATCGTGCCAAGTGGGAGCAGGTTGATGCTCAATTATGCAATTTACGGTGGCAGTCGATTGATTCCTCTGTTATATAACTATTCCGTCCTTTTGAAACATGTTATGAAGTCTGGAGAGAAGCCTCTGAGTGCTACACGAATGATATTCAGCGATTATGTACAGTTGTGAATAACATTCAAAACATGAAAACAGGAGGGTAGTATGGAATCGTACTTGGGACATGTCCGGTCACTTATGCAAGAGTTCGATGCACTCATGCCGTTTGTCAATTCAAAAGCTGAACAGGTTACGCAACGAGAAAAGTTCTTCATCGTGGCTGCTCTTTCTGGATTGAAATCTGAATATGAATCTGCAAAGCATCATATTTTAACAAGCTCCACAACGCCAACAATGAAAGATACTTTTAGACGTTTGCTGAATATGACGGGTATTGGTGTTGTAAACCAAACTCCAGGTCCCACTCCATCTGCATTTGTTACTATCCACAAGAAAGGTGTAAACACCAAGCGGCCCTACTGTGAGTTCTGTCGAAGACTTGGCCATGTTGAAGATAAATGCTGGAAGAAACATGGTCGCCCTGCAGCACCACCATCACAATCTTCTGGATCTTTTCATGCTTTTACGGAATCAACCAATCAGACAGTACAGATGACAAGCACAGAGTATGGGAACTTTCTGAAGTTTCAGACAACTCAACATGATGCTCCAATTGCTACCAATCATTCTTCTTTTGTCACTCAAAGCCCAACCATGGGTCCATGGATTGTGGATTCAGGTGCTACTGAACATTATGTGGTAATAAAGGCCTCTTCTCTACTCTAACATATTCAGATACTTTACCACCTATCACAGTTGCATATGGAAATAAAACCACAGTTAGTGGGATAGGCAAAATTCAACCAATTCCCTCTTTGTCCTTGAATCTGTTCTATATGTCCCTAAGAGCCCATTTAATTTGTTATCTGGTAGCCGCATTACCAAATCTCACTCCTGTTCAATAACCTTTACCCCTAATTCTGTTGTGTTACAGGACCTAAGTACGGGACGGATGATTGGCGAAGGGCATGAATCACAGGGACACTACTACTTAGGGAAATCTCACCCAACAGTTGCTGCTAGTATAACATCCCCACACTACCTTCATCAGCTTTATGGTCATCCTTCCCTAGGGAAACTAAAGAAAATAGCGTCACATTTGTCTTCATTGTCTTCCTTAGAATGTGAGTCTTGTCAGTTAGGTAAGCACACTCGAGGTGTTTATCCTAAATGAGATAATAATAGAGTTAGTTCTCTTTTTTCTCTTGTACACACTGATGTGTGGGGTCCTAGTCGAGTCTGTTCTAATATGGGTTTTCAGTATTTTGTTACATTTATTGAAGATTATTCCCGTTCCACTTGGATTTTCCTAATGAAACAACGATCTGAATTGTTTGGAATATTTCAAGAAATTTGTGCTGAAATCCAAACCCAATTTGGTGTATTCGTACTTTACATAGTGATAATGCAAAAGAATACTTCTCCACTCAATTTTCAAACTTTGTGGCATCCCGAGGTATTTTGCATGAATCCTGGTGTCCTAGAACTCCACAACAAAATGATGTGGGTGAAAGAAAAAACAGACACCTCATTGAAACTGCTCGCACTCTACTACGTCATGCCAAACTCCCGTTAAATCTCTGTGCTGACATGGTTTTGACTGCATGTTACCTAATCAATCGCATGACATCATCAGTCTTACAAAACCAAACCCCTTTTTCTGTCTTGTGTCCAAATCAAAATCCTCATCATCTTCCCTTGCACCCAATTGGTTCGGTATGTTTTGTGTATTTCTTAGTTCCTGGTCGTGATAAACTAGCCCCCAAAGCATTCAAATGTGTGTTCCTAGGTTACTCTCGACTACAAAAGGGCTACAAGTGTTACTCTCCTACCCTTCACAAATATTTCATGAGTGCAGATGTAACATTCTTTGATCATCAGTTGTATTTTCGAAGTGATCAAAAGGATCCAAATAACATTGATCAGGTTCTTCCTCTTCCTCTTCCTTTTCTTCCTATAGTGCCTATCGAAACCACCCAAGATTCTCAGTTCTGTTGTAAGGAAGTTTGGAATGAAACAATGTCGAGCAGATCATTCAGTTTTCTATCGTATCTCAGGGTCACAATGTACCTACTTGATAGTGTATGTTGATGACATAATTATCACTGGTAATGATCATGATGGAATACAACAACTGAAGGACCACTTGTTCAAGCACTTTCAGACAAAAGACATGGGAAAACTCAGATATTTTCTTGGTATCGAAGTAGCAAAGTCAAAAGACGGAGTCTCAATTTGTCAAAGAAAGTATGCTCTAGACATTCTCAAAGAAGCTCATTTAACTGATTGCAAACCTGTTGAGTCTCCTATGGATCCTAATGTTAAACTCCTACCTGATCAGGGGGAGCCTCTAAAAGACCAAGAGAAGTACAGGAGATTGGTTGGTCGACTTAATTATCTCAAAGTTACTCGGCCAGACATTTCTTTCGCTGTGAGTGTAGTTAGTCAGTTTTTCGAATCTCCGTGTGATACTCATTGGGAAGCAGCCTTACGGATCTTAAAATACATTAAAGGAGCTCCAGAAAAAGGCTTGTTATATGACAAGAAAGGTAATATGGAGATACAATGCTACACAGATGCAGATTATGGTGGTTGTCCTTTCAGTCGAAGATCAACATCAGGTTATTGCGTCCTTTTTGGAGGTAATCTTGTGTCTTGGAAAAGCAAGAAACAAAGTGTAGTAGCAAGATCTAGTGCGGAAGCTGAGTATCGGGCGATGGCTAATGGAACATGTGAGCTTATATGGGTCAAGCAACTTCACGAAGAACTAGGGTTTTGCGAGATATCCCCAATGAAGCACATATGTGATAATCAACTTGCGCTCCACATTGCCTCTAATCCGGTCTTTCATGAAAGGACAAAACATATTGAAATAGACTGTCACTTTGTCAGAGATAAGGTGTTGGATGGTACCATAGTCACTGAGTTTGTCAATTCTAGTGATCAACTAGCAGATGTGCTTACAAAGTCTCTAAGAGGACCCCGAGTTCAATATTTATGTAACAAGCTAGGTGCCTACGATATATATGCACCAGCTTGAGGGGGAGTATTAGAATTGTAAATAGCAAGACTTAAGGGACTAGAGTGGTTAATATAGGATGTTCCCTTATTTAGTTTATTTGTATATATATTACGTAGGTGTACGTATGTAATTAATATATTGATTGAAATTAATAGATCAATTTATTCCTTCTCCATATGGTTGGCACGCCCGATATGCTAAAAGTCGAATCGAACCTAAATTCGAAATTTAAACTTTGACCCAGATTAATAAGAATAATATAAGTGTTCAGATGTCAAATCCTTAAATTCGAATATGCTTTGGTTCGAAATTCCTAGAAAAGTAAGGTCATGCTCAAGTCCGAAATTATACATTGATTCACAATAATTCACTTAAGTTTATATTGTTAGTTCATATGCAATGTTGTAATACATACATACATATATATATATATATATATATATATATATATATATATATATATATATATATGTTAGTAGTTAAAAGTCATTATTAAAGTATTAAAGCCATAAGAAGACAACAAATAAAAGCTACAAAATCCAGATAAAGTGCCAAAGATAGTTAAAAGTATCTGAGTTAGTGTCAAAACCCAAGGATTATCCGTCTTCTAGCTAAAGCGAGTCAGAGAACAAAATATAAAGCATACTTTAAGTTATAAAGCACAGTTTAAAGTCATCTGCAACATATACAGCCTTAAAGCCAAAGCTAAACTCTGGTTATTTAGGAGGTCGATCTAGTACGATAAAGCATAATTACAACACAACCAACATAATAAAGAAATGTGTGTTATACATTATCTAGTTTACATGTTATCTTATGAAATTATAATATTGTTGCGTAGCATTCTTTGAAATCCATTCCAAACTAAAATGAGTGATTGTGCACACTATGATACAATGTTGCCTAGTTTCACAAGATAACATATTTTATTATCAATTATCTACTATTGTCATTGCTTCAACTATCATTACTATGATTCTACTATCATTCCTTTGCATATCAACATTCATTTGAGTTATTTGTTATTTATGACTATCGTACATGTTAAAGCGGAGCTTGTAGATGAAGTTTACTTTGATGCTAACCACATTGCTAAACTGTTAACCAGCCCGGTATGTGGCTGATTCCCACAAAATGTGTGTGTGGTATAACATTATCTCATTCTATGACACATGTCTCATTAGCGAAGGGCAGTGTCAAACCGCTATGCAAATCACACATATGACATGATTTAGCTTACATCCGCTACTCAAAATTTGCATGTAAACTAATTACCCATATTCTAGCTAAGCAATTAGCTTATAATTGCTATATTTACCATTATAGTCAAAGACAATACATTAGCTGGACCTTCTGCTTATGGTTAGAAATATCAAGCTTGAAGTCATTAAAACCACTACTCAGTTTCTAGTGGTACTTAGCAACAATACATTTGGGAGCGGGTAGTGTTTATTTTGAATATCTTATGATGTACTAGTAGCTAGTATTGACTTGTATCCTTGAATTTAACTTACAATTTGGTTTTATTTGTTATTATTTCCCGTCCTTATTGTTTTAGTTCTTCGTTGATATTATTATTGCTTAGTTGAGACTTTAATAAGACCATAACGACAGGGTCGTCCCGTGGATTTTAAGGGCCCTGTGTGCTATAAATGTCAAATAAGCCCCCAAACATGAATTTTTTGGAATTAAATATATAACATTTACCAAAGTAAATGTTAATATTCATAAGCTATTCATAGGAATAATAAAACTAAAATACTAATATATGCATGTTTGTGTAATACTTTAATGAAAAGGCTTGTATCTCAAGTGGTTAGTGTATGGCTTGTGAAGGGAGTGGTCTTGACTTCAAACCCTATTGACTCCAAGAGTATTGTTATTTATATTAACTTAATTGGTTTTTTTACATGTTGAGTTAAAAACTAATGTATTTTTATTTTAAAATATTACTTTGACATAAATTAAACTAATTTACTATTAAACATTTTATTTCCTAAATATATTTTAAAAAAATATGTATTCTTTCTTCACGAATGTTTGAATAATAATGATTCTGTTTTTTATACACTACCTCAAATACAATTGTATAACTGTTATTATTTATATGATTTTTTAGTTCCTCTAAACTTCAAAGCAATTGTATGTACATAAAACAGATAATGTGAGACTAATTAATGTCGATTAATGATAATTATGATTCATGAGTACATGGAATTCTTTTTACAAATATATTTTTGATGTGTAATAATAATTATGCAACTGTATTTCTATATTTATATTTTATTGTGATCACTTATTTATTTGTACTAGGTCTTTTAAAGTAAAAATTTTAAGTTAATTTATATAGGTTTTTTTTTATCGTTATTATTAATAATAATTTATTTAATTAATTAAATTTAATTGATTTTGATGATTATTACTAAATGAAGCTGTGACGGATAACACATTTCGAATGGATATAATTGTATGAATGTGAAAAATCTGAAAAAACAAGTAAAATAAAAGATTTTTTTATTCTTATTCATTTCATATTTTTTTTAATTGGCATTGATATTTTTTTAATCTTTTTCAACATACTTTGAAATCGAAAGTTATATTCTGATGGTGGTGGTGTGAGCAGTTTTAGAATCGAACGTTGTATTCAAAGTCAATAACGAATAATTTCAAAATTTGTAATATATTTAATAGAATAACATAACATTTTGCTTCAAATATCAAATATGTAAGTTAATATGTTAGTTTTATATATTTTAATATATTTTAATATTTTCGAAGCGGGGACAAATTTCCTCGTTATAAACATATTACTAATTGGTATAACTAAATATCCAAAAAAAAAAAGTAATATACATATATATAACGAAATGTTTTCACTTAATTTATGGATATCTCTTTAAAATAAGGGAAAATTGCTTAAAATAACAAACAACTTTTCCATTTTTTCTTATTATAACAATCTTGTAAATTTTGTTTATTGATTATAGCATCTAACCGGTATACAATAAAAGTTAACCGGTAAAAAATGGTTATATATAGGGTTTATTGTTTGAAATAACAACCTACTTTTTATTTATTTTTTTTCTTATTATGACAATGAGTTTTATTTTTTACCATTTAATATATTGTTTGAAATAACAACCTACTTGTTGTTTACCGGTTAAATGCTATAATCGGAAGTAAACCAAAAGTTGGTTCCATTATTTGAGACAAAATTACGAGGTTGCTATAATAAGAATAAAGAGAAAAGTTGTTTGCTATTTTGAGCAATTCTCCCTAAATATGGATTTGATGTTTTTATGTTGCACCAGAAAGAAAGAATAAAGTATCGATTAGGTCCTAACAAATCAGGTGCCCTGTGCCATCGCCCCTATTGCCCACTTCAAAAACCGGCCCGACATAACAAAAGTTGAGTCTTACATGTTGTATCATCGGAATTAGTTTTTAGAGCACGTTGTTCTATACAAGTAAACATTAACAATTTTTCTTACAACTATTATGACAAATATAAGGGGATTTCTATACGTACACCCCTCAAATTTGCTAATCATACACCCCCTCTTAATAAAATTAAGTTTAATCACTCCTTTTCGCAGAGCTAAGGAGCAAAGTAGATTTCCAGTCAGTCCAAATCTTTCATCTTACAACAGCAGTCAAAGAGCTTCAATCACATAACACCAGAATTGATCGGGAGAACATTGAACTAAAATTAATTGTTGCTGATCAAGCTTCTGAGATCAAGACAATGAAGTCCCTCCTCGAGCAGTTAATGAAAAATCTTCAAGCTCAGGGGGAGACAAGCTGGAAAGAAGCTGAAGCGATAAGGAGGGATGAGGATGACGGCAATGATCCCGAAGCAAGAAAAGAGAGTGAGCTAGTAGATTTTCCAACTGCTCAGCATGCAACAATTCAGGGGGAGCCGAGTCAGTCCGCAGTAGGAGAAAGTGTTGAAGGTGAAACTTCAAAGACCATCGAGAGCGAGATGATTGACGCTCTGATGGATATTGAAGAAGAGGAAATAATGTTTGATTTTGAAGGTGGTGTTGAAGATTTAAAAGAAGGTGAGTTTGTACCATAAGACATTCCTGAATGGAAATCTGATGATGAGGAAGATTAAGCTGATGAAATTGTTATTCAGCAACAGCCTATCACTGATATGTATACGAGGGCAGAACAAGATATGATTGACATCAAAGTTTTTAAAGCAGCTTTAAATGTTGAATCAGAAGTTGAAGAGCCTGATAGGGAGCTGACTGCTGATGAACAGAAAAAGTTGTGGTTCAGGGCAGAGAAGAAGGCCATGTCATTAAAGGAAAGGATGAATGTGCCTAGTGCTGGAAAACTGTCCGAGAGCATTCTTAGCTGGTTCTTTGATCGAGAACTACAACTTTTTATCATTAAGAGAAAGGATGGCCTTCAATATCTAAGGAGAATATTGAAAGACTTCAATTCACTGCCTAAAGTTGATAAAGGCATTAGCGTGGAAAGAACTTGTTAACATCGGAGACGATCCCTATGCTGAAATAATTGCCAAGATTATCAGAAGGGAAGGGAGGTCTAGGAAGTTTGAAAGGCTAAACCCACGAATAGGCAAAAGAGTTATGGACCATACAAGAATTGATCCTCTAACTGGAAGGCCGTGGATGAAAATACATTACAAGCAAGTTAGATGCTTAAAGAAAGTTCCTTTGAAGCCTATGCCTCAAAATGTGTTGGGAAACCTCAACTGGTGGTATGTTGAAAGTGAGACAGGTGAAGCAGTGATGGAAGACCTCGAAGAAAAAGTGATTCCGAGAGTGTATGATCCATTGCAGCTGGTTAACTTGTCCAAAGATGATCTACATGTACTTCATGTCCATAAAATCTCGCGTGATGCACATATGGAGTCTGAAGCCAAAAAGTATCAGAATGTGGTCAAGGTTTGTGTTGAACAAGGTCTTTATGCTGGTAGCATTTTGAATAGACCTTAGTACTTAATCAAAATGTAAATAGTTAGAAGCTATCGTCAAGGGGGAGTCTGTTAGTACATCCTGTATGATGATAGCAGTCTAAGTATAGATAACATTTTGTGTAAGTCAATTTCCTTGATATTGATTATTAACAAGTGTTTGATATATATGTTTGATTATATATGTTTGATATTAATTGTATGTATGTTTGAACTTGGTGTAATGTATTACCATAAATTCAAACATTAGTTCAAAGATAGGTTCAAACATAAGTTCAGAGATAAGTTCAAAACATAAGTTTGAAAGATAAGGTTCGACTTTAGTTAAAGGCTTAAGTTCGAATTTGTTTAGAGGGCAAGTTCGAAAAAGGCCTTGGGCCAAGTTCGAACTTGTCCTAGACAAAGTCGAACCAGTTAGTATAATTAAGGGTTAATTCGATTAATTATCAGACTTTTGCAGATTTCAGAGAGTTTAAGCAAAAGGGCGATCTCGAACTTGCTAGCATTTGGAGAGTTTCGTGTGGAGAGAATCACCGTGTTGGGACGATCCGTTGTTCGTCTATCACCGTGCTAGTCTCCATGTTTCGGTGTGCGTGGTCTTTCCGTCAAGCCACTAACGAGGATTCCGCACTCGTTGGAAGGTCTCGCGTCAAGATAAAATCCGTAGAGAGCAGACCTTAACAAAATTAAAGATTTTTTTATTCTTATTCATTTCATATTTTTTTAATTGGCATTGATGTTTTTTTAATATTTTTCAACATACTTTGAAATCGAAAGTTATATTCTGATGGTGGTGGTGTGAACAATTTTGAAATCGAACGTTGTATTCAAAGTCAATAACGAATAATTTCAAAAGTTGAAATATATTTAATAGAATAACATAACATTTTGCTTCAAATATCAAATATGTAAGTTAATATGTTAGTTTCATATATTTTAATATTTTCGTATGACATTAGACCCCGCCGCGAAGCGCGGACAAATTTCCTCGTTATAAACATATTACTAATTAGTATAACTAAATATCCAAAAAAAAGTAATATACATATATATAACGAAATATTTTCACTTAATTTATGGATATCTCTTTAAAATAAGGGAAAATTGCTTAAAATAACAAACAACTTTTCCCTTTTTTTCTTATTATAACAATCTTGTAAATTTTGTACCAAATAAAGGAACAAACTCTTTGTTTATTGATTATTGCATTTAACCGGTATACAATAAATGTTAACCGGTAAAAAATGGTTATATATAGGGTTTATTGTTTGAAATAACAACCTACTTTTTAAATTTTTTTTCTTATTATGACAATGAGTTTTATTTTTTACCATTAATATATTGTTTGAAATAATAACCTACTTGTTGTTTACCAGTTAAATGCTATAATCGGAAGTAAACCAAAAGTTGGTTCCAATATTTGAGACAAAATTACGAGGTTGCTATAATAAGAATAAAGAGAAAAGTTGTTTGCTATTTTGAGCAATTCTCCCTAAAAATGGATTTGATGTTTTCATGTTGCACCAGAAAGAAAGAATAAAGTATCGATTAGGTCCTAAAAAATCAGGGGCCCTGTGCCATCGCCCCTATTGCCCACTTCAAAAACCGGCCCGACATAACAAAAGTTGAGTCTTACATGTTGTATCATCGAAATTAGTTTTTAGAGCACGTTGTTCTATACAAGTAAACATATGTACACCCCTCAAATTTGCTAATCATACACCCCTCTTAATAAAATTAAGTTTAATCACTCCTTTTCGCGTTATTAACTAAAAACATATGAGTGAGGTGGTGTTAGTAAAAGTTAAAGGAAGGGGATATACATATAGCAATGTCCTAAAAACATTACGTGATAAAATATTATTTATATATAAAAGAAACGATACAACCACTTAGAGTGGCCGTGACTTGCGTCGTAAGGTGAAATGAAGAGGCAATACCACAGGAAACACCGTTCCCTTATGAGGTACCGTTGTTGACGCTAACGTGTATAGTGGGATGGTCATACCGATATATGATCACTCCTTTCACCCTTAAAAGAAACATTCACTTCAAAGAAGAAAGCAAGAACCGTTAGAATAAGCTCCGAACTCCGAAGTTGGATTCACATTTTGGGTGAGGACAATTTAGTGGTATTAATTTATCGATTCAATTTTATTACTTTGACTTTTGGGTTAGGAATATTTTAGAGGCAAAACGCAAAAGAAAATTGAATTTAATAATTCCTACCTGACCTAACGAAATAAAAATCAAATAATTCGGCATGATTTGGTTTTAAAATAAAAATCTAAGTTCAAACCGGTTGAATCAAATTAACAAATTTATTATATTTCAATAAAATAAAACATGAATAATTAAACCAAATTTCTATTATTTTTATAAAATATTTAATGGTTTCAACAAAACAGTAAGCACTCTTTTAATAGTTACTAGGTTAAATGCTCATGTAGTACATGCTTTTGTTTATAAAAGATAAATGTTAAGTAAGATAATAAATTATTATAAAATATCATAGTTTATCAAATTTTTGTTAATTTTTTATTAGATTAGTTAGATTTGATTATATGAGAATAGATTTGATCTGATTTGAATTGATTTAAATTTCAAATAGATCTTAGTAAATGACATGTGACAAAAAAAGCTACCGACATATTGACTGAACGAGAGTTCGACATGTGACAATATATTTACTCTTTTACTGGAATGAATAGAATAGATAGATGATCAAAAGAGAGTCTAAAAAACTCATCACATAGCTAAAAGTTAGTAGTTTAGTGACTAGGATGTAGCAATAAAATTTTAGATACCAATTATAAAATCTAAGATTTTAAATTAAACGCACGTGATAAACCCATTAAATATTAATTTGATGTGCGTGTATGTGTGTCTATATATATATAGAGGGGGTTCAATGGAAAACCAACATACATCAGAAAAACTTGGAAAACCTCAATGTACCACCACAAATGCAACACAATTCTCGCGTGATTCATCATTATTTCTACATGATGCATCAAATTCCCGCGTGATGCATCGACTTTCTGTGTGATGCATCACCTGATACAATGGCTATAAAATAGTTTCCCGGTTTTCCGATGCATATAGGTTTTAGGAACTAAATATTTGTGAGAACCTAATAACCATTTGTGGTCATTAGATCAAAAAGATCTATGACTGAAAATTGTCAAATGACATTTTTGTAATTATTTAGAATTTTGATAGTGGGAAATCTTGAAAAAATATGCAAATGATATTCTTGGAAGAAAATAAATCTGCTTTGCCATTTTCTCTCTCTTCCTTTTTTTAATTTTAATTTTTCATTTCTTTCATGATAATTGATTTTTATTGTAAAAAAATGTTTTTTATTTAAAAAAAATTCTATATAGAAAATTATTTATCTGCTAAAAATTTAATATATTTTATATGTATCTATATAGAATTTTATATAATTCTATATCTTTTTATGTAGATTAACATTATTATTCGTAATCTATGTAGAATATTATGTTTCTTATACATATCATATATTTTTATGTTTCTTATACATTTCTATATATTTTTATGTAGATTAACATTAGTATTCATAATATATGTAGAATGTTACATAGAATGATATGTAACAACACAGTTTTAACAAATTACTATTCATAATCTATGTAGATTAACATTACTATTCATAATCTATGTAGAGTATTGCATATTTTATGTAGAAGTATATTAAAAACACAGTTTTAACAAATTAACCGATGAACATATTATATGTACATTATCATGTAATCTATGTAAAATATCATGTATTCTATATAGATACAACGATAACAATTTACTAGTACGACAATAACAGTATTCTCTATAGGTACAAACTAGCTACAATCTATTTTGTATAGAATAAGGTATGTGGTGCACGTACGTTGTAACGAGATTTGTATTTATATCTATTTTTATTAATAGATTTAAAATAAATTAATATTATTGCAATTTATATATACTTTTAAAACAATTAAAAACTTCAATAAAACATAAATAATAATAATATTATTAATATTTATAATAAATTAGAACTTCAAATAAACTAGAGTTTTATAATATATTAAATTAATTATTAGCAAAGCAAGACACATTAAATGAATAAAAAAATTTCATTTTTAAGCTATTTAAATCTTGAAAGTTATAAAAAATTTCAATTTCGAGAAACACAAAAACATGTTTAAAGAATCAGTTTATGTTGTATATACACATTTTATTTATAATTATATCTTTCTGATTAGACTTTAGTTGCATATTGTTTATGTTATAAGTTATAACTCTTATATAAATATCTAAAAACTTATATTTCATATCTATCTTATTTTAGATCCTCAAGATTAGGTTTGATATACTTTTTTATTTACCTTTTTTTAAATTTAGTTTAATAAAAAAAATCATACAATATTGATGTATTGTTAAATTAATAGTAAATAAATATACCTACATACATATAAATTTATACAAAATCATACAAAATTACGAAGTATAAATAAAAAGTAAAACACACATAGTAAGTTAGTAACGTTTGTGTGTATAATAGTCATACAAACTATTGTGTTTTAATAAATATAACTTAGTACGTGGGTGTAATTAATAGAGAGAATTTTGTATATACCCCTCCAAAACTTCATAATATCATATATACCCAACCTATAATTTTAATATCATATATATCCCTCCTAAACATCATAATATTATATATACCCAATTTTAATAATTAATATCACATATATCCCTCTTAAACATCATTAATATCATATATACCCAAATTCATTGATTTAATTTTTTTAGAACATTTAAAACTCATATTTAATATTGATCATTAATTAATGACCATTATACCCTTATTTATTTTTTCTTTCCACTAAACCTTCAAAATATCATATTTATCCAAATTAAGTTAAAATATCATGTCCCTTTAAATAATTTTATATAATTTATTTTTGTAAACTTTACTATGTAAATTCTTCATAGTAAAAATAATTAACATTAACAATAAAGTAATTGTATTATATTTTTGCTCATTTATAATCAAATCGTATCGTCTAATTATATTTTCTTATTTGTTTTTTTTTCCTACAATTTTCTACATATACATATAGACCCTAAATATATAGGATAAATATATATAATTTTATTGTTAACACAAAATATACACAACTAATAACATTGGATAACAAGTTATAATTCAAATACTAGATTAAATATAAAAATTAAAAAAATTAAACTAGAAAAAACAATAATTATAAAACGAAAGCAAGCTTGAAAAAAATAGAAAGTAATGTATATAGAAAACAAAAGATATATACTAAATTAAAAAGAAATGTAATACAACAATAAGTTCGAAAAGAAAAAGAAAAGAAAAAACATAATATATAATAGGTTAATTGTATATAGAAAACTGTAAGAAAAAAAATATATAATAAGACGATACGATTTGATTACAAACGAGCAAAAATATAATACAAATTTTTTTATTGTTAATGTTAAATATTTTTACTATGAAGAATTTACATAGTAAAGTTTACAAAGATATATTATATAAATTTTTTAAAGGGACTTGATATTATTACTTAATTTGGATAAATATGATATTTTGAAGATTTAGTGGAAAGAAGAAATAAGTAAGGGTATAATGGTCATTAATTAATAATCAATATAAAATATGAGTTTTACATGTTCTAAAATAATTAAATAAATGAATTTGGATATATATGCTATTAATGATGTTTAAGAGGGATGTATGTGATATTAATTATTAGAATTGGGTATATATGATATTATGATGTTTAGGAGGGATATATATGATATAAAATTTTAGGTTGGGTATATATGATATTATTAAGTTTTGGAGGGGTATATATGAAATTCTCCCTAATTAATATATAAATTTTTTATAAACACATATAACTTGAAATATTGTGAATTATAGTTTCATATCAATCAAACAACAAATTAAGAACAATAACAATTCAGTAATCAAAACTACTAACCGAATGATTCAATAAGAGAATGTCGATTACAAATGATGAGAGAATAATCCAAAGTCAGTAACCGCTTTCTTCCGTACAAAAAGTGAAAAATGTCAGAGATCTATTTCTATTGAAAGTCAAACCTACTATTTATATACCTATTTCACAACTATATAAGAAATACTAAATAACCCCTAGACTTTGTTTCCATCAATTAAAATACAATCTAACATTCTCCCCCTTTGATGGAAAGAGCAAAGTCTTTAAATTGACAAACCCAGCTTTTGTTCAAATCTTCTAATGCTTTTACGATCTGAGAGCCTCCATTCAATCTTTGAGATGAACTCAACCATGAGTCTTCGGTCATTCACAGATAGAGCTCCTTTCTTCGTCTTTCTCTTTTTATCAGCTGCAAGTTTTCCTTTTAAACCACTCAAAACTTTGTTCAGAGTCCCATCTGAAAATTTGTTCAGCACTACACTTCTCATAGCTCTTAACTTCTTATTTCTATCTCTGTACATAACTGCTGGATGCTTTACCATGATAACTTGGAATACTTTCAATTCTCCAGCAAACTTGATATCTATGTGAGGAGCTGTCATGTTGATCTTCCTCATACCTCGTTCAACACCTATCTGTAGATCTTGCACTGACATCAATACCAATTTGGTATGAATGAAATGAAAAAGTGTCTTAACAAATATGCAATGTTCATTTCTTTTGTTTCTGCACAACTCATCAAATAGATCTTCAATGTCGACCAGGTGCATATTGAACATATCTGCTTCTGTGAACGTATTAGTGTTTCCATCAGCTCTAGTAACAGTGAACGTTGGATAGAAAATCTTAACAAATCTGTCCTTTTCTATTTTCACCAGATCAACTATCCTGAACTCACTCTTAACCTTCTCAACTTCTTGTGTCTTATTTCTCAGAAAGCTGGCATAGTTGACCAGATTTAGCATGTTCGGCTCTAAAACCCTAAATAACTTGAGAAAAGAACACGGTGCTTGTTTCTTGCAAAATATTCGTTTTTCAAGAATATCTTCGATGTATGGCATCTTGTTCCTTTTTCTGATAAACTCTGCTGATCTATTCTCTGGAATCTCAAGTTTCTTTACTTTCTTTTTGCTGATCTCATCTTTGTTCAACAGTGTCAGCATGTCTTGAATTTCCCTTTGCACGACTTGTTGTGCTTCAAATCTGAGTCTATGTTGCTTTTGAGACTCATCTGCAAGCACATATTCATTGAAGAATCTTTCCATCACCTCAACCTCATTCAGTTCAACTTTTTCTTGAAAAACCATGTTTTCAACTGGAAACTCTTCAATTTCTTCCTTAACTTGAATAACCACCTCAGGCTTTTCAACCGTTGGTGTCGATTCAGTATCTTTCAAGATCTCCTGAACTAAACCTTCCTCCTCTTCAATCCTTTCAGCTCTAAAATCAATATCAGTAAAAGTAATTACATCATCATCTTCAGAAACTTCAATGTATTCCTCTCTCTCTTCTTCTACTCCTTGAATACTCAACTCATGATGCTTAACTTGAACATCTTCATCAGAATCAATATATTCTTCAAAAGTGTAAATATCAGACTGAATGTTCAAAGGAACTGGAACATCTTCATAAAGAATCAAACCCAGCTCACTTGTTCACCAGCCGATTCTTTTGTGCCCCCGGCCTCTCTCTCTTTGACTTCAGCTTCTTTTTCTGGGTATGTGATCATCAAAACCCCAGGTGTAGTTTCATCAAGCTTTCTCCTCTTCTCCCCCTCATGAGGAGCATCATCGGAGTCCTCATCATGCTCATCATGTTTCCTTTTGGATGAGGAAGCTTGAGCTTTACATGTTTCTTCAACTGCCGCAACTCTCTCTAATAAATTTCCCAAGGCAGTTATTAGAGTGCTTTCCAAACTGATCATCCGTTCTCTCATTTCATCAAATGGTTCAAAGATAAAGTCTTTCAACTCTTCCTTTAATTCTTCGATTGCTCGATTTGACTCAGATTGCTTCATCGATTCCTCTGCAACCGACTTACCCTTTAAAACTTGTGAATGTTTGACATCTGTGCCATTACTTCAGACAAATGAGCAGATACATGCGTATTCACCTCAGCTACAGCTGCATTTAACGCTTGATTCAATGTTGATTCAGTTACAAAAGGGGATAGAGTCACCACTGGGTCACGTAGACTTCCAGTTGTCACGACAGTCGAACTTGTGAAAAGTACGTCTGTGTGGCCAGTACTCAGAGTTGGCAATGTAGTTGCTCTGACTGGACTTCCACCCTCTTCAAGCGACGGAGCAACCAATGCTTCCGTTGCTGAGGATGTTCCAGTGGGAACACGAAGTTCAACCACACTGACTTCAACAGATGAAGTTGACTCGAGTGTCCTAGGCTGTATAGGATCTATACTCAGTGATTGAATTGATGTCATACACTCGGGCAACTGTGTACTTGTTTCAATATCCATCAAGTCCAAATGACTCTCGGATAGACTATATGGTTCATCCCGGTGCTCAATTGAAACAATCTCCTGTTGAGAGGAGATTGAGTGGATGGTTGGGTGTGCAGTCGTCAGTGGGATACTGACTTCTTCAATGCTAACTCTCATAGGAGAGCTAACAGCAGATGTGGTTATACCCCGGCTTTCTAGGTTTAAGGTATCCCTCACACTCTCTTCAGCAATACTTACTATGTCTATCATCATACTTCCTCCCTCATGATGATCACCTTTATCAGCACCATCATCATTATCATCATTATCATCACCTTCACCTTCTTCTTCATGAATATCTGACAAAGTTCTCGCGGAATCAGATTTCTCAGCCTCTTCCTCACCTCCCCTTACAACGTCATCTCCCTCACTCACAGGTTGGTCACCCTGAACTTCAGCCCCGTGCTGAGGTTCCTCTCGTCCTAAGGCTCCTTGGGTAAGAGATCCCGGCTCCTGGGTCTCTATTGGAGCATGATCTATCCTATATAATCTCACATGCTCACTCTCTTGATCTGCATATTTTAACAACGACTCCGGGATCGGCATGGTATTTGCATTTGGAGAATCCGGCACTTCGTGTAAACTCATCATCACATAATCTGGACATCGCTGTGAATTTGCTCGCTTCGGAATATTTTCATTCCCTCGTAGAATTCCTCGGATGAGAATTTGTATGAACCTCTGGAGCGGAACACACTTTCTTGCTCTATTTGTTGTTTTTGCAAGAACAATTTCCTTTAAGTCCTCCCAGATGCACTGAGCGTAATCATAATGCTTGTAAAACGTGATTCCATGAAATATCCGTAAACAATGAAAGCTACATCTATCGATGCCTGTGTGCTTAGACGTCATACACCTATTGATAATTCCAAATAGCGTGTATCATTCCCCATTCAAGCCATTCCTATGAAATTTGGAGCTCTTTGATAGTGGCTTTGAGTAGCCCAGGCAAATCAGATCATGAACTAGCTCCTCATCCGACACAAAATCTTCAAAATCAGCCAATTCAGGAAAGTTGACTGTGTCTATACGTCTTGGAAGAAATAGGTTGTGATGAAGTCTGGCTAGAGTGATTTTGGTTTTGAATTGGTCTATAGTTACTTTGAAATGGTGATTGCCATCAGCAGGAACAAATTTGACTATGTGCCAAAATTGTTGTAGGTAGACCTGTGGGATAGAAGGTTTATATTGAAGCAGATAACCTAACGGATGGCCTTTGAGAATGTCAACTATGATAGGATGACTGACTTTAATAACCTTGGTATCCAGACGATGGTTATTATCTCTAAAAGGTAAGCAATGTTTAGGTTTAACCAATTGGTTATCTGGGATGATATTTGAAGGTGAGGGACGGGCAACAGAAGTTGAACGAACAGGTGTGGATACGAGAGTATGATTGGATGATGAATGGGAGTCAGATGAATTGGAATTCTGAGACTGCACTGGAGATGCCATTTGAACACCTGTAACCAAATAAAAATTATGTTAGTCAGAACAGGTAAACAAATGAAAATTCTTCAAATGTAGAAAAACTGTAACATTTCATCAAAAATTATAAAAACTTGTGATTTTCTGTTTAAGGCATCGGGATTCCAGACAATAATAAACTATTATTGACAGGATTCCAGAGTCAATCGTTCAGAGACCAATGTTAGAAAAAAAACACAAATTTATAACAATTTCTTGAAAAAATGTGACATTTTTCTTAAAACATTAAAAATCCAACACTTAGAACAAATTTTTATTTAAACTCGAATGAAATTACTTCATTCTCGAACGACTCTTGATTAGTCTCGGATGACACATGAAACAACTCGACTTAGTCTATGAATCAACTCGAATGAACTATAATCTTCTCGAATAACACAAGTACCAAACTCGAATAAAACATGAAGATTCTCGAATAAGTCTTAAATGTTCTCGTATGTTCTAGTAGTCCAACTCGAATGAATAAGGAATTTTCTCGAATTCAACATATGACCAACTCGAATTAACCATCAGTCTCTCGGGCAATGTATTAACCGAGACTGTTTATTTGAAATTTTCTAAGTCATGTATTCAGTCAACTCGCATGATACACATAAGTTTCTCGAATAAACACTTAGTCAACTCGAGTGACACAGAGATTTTCTCGATTATCATTTGAATCAACTCGAATGAACTAAGACCTTTCTCGAGTATAGATTTAATCGAGAAACTTTTCTTGAAATTATTTTTCAAGTATACTTCCACTGATTTACCAAAAATCTATTTCATGGACCTTTTCATTGAATAAACACTTGTGTCCCACTCGAAATTCAATTTTATACACATTTGATTTACTGAACTTTGAACACAAACAACATTAAAGTTGTTAAAAATTCAAATTTCAGAATCATGAAGAACACGAAGGTGTTTGAAACTAAAATCAAAATTTCTGTTTGTGTGGTTTGATTTGAACCATGAAATTTCAGATTCATGTTCACATTCATAAACCGAAAGATACCACACATTTAATTTCAGTTTTATGACCAACAGATTATGAACACCATGAACATTCAAACTAAGAAGACACGAACACAGTGTCATATATATTTCAACACTGAAATGAACTATGTAAAAAAAACATAATAAACTAAAAACAACAAAAACTTTACTCACAATATGATGAAAAGATATCTTGAGTCGATGATGTTTGAGGGTTTTCGGTTTCTTAAAGATGAAGAAACGTTTTTGGAGAAGATGATGAATAGGCGTGTATCCGAAAAATTGAATTTGAAATTGAAATTTCAAATTTATATGTTGTATTCTAAACCGGCCCATATTAAAAAAAAAAAAATTGACCGGCCCAAATGTGAATGCAAAAGAAAATTCAGCCCAACTTCAACTCACATTTCTTGACCCAATTATTTAAACCCATATTATCTTTTCAACAAACATTGTGATTAAACAAAAAAATAACAAAATAAAATTTGATTTTCAAAAGAACTTTAAAACCAGTCTTTCAAGAAAGAAAGAAGAGAAAAAAAAATTTGAAAAAAAAAACACACAACAAATAAAAAAAATAATAATAAAACAATTAAAAAAAATTAACACACACAAAACAACAAAAAAATATTAAACACAAAAGAAATATTAAAATGCTCAATTGCTCCCCCTTTTATTTTTGAAAGCTGCTCCCCCTCAAATGTATATCATTTTTCTCAGCTCAGCTCCCCCTACAGAATAACACATAAATTTTATCAGATTTATTCACAATCAGATAAATTTACTTTCTGCTCCCCCTGCACATGACAATCTAGATCTTGTTAAATTCCAAAGAATATTAACTTTTTAAGATTTTAGAATTTAACATCAGATTAAAATCAATAAAAAATGAAAATTTAAAATTATAAATTTAAACTACTGAATTATTAAATCTTAACGATTCAACATACCTAATTTGTATACCAAAAAATTAAACCGTTTTTCATCTAACGCTTTGGTAAACAAATCAGCTAGTTGATATTCAGTAGGCACAAACTATAATTCTATATTTCCATTTTCTACATGATCTTTTATAAAATGGTACCGAATGTCAATGTGTTTTGTTTTTGAGTGTTGCACCGGATTTGATGCAATAGCTATTGCGCTCTGAGAATCACAGTAGATTGGTATTTTCTTTGGTGTAAACCCGTAATCGCGTAGTTGGCTCTTCATCCACAACACCTGAGAACAGCAAGAAGATACAGCAACGTACTCTGCTTCAGCTGTAGACAATGAGACGCAATGTTGTTTCTTGGATGACCAGCATACGTGTTTGACACCTAAGAACTGTACTGCTCCAGACGTACTTTTTCTGTCCATCTTATCACCTGCGTGATCAGCGTCAGAAAACACAGTTAGATTAAATGAAGATTCTCTAGGATACCACAAACCAAGATTTGGAGTTGTTGGGTACAATTATAAGTAGAGTTGAAAACAATATTTTGTAATAGTTCAGGGGAATTTATTGTAAATACACAATAGTTATATTGTGTATATAAATAGAAGTAGTATTTCTATTTTGGAATAGATCGGACAGAATAGAAAAGAAATCGGACAGATCTAGAGAGAGAAGAAGATTGCTGTCCAAGATAGCCAAGAACTTAATGTAATATTTTTCTCTTTAATCATTCAATAGATTGTGTTTTGATTGATAATTGTTCATATGAATTGTGTTATGTTGATGAATTGCTAGAAATATGAATTCACAATTGGTATCAGAGCCTAATATGGCTGAATTTGAGTGAATTTTGAATCTGAAATCGTTTTTTTTTTAGAACACTGTTATATTCATTTTTTTTGAAAATCCGAAAATCAATTGAGGATTTTGATTCTGTGGATGAAATGATCTGATATTTGGATCGAAGGTGCGAATTTTAAAGACGAATTCAATGATATAAGTATCAAATTTTTATTCCAAACACACAGAATTTAATTGAGAATTTTCAGATTTTTTGAAAAAGTGTGTGTTCTTGAGGTTTTTGGTCGATTTTTGGTTTTTAATCAAGAATTAGCCAAAGTGATTTCACAAAAGTTGTTTCTGCTATTAAAACGAACCTTCGAAATCAATTTGAGGTCAATTCATGGATTTTTATTGAAAAAGTTTGAATCTGATCTTGTTTTTGTTGAAAAATGATAAAACTCGGGCATAACTAAATTCATAGTGTCATTCGAGTTTTATAAAGAAGGCATTCGAGTTTTATGAAAGCTTTATTCGAGTTTTATTAAAGCTTTATTCGAGTTTTATGAAAGCTTTATTCGAGTTTTATTAAAGCTTTATTCGAGTTTTATGAAAGATTTATTCGAGTTTTATGAAGCTTATTTCGAGTTTGATAATACATTCATCGAGTTTCATGCCTTATGATTCGAGTTTTAAGCCTTAGTTATTCGAGTTTCATACTTCATTGACCGAGTTTCATAAAGCATTGACCGAGTTTCACTTCTTTGTAATTCGAGTTGATTTCCATTTCATTCGAGTTTAACATAACTTCATTCGAGTTGCATATCATATCATTCGAGTTTGATAATTCATCATTCGAGTTTGATCATTTATAGTTCGAGTTTCATCTTTCTTTGATCGAGTTTCAACCTTAATAATTCGAGTTTCATCTCATATCATTCGAGTTTCATAATTCATTATTCGAGTTTTGACTATTTGACCTTAGCTGCTTAAATTGGTCATAACTTTTGACTGGAACATCGTTAGAAGGCCTACCATACGTCAAATCGAAACTTGAAAAGAGATCTACATTTCTAGAACTGGCATAGCCGGTTCGGTAAATTTTCGAGGCCCAATTCCACTCCAGAAAAAAGTTACGGGAATTTTTCTACAGAAAATCTAAAATTTCAACGTCAAAAAGTCATTTCAGAGCTGATTTTTCACAAGTTATCATTTGTAGATATAATTCTCAAAGTTTTATCAGAATTCACTCATTTTTCCATAAAAGATCTTGGAAGTTCATTTTTCAGTAATTCATAATGGAATTTGAACAATTGTCAAAGTCTGAGCTGATTTTCAAACTTACTGAATCTGAAAAGATTCGTAAGAACAATTACGACATTCTCATTCAGTTAAATACTGATAAACATTTGGCGTTACGTGACGTACAAATACTGAATGAAGAAATTCAAAACTTAAAAGAAAAACAAAACTCTGAGAGTTGTGCTCATCAATTGAAAATATCTGAATTACTTAAAGAACTTGATGAGCTGAAACAAGAAAATTTTCAGAATGCAACTCAACTGAAATATCTTTTGCCTGAAAGATCTGATCTTTACAAGAAAGTTCAGGATCTTGAAGATACACTTTGTAAGACAAAACCAACTGATCAGAATTGTATTTTAAACAAAAATGAAGAAATTTTTGCTCTTCAACAAGAGTTGTCTTTAACTAAAGATTTGATTGAGAAGGAAAGACATGAGTTCTTACTTAAAGAACAAGATTTTAAATCAAAATCTGAATTGTTTGAAGATGAAAGACAAATGTTCTTAATCAAAGAACAATCTTTTAAATCTGATTACCAATCATTTGATCATGACAGAAATTCAAATTTAGTCATTATCAAAAGTTTGGAAGATCAGATACTTCATCTTACAAAACAATTACATGTGTTTACTTCATCAACTGAGTCAAAGGTTAAGACCCCTTCTTCAGTGTGTTTAAAATCCAATATTAATCACTCTGGTTTGTCTTCTGAAAGTGAAGTGAATCTAACTAACTCTGCTAAGTTTGATTCTTCTTCAGATCTTAAACTTAAGTATCACTTAAAGATACACAGTGGCAAAGATAAAATTGTTGAACAACTTCCGGTCAAGATTTACACCGGTGAATCTTCGAAGTCAAATTTTCTTAAAGTTTCTGAAAATACTAGTCATTCTAATCAGAAAATATTTTCACAGAAAATTACCAAGTATTATCAGAAACAGGCAAGAACCGGACAGTTTTTCAAAAAGAAGAGTTCGCAAAAGTCTGATCATTCAAATTCAAGTTTCTTTAGAAATTCAGATATTCAATTTTCTCATACTCAAAGAAATTTGTTTTCTGCTTTTGAAAGAGAAGCTGATAGTAATAACTTGCAATGGGTACCTAAATCCAAGTACAAGTGGGTACCAAAACCTGTTTTGAAATGGGTACCCAAGAGCGCTAACAAGTCTGGATCCAAATCTGTTTGGATACCAAAGACATCTTAAATTTTGCAGGTTATAGGTTTCTTATCATTTCAGATAAGGACCCGTTCTTCATTTCAATAGGCTCTTGATTACATCAGATCAAGACCCGTGTTTCAAATCAAAGTGGTTTCTAGTTAATTCAGACTAGAACCCGGACTTCAATGAACCAGAGTCAAAGGCTTTCAGTTACATCAGACTGAAACCCGAGCTTCCGTGACATATGGCTTCTAATCACTTCAGATTAGAACCCGAGTCTGAAAGACAAATATTTCTGGAATTCCTGCCCTGAATTCAACTCTGAAGCTGCATTGATTTAGAGGGAGTTTTATTTTTATAATTTTTTTTTGCTCCTGATTTCATTTCTATGAGTTGACTAACTGTGTGTGCTTATTTCCAGGGGGAGTTTCAGACGCACTTTGATGATGACATTTTTCAAAACTGTGTGTAATTTTTCACGAAAATATCTGATACACACATAAAAAGATTTTTTGAGCTGAAAAGCAAAATATTTTCATAATCTTCTGATTCTCTGAATCTCTCATTGCGATTAATTGATTTAATCTCTTTGATGTTCAAAATCTCATTACTTCTGAGATTCTCTTTAATATTCTCCCGTTCAAAGAATACTCTCATATTCTCCATGACCTAATTCTTTCATAACAAGTCTGATTCATTTCATATCTTATATCAGATTGTACATTTCATTCTGCTATCATTCCCAAAATTTATTCTGATTATCATCTCCGATTTCAAATGAGCTGAATTTCTTGGTATCCCATGAGCTGAAACGCTTAAGATTAATTCTGCTGACTCCGATTATGCACCAATCTGAGTGATAGGCATAAATATCGCTTCTATGGTCTAACCAGAACCGGAAGACCTACCCAAGGAGCAAACCATCTATAGTTTGTGTGGGTGAGGGTTCTTTAGGTTTATTAGTTGAGAAGTGTCAGTTATCACGGAATACTGACAGGGTCGAGCAGAGATAAAATGTAAATGAGAGGGATATTGATATTGAAAGGAGATGGTGGTGCATCAGATCATGCTTTTCGTATAAAGCTGACTGAATTTAATTCTGAAAAGTGAGCCGGAGGGAGCTAGGTTGAAAAATGCTGAGAGCTGAGAGTTGAGAAAGGATTTGAAGAAAAGATAATCCTATCCTACACTGTGTCTGCTGGGTAATCCACATAATCTATCAAGCCCTAGGCGACTTGATATTGAAAAAGACGTCATGGACCCAGTGACGCATGCACTTAACCCCACCAGCTACTCAATTATCTCTCAAAAGATTTCTGTTTCAATAATCACGGAGATATAGCACATTTCTATCGATATATCATTTGGATATTATTGATATTGAAACAAGGAAGACAGTTGCTCCGGTCTCCAATTTCATTTGATGCACATTGTGTCTAGAGCTGATTATATACACTTTTAGGACACATCGAGTCTAACAGTCTGCGTGACTATAAACTGCTAGTCCAAAGTGACTAAGCCGGAACAAATAAGAGTGATTCTTTCATGATAAAGGATTTCACGATGACTATTTGGAAATCCTACCAGTGTTAACATCATGCCAGCGCTGAACGTAGGTCACATAGATTTTGTCTATTGTGTAAACAGGAATCCTATGTGGACCTGGATTTCACTAATGAATTTGTTTCATTTTCCTCAAGTCAAGTTGAAAAGCTTTGACTTTGTTTTGTAAAGAAAATGTATCAATTTGAGGGGGAGTGAGATAAATTTGTTTTGTATAGGGGGAGAGATATCAGTTTAAGGGGAGAAAATCAATTTGTAATAATTTCTGAGTTGTAATTGTTGTTGTATTTCTTCTACTATAATTTCATTGAATTAATGTTTCTGAAGTTTTTGCATGATGTTCATAATTTTTTATGATCATCATGAGGGGGAGAAAAGCTGAATTTCAGAAACAACTGTTGAGTAGTTTGAAATCAACTGAAGGCAATTACTACATCATCTCAAGACAATTGATCAAGGAAGAGATTTAAAAGCTATTCATGATCCAAGGGGGAGTGTGCTTACAAGAAAAGAGAAGATTCAAGATAAGAATTAACCTGAACAGAGTACTTTAAATGAAAAATTGTTTTCATCTCTAAGGGGGAGATTGTTGGGTACAATTATAAGTAGAGTTGAAAACAATATTTTGTAATAGTTCAGGGGAATTTATTGTAAATACACAATAGTTATATTGTGTATATAAATAGAAGTAGTATTTCTATTTTGGAATAGATCGGACAGAATAGAAAAGAAATCGGACAGATCTAGAGAGAGAAGAAGATTGCTGTCCAAGATAGCCAAGAACTTAATGTAATATTTTTCTCTTTAATCATTCAATAGATTGTGTTTTGATTGATAATTGTTCATATGAATTGTGTTATGTTGATGAATTGCTAGAAATATGAATTCACAGGAGTTCCTTTGAGATATCTTAAAATTCGTTTCGCAGCTGTTAAATGTGATTCTTTAGGATTTGCCTGATATCTTGCACAGACACATGTAGCAAACATAATATCCGGTCTACTAGCTGTTAAGTATATTAATGACCCAATTATACCTCGATAGTGAGTCACATCTACAGGTTTCCCTGAAATATCCTCATCGAGTTTTGACTTTGAATCCGGAGCCATGGGAGTTTTCATAGGAGTACTGTTGACCATGTTAAATTTCTTTAACATGTCTTGTATATATTTTGACTGATTGATAAAAGTACCATCAGCTAATTGTTTTACTTGTAATCCTAAGAAAAAATTTATTTCTCCCATCATGCTCATTTCGAATTTTTGGGACATTAAAAATGCGAATTTCTTACAAAATTCTGGATTTGTAGACACAAATATTATGTCGTCTACATATATTTGTATAACTATGATATCCGGCCCCTGACGTTTTATAAACAGGGTTGTGTCAACTGCACCTTTTGTAAATCCACATTCAACAGATATGTTGAAAGTGCATCATACCAAGCACGCGGTGCTTGTTTAAGGCCATACAGTGACTTATCTAAAATATATACATGATCAGGTCTCGAAGGATCAGTAAATCCTTCGGGCTGATATGTATATACTTCATCTGTTAGTTCCACGTTTAAAAACGCAGTTTTAACATCCATTTGATAAACTGTAAAGTTTTTATGAGCGGCAAAAGCTAAAAACATTCTAATCTCTTCGATTCGTGCAACTGGTGCAAACGTTTCATCGTAGTCAATCCCTTCTTATTGGCTGTATCCTTTGGCAACGAGACGAGCTTTATTCCGAATGATTACTCCATGTTCGTCTTTCTTGTTTTTAAAGATCCATTTCGTGCCTATAATGGATTTGTCTTTTGGGCGCTCAACAAGTCTCCAGACCTTTAACCGTTTGAACTGGTTCAGTTCTTCTTGCATCGCCACAATCCAATCAGCGTCCAGAAGTGCTTCTTTTACATTTTTGGGCTATATTTTACTTAGAAAATTTGAAAATAGACATTCATTTATGGTTGCCCTTCTGGTTTTGACTGACGCGGATGGATCACCAATAATGTTTTCTATTGGGTGATTTCTTGTCCACTTAAAAGTATGTGGAAACGGTTCTATTTGGTCTTGATTGGGATTACGATCTAGATATGGTTGGGGAGTTACTTCAGATGTAGTAGGTGGGATATCTGAGGTAGGAGCTTCTGAATGTTCAGAAGTTATGGGGGGTTTCAGAAGGATTTGGAGGTTCAATGGGTTGTACAATCTCAATTGTCGATTGCACATTTGTTGTTGAAGCTTCTCCAGTTTCTTCTGAAACTAGTTGTTGAGAAAGATTAGAGACTACGACTGGATCTTCAGTAATCCTGTCAGGCACCAAATTTAGAACATTAGTTTTGGGCTTTTCAAAATAGTCTTCATAAAAATTCTCAAACAACTTATGTAATTCTGAGTGTTCAGCATTTTGTTCAGATGACTCCATTGAAGTCCGCTTTTGAGGTTCGGGTCCTGAACTGAAGTGTTCAGAAGCCATTACCACTCCTTCATCAAATTTGACATTCACGCTCTCGTTGACTGTCTTGGTTCTCTTGTTGTACACACGGAAGGCAACCGACTCCTTTGAATATCCGATGAATATTCCTTCATCTGCCTTTTGATTAAACTTTCCAAGATTATCTTTGTCGTTTAGAATAAAGCATCTGCAACCAAAGACGTGGTAAAATTTAATATTAGGTATTCGTTTATTAATCAATTCATAAGGAGTCTTTCCGAATCTCTTATTTATGATTGAACGATTCTGTGTGAAACAAGCTGTTGCAACTGCTTCTGCCCATAAGAATAACGGTAAATTTGAATATCCCAGCATCGTCCTAGCTGATTCCACTAGTGTCCGATTTCTTCTTTCAATGACACCGTTTTGTTGTGGAGTTCGAGCAGCTGAAAACTGATGTGTAATTCCTATAGAATTCAAGAATGAGTCAAGCGATTTGTTCTTGAATTCTGTTCCGTTATCTGAGCGGATTGTTTGAATTGTGAGTTGCAACTTCACTTGTATTTTCCGGATGAAGTCTATGATTGTTTCGGTTGCATCCGATTTGGACCTCAGGAAGAAAACCCATTTGTATCGTGAATAGTCATCAACTATCACCAATACATATCGTTTCTTATTAATGCTTTGTACTCTCATTGGTCCACACAAATCCATATGCAATAATTCCAGTGCTCTCGTGGATGAGTGTTCAGCTTTGGATTTGTGTGTAGCTCTTGTCATTTTTCCTTTTTCACATGCGGCACACAACTGCTCCTTTTGGAATTTGAGAGTTGGCAGCCCTTTAACTAACCCTCCTTTTGCTAGGTTGGTTAACTCATTGAAGTTCAGATGTGAAAGGCGACGATGCCACAGCCATGCTGTTTTAGATGTAGCTTTTGACATTAAGCAGACATCTTTCTTCAGATTAATCGAGGCTAAATCAATGGAGTACAAATTGGTTTTCCTGTTTCCTGCCAATATTTCCTTTCCTTCTCCGGATCTGATGCTGCACCGATTGGCTTTGAAATTGACTTCTAAACCTTTATCACACAACTGTCCAATACTAAACAAATTGTGTCCAAGACCATCAACATTGAAAACCTTTTGGATGGTAATTTTGTCGTATTTGAGACTTCCGTATCCTTTGATCGGACAAAACTGATCATTTCCTAATCTGACCGTCCCACAGAACTTTTCTACAAAGTCCGTGAGTGTGTCTCTTTGTCCGGTCATATGCTTGGAACATCCGGAGTCAAGATACCAGACATGGTTTACCTATAAGACGAAGTAGCACATGAGGTACCCACTTGTAGTTGGGTACTTTTGTTTTTGGTAATTCATGTACAATATTATCTGGTTTTCTAACAGATATGGCTTTTAGCTTATTATTTGATGTTGTTTTAGGTACCCACTTTTGAACTGTTCTTTTAGGTATCCACTTTTGTACAATTCGTGGTGGAATTGTTTTTGAAATTCTTTTCTGTGGAACCTTTTCCTGTTCATAAAATGGGTCCTTTTTCTTCGGTTGCCAGACGAGCTTATTAGATTTAACAATTGAAGGCTTACAAGCACAAGAATTCAAAGCAATTAAGTCCGTTCTTGAAAACTTTATACAAGAATTATTAACAAGTTTATTATTACAGACAGAATGTTCAATATTGCTATTTCTATCTGTAACAATTTTGTCCTTCACGCGCCACTCTTGTTTTATACTCTTGTTTTTCTGTTCTCTTTTCTTCTTTCTCCAAACTTGTTTTCTCGAACCGTTCACAATGATATCTGACATAAAAGAAGTATGAGAATTAGTAGATTTAGATACTCGTTTCTTCTGTAAATTTCTCATACCTTTTGAAGATTGGACTTTAAGTGCAATTGAGTCCGTTGATGAAGATGATTCACCCTTTTCAAAGTTAGGAGTTTTAACAATAACTTTTGTTTTCTCCTTCTTTTGTTGTAATAATGGTGAATTTTCAGATGATTTTAATGAATCTGTAGAAATTCTGTGCAGAATTTTAACTGGTTCTTTATTATCATCTGATTGTTTGTTATGCAAATGTTTGATAAATTCATCAATTTTACCAAACATTTGCTCTAATGAATTAAAGTCAGAGTGCATGTACAGATCAAATTCCTTTTCTGAATTTATAGAATCTAGAGAAGTTGAGGATTCTGGATCAGACATCTTTATGTTTTTAGGCTGATTTTGCAACTTTTGTTCCATAGTTGTTAGTTCAGCCTTTAGAGTTCCATTCTCTGTCTCAAAATTTTTAACTTTCAATTCTAGATCAGAATTTATCTTTTCTAAAATTGAATATGGCAGATATAACTTTTGAGATTGAGTTGGTAATTCAGACAAATCCTTTTCAGAATATGTTTGAATGTACTCTTCTTTAATATCATGAATATTAGTTGTTTCATTTATTTTGGTATAATCACCAGAATTTTGCATTTTGTCTGATCTTAATCTTTTTATTTCTTCACTAGATTCTACTTCATTAGAGGCTTTCATAAATGCCATTTTTAATCATAAGTTCATGTATCTGACATCATATAATGTTGGTGAACTAGATATAGCTTTTGTCAGATACTTTGGATATTCCCAACCAATTCCAGATTTAGAATTATAAAATTCTGTGTCTTTTGGTTGATTTAAATAAATTGTTTGATCTGTTTGCCCTCTTTTGATAAATTCATCTTCCATCTTCTTTATTTTCTCATAAAGTTTAGTTCGTTCTTCAAAAATAGCATGATATTTTACAGAAAAATTTGAAGCTTCTAATTCTGCTATTCGCAGTCTTTCTTGTAAATCAGATATATTGTGATTAAGATTAAGTATATTGCTTTGTAGTTCTCTTTCCTTATCTTGTAAATCTGACACTGCTCGTAAAGCTAATGCTTTATCTTTGGAAAAGTCTAAAACTAAGTTATGTTCATTACGAAGTTTGTTTTCCAAAGAATGAACATTTTTCTTTTCCGCCTTTAAAGATTTTTCAAACTTTTTAAGCATAAAGGCCATATGAGTTAGTTTTTCTTCTAGTACACATGATTCATCAATATCAGAGTCAGAATTAGATTGTACCTCCGGCTTATCTGAACCATCTGATTTTTCAGACTCTGAATCTTCATCATTTTCAGCCTCATTTTTGCCAGTTGCCATCAATGCAACTTCTTCTGTCTCTTCCTCCTCAGATTCTTGTCTTTCTGCATCCTCTTCATCAGTTAATCCAACCCATACTTCATCTTCAACTATCAATGCTGATTCACTCAATTCTGACTCATTGAAAATTTCTGATTTGAGGCAAATATGAGCATCTTCATCCAGAATATCTTCATCTTCAGATAACTGCAACCAGTGGTCATCCTCCGCCATAAAAGCTTTGCCAGACTCTTTTTCTTTGGCTAAGAGAGCCTTTCTCGTATAGTAGTTTGAGTTTTTGACTACTGGGGATCTACATTCTCGGGCATAATGACCTGGTTTTCCACAGTTGTAACATTTCTGTTCTGAATCTTTCTTTGCTGACTTGTCTGACTTCTCATATTTGTCAGTCTTTCTTCCACTGCTTTCTCCAGATTTCTCATATTTGTCCTTCTTCTCAATTTTCCTCGAGCCTGTTTTATAGCGCATCTTATTGTTGGTTGGCATTCTGTAGAATTTATTTTGAAATGCTTTTGTTAGCAGTGTCATCTGCTTTTTCATTTTTTCTATCTCTGAATCAGCAGATGAATCGGAGGATTCTGATTCGGAAGATGTACTGCTGACTACGGCTCTTTTCTCCTTTTTCATTTTGTATTTGTACTTTTTCTCTGCCAGTAGAGCCAATGGATCAACAGTTTCTTTCTCGGCTTTCTTCTTTCCTGATATTTTCCTCAACACAACCTCTTGATAGTTGTTGAGGTTCTCAAATATCATATGAAAATCCATTTCTTCAATACCCTTTGTTTGCTGGATAATCATAGCATATTTCTCCCATTCAGGATTCAGAACATTTAGGAATTTGACATTTATGTCCAGATTGGACTTTGTCACTCCATTTCGTTTCATTTCACTTACCAAATTCACAAACCTTAGGTAAGTGTTTTCCAGTAGTTCTCCTTCACGGGCTCTGAAATTTTCAAACGTCATTAGGCTGTTTCTAGCCCTGTTTGTGGCAGCTCTGTAAGATCCCCTCATCAGTTTACACATTTCATCCCAAATTGACTTAGCAGTTTTTGTGTTTGTGAGGCATGTGTAAATATCATTGGGGATTGATATCAGAAGTAACTTTCTGGCAGTTTTATCCCCTAATTTTCTCTTCTTTTGGGCCTCAGTCAGGTTGGTGACCTCGTGGTCCTTGGTGGAATTGGGGGATTACCAGTTGGTACTCCAGCGATTGTTTCCATGAAAGTGGCTGGTCCTTCTGTTAAGGATTTCAACATCTCTTCTGATAGATCATGAAAACTAATGAATTCAAGAAACATATCCCTCCATTGAACATTTCACCCCTGTACAGAATTGGGGGTTTGGTTTCTGATCCCATTGCTAGAGCGTCTTTAGACATATTGATTGATATATGGGAAACTGTCCAAGATCTGATGAACTTTGATTGAGATTGAAAATTTTGATCAACAGTTGAAAGTTGATCAAACTTTGAAACACAGATTAGTACTGAAATGATCAACTGAAATCTACAACACAGTAACTTGTTAGTAACAATAATCAACTTGAATCAGAGACTGAGTAGACTTGATGTTGATGTATTGTAACAAAAATCTCGAATAATGTTTGTATGTATCTTGAATGATCTAAGTATGAAACTCGAATGAGTTTAGAGTGAAACTCGAATGAGTTTAGAGTGAAACTCGAATGAATGTACTGTGAAACTCGAATGTGTTTGGGATCAAACTCGAATGTGTTTGAAGTGAAACTCGAATGTGTTTGAAGTGAATCTCGAATGTGTTTGAAGTTAAACTCGAATGAGTTTGTATTTAAACTCGAATGAGTTTGGAATTAGACTCGAATGAGTTTAGAATTAAACTCGAATGGTTTTGGTGGAAAACTCGAGTGATGTTTAGATACTTGAGTTTTATATTAATATGTGAAACTCGAATTAGTCTTTTGAAAAACTCGAATTTGTCTTCTTTGAAACACGATTAAAATTCAAACTTAAAAACTCGAATGTTCTCTCACTCAAACTCGAATCAACTTAATATCCAACTCGAGTGACACAGGTTGTCAACTCGATTGACACAAGTCTTCAACTTGAATGACACATATGATATGTGTATTTCGAGTTTCTTAATATTTTCAGATTTTTCAAGTCTGAATTTCAAATTAAATCCAAAAATTTGCTCATTTTCACTCAAATTGCAATCGAAGGTGAGGATTTTGAATACAAACACTTTTTGTGAAACACCTTTGTGCAAAAATAGATCTAGGTTGGACTTTTTCAATAGAACAATGTTCGTTTTTGTATTTTTCAAAATTTGGCAAAAATGCCTAGATCTTTTTCTGTGTTTTGTGAATCAATTCAAGTTTATAATCAATTGATTCGACTATTGATCATTTACCTTCGATCCAATTTTCACTGTCTATGATCAACAGATTAAAAACCCTTAGTGATTTTAGGGTTTTTCGAAAAAAATGTTCAAGAACAGTGAGTAATATCGAAAAAAAATTCAATCTCAGAATCAAATTATTCACCCCTAAAGCTCTGATACCAATTGTGAATTATAGTTTCATATCAATCAAACAACAAATCAAGAACAATAACAATTCAGTAATCAAAACTACTAACCGAATGATTCAATATCAGAGAATGTCGATTACAAATGATGAGAGAATAATCCAAAGTCAGTAACCGCTTTCTTCCATACAAAAAGTGAAAAATGTCAGAGATCTATTTCTATTGAAAGTCAAACCTACTATTTATATACCTATTTCACAACTATAGAAGAAATACAAAATAACCCCTAGACTTTGTTTCCATCAATTAAAATACAATCTAACAAATATTCTTAATAATAATAAAATATAGAAATTAAATTAATATAAAAAATTATTAAATTATCTCAAATATGAAATTAAATTATTATATTATAGTAACATAAATAAATAGTTAAGATCAAAACATGTTAAATAAGAGTTAGTTCATAGAATAAAGAAATTATTTGAATATATAACATAAATCAAAATAAATCATTTTGAAAAAATGTAAGAGTTAATTTAGAAAGTAATTAATCGGACTTACTTTCATAAGTTGTGATTGAACTATATATTAATTAATTTTAATTTTTTAAAATCAAACTAAATGAATGATTGAATGAGTATATTAAGAAAATTAAGCGGTAAAATAGAAAAAATGACTTTATGAGGTGGTGACATGTGGCACATAAGATTTTCTTATATATATATATATTAATTAATAAGGATAACGAATTAATAGAAAATCATACAAAGTATTATTTATAGTGTTAAGTTATAAAAACATCATTCCTTTTTAAGCAAATTTATAACATGTATCATATAAATAAAATGTTAAGCACACATAGTAAATTAATTTTTTATTTTATTACAAAATAAATGTGATATAAACTTTCGGAATATGTAATTTCTTATATAGATTGTATTATAAAATATCTATGAAAAAAATTAATACAATATTAATCATAAAATAGTTGTTAGATATTTAATAGATAATTAGGCTAACATAAATAAATGGTGAAAAAACATAAATACTATAATATTTAAAATAATATTATACATATAAACAAAAACCTAACATATAAAATTCAAATACATAATATATAAAATATTTTAAATAAAAATTATAAGAAAAATAAATGAAAGTAAAATATAAATAAAGTCCATAGCACAAAATAAAAGTTCTGTCATATTTCTTGCCACATGGTCAAATGGGGTAAAAATTTCACCCTATCCATGTAATCTAAAATAGAAATTTACTTTGAAAGTCTATTATTTATCATTAAACATTGATAAAGGTGTTTGTTTTGTTACATTATAAATTGTATTCAAGTTACAGGATGTATTATTGATAATGTTATTAAATATTATTAAAACTTACTAGTGTAATGTTATTAGGTAAATTGATGGTATTATGAAAGTATTATTAGCAAATATTACTTATTTAAAATATATACAAACTTGACGCAGATATTATTTTTATTTTTTATAAGCATTATTACTTTTGAAATGTATATCATTGATAGCTACTTTTTTTATCATTCTTTTATATTTTTAAGATTTTAGTTTTAGTTTATATTTATAGATTGATATAATTTGATATTTTAAAATTATATATTAATTAATTTTAGAACTATATTAGATATAAATTTTCTCATGTAAACTATATATTAATTATTTATAGAAAAGTTACAATATAATATTATGATAAATTGATTGTTGATAATCAAATGGTGCATTTTAGCAAACCTCCGTTAGCTAATATATTAAATGGTGTATTTTAGCAAAACCCACTTATGAATAGTAATTTATTAGTGAATAATGTATATATGTATAATATCATGGACTCTATATAGATACAACAATAATAAATTACTAGTACAACAATAACAAAATTATATATATATATATATATATATATATGTATGTATATATATACAAAACTAGCTACAATCAATTATGTATAGAATATCATGTATTCTATATAAAGTATCATGTAAGGTCACCTACCCTACGGATCCAATCTTGACGCGACACCGTCCAACGAGTGCGAAATCCTCGTTAGGGGTTTGACGGATTGATCACACAAACGGAAACACGGAGACTAACACGATGATAGACGTAAGACGAACGTCCCGACACCTGAATCTCTCCAAAAACTCTCTGCAAACACTCACAAATTCGTAATCTCTCTGAACTCTAATCTCTGGCGAGGTTTTTTTTATCAAAACTGATTAAACCTTAATTATATACCTTAAGTTCGAACTTCGCCAAGACAAGTTCGTGAAGGCCCAAGCCCATGAACTTGTCCACCATAAGTTCGAACCTAGCCTTTGAACTTATGTTTGAACTTACCTTTGAACTTATGTTTGAACTTACCTCTGAACTTAAGTAAACATCAAACACAAACAAGATCAAACATACATAACCAATATCAAGCATATGCATTAACTGGTAATTACAGAGCCTGAACTATTACAAAAGAACTATCTACATTTAGACTGCTATCGTCACACAGGATACACTAACAGACTCCCCCTTGACGATAGCTTCTAACTAGATATTCAATTAGTCTAAGGAACTAGGATTATTCAAAACTCTACCAGCATACAAACCCTTCTCTATACAAACCTTGACTACCTTCTGATACTTCCTGCCTTCAGATCTCCAACCTTCGTGAAAGTAGATTGGTTGCTCATGAAGTTTCTAAAGGTCGCCCTGAGATAGGTTTACAAGATGTAGAGGGTCATATACTTTCAAAAGGACTTTGTCTCCATGGTCTTCCATTACTGCCTCAGCTGTTTCGTTGTCGATGAACCACCACTTCATGTTTGCGAGAACGTCCTGCATTATCTTCAACGGAACCTTCCTTAAGCATCGAACTGGTTCATAGAATATCTTCATCCAAGGTTTTCCAGTCAATGGATCTATTCTTGATTCATCCATTATCCTCTTTCCTTCAATCGGGTTAATCTTCTTAAGCCTTCCAGATCGACCTTCTTTTCTTATGATTCTCGCTATCACTTCAGCATATTGGTCATCTCCTAGGTTTATCAAATTCATCCATGCCAGTTCTTTGACTTTTCATTTCGGAAGTGTATTGAAGACTTTCAACGTACTCTTCAAATATTGCAGCCCGTCTCTTCTCTTGAGCACAAACCGTTGCAACTCTCTATCGAAAAACCAACTGAGAATGCCTCCAGACAGCTTTCCTGGACTAGGCAATCTCATGTTCTTTTTCACTGCTAGCTCAGACCTCTTTTCTTCCTTTCTGAACCAAAGTTGTCTTTTCTCTTCATTCGTTAGCTCCTTATCAGGTTATGTTGTCTCTGACTCAACATTTAAAGCATCCTTAAACACTTCGATGTCTATCGTATTCTGCTCTGTCGTCGTGTATGTATCGGTGATAGGATGTTTCTGAATGATGATATCGTCGACCTCATCTTCCTCATCAACCAATACCTCGTCATCAGATCTGCAATCTGCAATGTCTTCTGGAACGAATTCCCCTTCTTCAAGATCTTCTAATTCATCTTCAAAATCAAACATTACTTCATCATCATCAATATCGGCCAAGGCTCCAATTATTCTTGATCGATTAACTCTGACGCCTCTGGAGCCTTGCCTTATCTTGATTTCCTCCTTCTCATGTACCCGATGACCCATGCTCCCCCCTGAATATTAGCTGGCTGAGCAGTCTGTTGAGAAAGATCTGCTAGCTCACTATCTTTCTGCATGCTTGGAGCATCACCTTCGTCATCATCTCTCCTTATTCTCCTTAATTCATCTCCTCAAACACTGCTCTCCCCCTGAGCTTTTAGATCTTTCATAATTTGCTCCACCAGGGTCTGCAGTGTCAGAATTTGAGACTGTTGAGCTGACAGCTCTTCTTGTTGAGCCGCCACTGTCGTCTGTAACTTGGCATTTTCTTGGTCCAACCTCGAGTTATGCTGTTGCAACTCGTTCACTGCCTGAGAAAGTTGGAATATTTGGACTATTTGAAAGTCTACTTTGCTCTTCAGCTAGGTAAAATGCTGATTTGCAATGAATGGAGTGGAGGTGGATGGAGTGGAGGCGGATGTGGACGGAGAGGCGACGGATGTGGACGGAGCGGCGATTGAGGTAGATGGAAAAGCAGCAGAAGTAGACGGAGTTCCCTGCATAAAGCGATGTCTTTTTGCCCTTTGTTGAATGGCAACTGTTGCTTCCTCTTCTAGTTCAAAATCAAAATCTCCAACTTCTTCGTCCCGAATCACTGGATGTGACATCTTCCTTTGGCTGACAACTACTCGTGATCCATATCTTCCAATCATAACAGCTGGATCTTCAGCTTTTGTTTCTGTTGAGCTCGATTCAGATTCCGATTCAGAGGCGGTCTATACTTGACCCTCAGCCTCTTCCCTAGCCTCTGCTCCTTCCTCACGGCCTTCCGTGCCTTCAGATTCGGTAACAAGAGGCTGATATTCATTGATCTGTCTGAATATGTCCTCCATATCAGTTGGAGGTTCCAAAATATCTTGAACCAATTGTTCAACAACACTTTCTTGGACAGCTTCTCCTTGTTCCCATATTTCTTCCAACGTCTGTTCTCGTTAGTCAAGCTGTGGTGCCGAAGTTGATGACCCAGCAGCTTCTGTAGCAGGTTGGGAGAGGGGAATCGTTCTTGCAACCAGAGTGCGTCTTGCCGGTGCTCGTGCTCTTGGCTGTTGGGGTTGCCGCTGCGGCTGTTGTTTAGGTGGTGCTTCACCAATCCAATTATCCCCTTCGGGAGCAACAAAGTCAAGATCTATAAAGGCACCAACAAAGGGGCCACCTGTGGCCTGACTTGCTCAGCCCTTCGTGCATTATGGGTCTGGCAGTCGGCAAAAATTCGTTTATCGATTAGAGCAACGCCGCTTTGCTCAGGCAACGGTGGCAGGTCCAGCAAAAAGTGACGAATAATCACATGATGAAACGGGGAAAACTGGCCCAGTTATCTGATGAACAAACTCCCTGAAGAACATCTCCGAGAAGCTGAACGCTTTATTATAGACCAGTGCAATCAAAGCAGACTGCAGCTTTGACACTATCGTGTCGAATCCTGCTTTCTTAGGTGCAAAGCACACCATAATAACGTGGACCAAATATCTCCATTGGCCAATGAGGCCGCTCTTTATGTAGGACGCTTTTGTTATGTCTTGTGCATACCCCATTCGGAGAAAAGCTGCTTGCCTTATGGGCATCGGAAAATCAATAGGTCCGACTTCCTGGTCCTCTGTGCCCAACTGCAAAATTTGTCTTAAAAGCTCAGCTGAAAAGACTATCGGTCGACCTCCTACTCTTGTACGCAAAACTGTAGGGGTGAAGGTGCAGTCCACTTGAAGATGTTCCCAGAACTGCCTCACATAGGTTAGAATAACTGGCAGATTATGCGTCAGCGCATATGAGACTCTGGATTGCGTCAAAAATTCAATCATTTGCCGGAATGGCCGAGTCTCCGGCAACTGGAGATCGACAGCCATAACCATATTGTGCTTATTGTAAAATGCACGATCTCCCATATCTGCACACAAAGTTACAAGAAAGTTAGAAATTAATTTAAAATTAAATTTGTTATATTCGAATTTGTATAACTTCGAACTTGATTAAGTTCGAAGTCTAACACATTCGAACTTATACAAATTCGAGATTTTTAAACCATTTGAACATGACTGACTTCGAACTTATAGATATTTCAAGAAGTTCGAACCTTTTGACAAGTTTGAACCTGAAGAACAAGTTCGAAGTCAGTCACTTTCAACTTGAAAACTATGATTTTAACCCAATTTGACTCAATTAACAGTGTAATCTAGTCCTCTTAGGTTCTAATCTAAGTTATGTATCATTTATTTTAAGTTTTAGCTTTTAAAACTTGTGATTTAAAGTCACCTAGTTTTAAATGACATAAAACTCAAAATTGTTCGATTTTAGCCACAAAAATGTCCTAAACTAACACTTACTTAGTATTATAATGTTCACTATATTCAGGTATGTGTGTATGTTCGAGAACCAGTGGAAAACTTCGAGAAATAGTAGGAAATTCGAAACAACGATATGTTCGAGAGTATGTTCGAAATCGCCTACACAAGTTCGAGAGACAAATTCGAGAGTAGAAGACATAAATGAAGTACTGTTGACCTATTTATATCAACTACCTTCGAACATAGCTTAAGTTCGAACTTCCAGGAAGTTCGAATGGAACTTCAAATTTGTCTGAAATTCGAACTTAACTGAAAATTTTGAAAATTCTTGAATAAAATCCAACTTTTTCATATAACGGAAGTTTTCCAACTTTGCACAATCATTCACACTAAGCAACAGATTTTCACGCAATATTTGTTTCTTCAACTAAAAATGCATCCTAGTAACTTTGACATTTATCCTACTTAAAATAAAATAAAATAAAATAAAATTTATACCAAAAGTATATTTTTGCGAGAAAGTCAAAGAAGGTTCAATCAGATAGCGGTGTCAAACACACTTTCAGTATTTCACTTTCACACTTAGGAATTTTTATTCCTTTGAGTGTTTGTCGTGATATACATTCCAAGTCGATTGTCGGTATGATTTTCCCATTAAACATTCCACACTTTGGAAATTCCTTTGGCCTTTTTATTTATCAAGAAACTACCTTACGTGTTCCATACTTAGATATACTTCTGTGATCAAGGCAAACACACAATGATTAGAACTTTTTGGTATTGCAAATTTTCTTTAAAAGGCAAATGTCGGACACAGTTCTGTGTTTACATACAACAGAGTGTCTTAGTTTGTCTTAGAGTTCCCTTTAAGTTAGCAAGACAGCGGTGACAGGTCTGTACTTACGTACAACAAAGCGACTTATCTTGCTAGCTTAAATCAAAACAGAGGTGACATGTCTGTACTTACGTACAACAAAGCGACTTGTTTTGACTTCATTTTCTTTTCAAAACTTTTTCTTTTCTTTGTTTAAGATGTATTTTGATGTTGCTATACATCCCCCAGATAAATTTACATACCTCATTTACAATCATTGTCTGTATGTCTGTAACATAGAAATTAAGACCTTTTGGTCATACATCTAAGTTAGTTACACATATGATATTTTCTTGATTGTTTTATTAGCTGTTAGGATTTCCTTTGTGTATTATGCCTACCAACATATCAGACAAGAAAGTGTATATCACTTAGATTTTATGGTGCATTATGTGTGAAATCTCAACACTTAGAGTTTGTTTAGACGGTGCTAATTTCCGTCACTTTGAACCTATGATTCTAAGACTTAACTCTTTTTTCGATATTCTCTTTTTTTGTGTTTTTCTTGTATTTCTCTCCTTTTTTGTTTTTCATTTTTAAGGAAAATCAGTTGACAAACTAAATACTAACTTACTATAAAAGGAAATAAAAATTTAAGGTCAAGTTACTCTGGATTACGCATGTCATTTAGTTGAACTAACAACTCAAAGCGTGACTTATCGAATGCTTTAGTGAATAAGTCTGCATTATTGTCTTACGTTGCAACTTTTACCAATTTTATCAAATTCTTTTTAGCACAATCACGTATGAAATGATGTCTTATGTCTATGTGCTTTGTTTTACTATGTTTAACTGGATTATTAGCTATAGCAATTGTAGACTGATTATCTATCCTAATGGGAGTATGAGTGTAAGTCAAACCGTAATCCCGCAATTGTTGTTGTATCCATAAAACCTGTGAACAACAACTACCAGCAGCTACATACTCGGCCTCGCATGTTGATACGGCTACCGATGTTTGTTTCTTGCATTGCCAGGATACGAGCCTCCCTCCAAGGAACTGACAACCTCCAGTTGTTGATTTACGGTTCAAGCTACATCTTCCATAATCAGAGTCCGTGTATGCCTCCAATTCCAGATCTTCATCAGCATGATACCAAAGTCACAACTTTGGGTTCGACTTCAGGTATCGTAGAATTCGCCTCACGGATTTCATATGCATTTCTTTCGGATTAGCTTGGAACCTAGCACAAATACACACAGGAAACATAATGTCAGGTCTAGAAGCAGTTAAATACATGAGTGACCCGATCATGGTCCGATATAAAGTCGGATCCACATCAGTATCACTTTCTGTACCCGGTCCGAGATTGTGATTCACTTGAATCGGAGTACTAAAGTGTGCGGTCAGCTTTGTTCCTTCCATCCCGAAGCGCTCCAAAATATCGTAGACATACTTCGTCTGATGGATAAACATGCCTTCTTTCCTTTGTTCAACTTGCAAACCCAGAAAGAAGTTCAGTTCTCCCATAACACTCATCTCAAACTTCGACTTCATAACCTTTTCAAAGTCTTTGCACATCTGTTCGTTTGACGACCCGAAAATGATACCGTCCACGTACACTTGTACCAAGATAAAGTCTTCTCCTTTTCTTTTCACAAAAAATGTACTATCAATTCTCCCTCTTTCAAACCCATTGTCCAAAAGATGATTTGATAGCTTCTCATACCAAGCCCTTGGTGCCTGATTCAATCCATACAGAGCCTTATCTAGCCGATATACTCTGTCGGGATACTTTGGATCAGTAAACCCAGGCGGCTGTTCGTCGTACACCAATTCCTTCACCTTGCCGTATAGGAATGCACTTTTTACATCAAGTTGATATACCTTAAACCCTTTGAAGGACGCAAAGGCCAGAAACAGACGAATTGCCTCGAGCCTCGTCACTGGTGCAAACACTTCGTTGTAATCAATTCCCTCTTCCTGGTTGAATCCTTTCACCACAAGTCTTGCCTTGTTATGAGTAATTATACCCCGATCATCCCTTTTGCACTTAAAGACCCATTTGGTCCCTATTACAACTTCTCCTCGAGGTTACGGCACAACACCGTGTTATTATTCACACTACTCCTAGTTCTCACACCAGAATTCGGATTCCCTATGATACTCTCAATTGGATGATCCTTGTTTATCCTCGATGTCTCAATCTCATCGACTTGATGATTATCTCCTAAGTTTGATTCTATTTCACCTAACGGGGGTACGACTTCAGACGGCACATTCTCCTCCTCATGATCACTATCCTCAGAGTTAGAAGCATTCGTCTGATTCTCATTCGTAGGTATTTCAGAATCATTCTCTGTTGGAGACCCATCTTCTGTCGTTGTAGGCTCAGATGATGATGGAATGCTTGACTTTGAAAAACTTTGATAGTCGTTATTGAGGTTTAGTAATTAACGAGAAGTCATTTTCCACTGTACCTGCATTTCCACTAAACGGTATGTTAAATGATTCAAACAAAGAGTCATAATCAAATAACCATTCAGGACCAGTTTGGGGTTGATGTTTTCAGTAAAGTACACGGTACCCAAAACGGTTCAAAGCTAGTTAAATTAGGTGGTCCTTTATTCAGAACTTCATAACAGGTTTTGTTCAGTGATTTGACAATAAGGACCCGGTTTAAAACATGACACGCAGTATTCACTGCCTCCCCCCAAAACATGGTAGGAAGCTTTGGATCCGAAAGCATGGTCCTTGCTGCCTCAATCAAAGTCCTGTTCTTACGTTCTGCCACCCCATTTTGTTGTGGCTCATAAGATGCACTAAATTGATGCACCATGCCTTTGGTTAGGCAATATACACTAATTACTGTGTTCTTAAATTCAGTTCCATTATCACTCCTGATACGTTTTACCCTTGTCCCATATGAGTTCTCGACTTGGTCTAAGAACCTAATTAGCTGTCCAGCCGTTTCGTATTTTGTACCTAAAAAGAAAACCCAAGAGAAACGTGAGTAATCATCAGTGATAACTAAACAAAACCAACTACCACCTATGCTCCTTTCGTTGATAGGACCGAAGAGATCCATATGCAGCAAATCGAAGGTGGAAGCTATCGAAAACTGAGTCTTTGACTTGTGTGACTTCTTGTGTTGTTTTCCTTTCTTTCACAGGACATACTTGTCTTCAAACTGAAAACTCTTCAATGGAACACCTTGCACCATTCATTTTCTTTAGGTGCAAGTGTGCCATGCGTCTGTGCCATAAGATGGATTCGGACTCTGAAGCTTTGGATAGAAGACATATTGTTCCCATCGACGAATACGATATGTTCATGTCCATCATGTACAGATCATACTTCCTTGGGGCTCTCATCATAATCCATTCTTTAGGTACTTTGAATCCCGGCTTCAGCACTAATGCTTCAGTTTCAGTAAAAAATATTGAATTCTTCTTATCACAAATCTGAGATACACTAATGAGATTATGATCAGCTTATCAACGTGGTAAACTTGATCAAGTGTGATTGTCTCATTAGTGACCACTCCAATTCCAGTGATATGATCTTCCTTGTTCCCAGCAAATGATACAAAACCCTTGTTCCCTCCCTTAAAGTCTGTGAGTAGACTCCTTTCCCCAGTCATGTGACGAGAGCAACCAATGTCGACGAACCATTTGTTGTTTAGACCTGTAGTTAGCTCCTGCACATGAAAGAAAACAAGTTAGTTATCACGGGGAACCCAAGCCATGACTGACTTGGTAAAACCATTCTCATCCACATACGTGAACTCCTTCAAATACCCATCTCTCCTTTCAGGTGACTTGGGTTTTTGATTGAGAACCTGTTGTGGTGGTGAGTGATTAAGATTCACTCTTGGCCTTTGGGTTGGCATTTGCTGTTGAGCCCTTGAATAATTTCTATTATAAGACATTTCAGATTGATATCCCTGGGCTCTACCTGGCGTCTGTTGTCTTTGAGGAGTATGAGACCTAACTGGAGTGTAAGTCCTTCTAGGTGTTGTACTCCTATAGCCTTGTTGTGGTCCTGACCTATTTTGATTAGGAACTCTATTCTGAGAATTAGTTCTAACCACCTCATTTGCTCTAACCGACACGGGTATTTGTCTAACAGCTATCCTAGGTGTTGCATTCACATTCTTCTCAGTGTTTTGAGAACTACTTGTGCTAGTAATACTAGGTGTTAGTCTTTGTTGTTCTTGCTTTCCTACAGCGGGTCTAAACTCTGGTTTAGAGGGTGTAGACTCCACTTTCTTATAAGGACAGCTAGACGCAACATGTCCCTTCTCATGACATCTAAAGCAAGACATCTTATCAATCGACTTCTTATAAGTGCCCTTTGATTTAGGTGTATCACTAGAGTCACTAGAATTTATTCAAGTTCGAACTCAATAAGTTCGAATTAAAGCAAGTTCGAGAAAACCCTAGAAATTCTGACAAATTCGAACTTCTGACAAGTTCGAGGAAACCCTAATTTCTAACAAGTTCGAATCTGACAAATTCGAATCTGACAAGTTCGAAATTCACCCAAATTCGAATGAAGCCCTAAATTAAGTTCGTGAGGAGCGTATTTCTGACAAATTCGAATGAACCCTAATACCCCTTAAATTCGAGTGCCGCAAGTTCGAGAAACGACCAAAAATTCAATTTTTTCAAGTTTTCAGATTAAACCAATATTTTTAGGATTAAAAATAATAATTTCGACTGAAAAAAGTGAACTAATATGAATTTTTTTATTTCCATAACTTTGCTTGTAAAGCTCGAAAAACTATGAAAACGTGATTTTTCCAGTCCATAACGTCAAGAAACCAAGAATGTTTAGATGAACGCGAAGAACACAATGAACACTCTTTATGGCTCTGATACCACTTGTAAGGTCACCTACCTATGGATCCAATCTTGACGCGACACCGTCCAACGAGTGCGGAATCCTCGTTAGGGGTTTAACGGATTGATCACGCAAACAGAAACACGGAGACTAACACGATGATAGACGTAACGACGAACGTCCCGACACCTGAATCTCTCCAAAAACTCTCTGCAAACACTCACAAATTCGTAATCTCTCTGAACTCTAATCTCTATCGAGGTTTTTTTTATCAAAACTGATTAAACCTTAATTATACACCTTAAGTTCGAACTTGACCCAGACAAGTTCGTGAAGGCCCAAGCCCACGAACTTGTCTACCATAAATTCGAACCTAGCCTTTGAACTTATGTTTGAACTTACCTTTGAACTTATGTTTGAACTTGTCTTTGAACTTATGTTTGAACTTAAGTAAATATCAAACACAAACAAGATCAAACATACACAACCAATATCAAGCATATGCATTAACTGGTAATTACAAAGCCTGAACTATTACAAAAGAACTATCTACATTAAGACTGCTATCGTCACACAGGATGCACTAACATATCATATATCTATAAAAATATAAACCAAATATAGATATAATACATAAAGACGTTGAACCATCAAAGACACAACCATTAAGAACCAGAACCTTCGACGAACCGATGAACTTAATCTACGTAGAATGTCAAGTATTATATGTAGAGTATCGCGTAGAATGTCAAGTATCATATATTCCACGTAGAGTATCGCAGACGAACTGAAACAAAAAAAAACCTTTTTTTAACAAAAATAATGTACCAAAAACACATTTTTTAAACAAAAAAAAAACCAAAAACACATTTGTGAATCATATACAAAAATCCTTTTTAACAAAAAAACATGTTTGGAAATAATTTTAAACTTCAAAATCTATGGAAAATGAAGCTGCCATGTTCTGCGTAGAGTATCGGCGAACATATTTTAGGTAGACTATCATGTAATATATGTAGAACGTCGTGTAGAATGTAAAATATCATATATTATACGCAGAGTGTCGTAGACGAACTGAAACAAATAAAAAAGATTTCATGTAAGCATTTTATCAAACACTTGGTATGCAACTGATATATAATATGCCAAAAACACATTTTTAAACAAAAAAAAACCATTAATCTTGTGAATCATAAACAAATACTTTTTTAACAAAAAATATCTAGTAACTATTACATTCATTCTAAATCTGATATCTTACAAATAATATTCATTTCTTGACGATGAACTTCCAAATCTTCATTTCTTGACCATCTAACTTCCAAATCGTCATCTATTGACCATCAGCTTTCCAAATCGTGAGAAATATAAAGGAGAAGGAAGAGTTCATCGTGGCGGCGACGACGATTTTTTAAGGTTTTTTTAGTGTTTAGAGAGAGAGGGAAAAAGAAAGGAAAAATATGCATCTTTTTTTTTTTTATTTAATGAAAGAGAAAGAGAGAAATATAAGTAAGAGATAAATTTTTGTTTTTTCAAAATTACCCCTTAGTTCTCACAAATATTTAGGTTCTTAAAAGAACACATTCCTCTCTCTATATATATATATATATATATATATATATATATATATATATATATATATATATATATATATATATATATATATATATATATATATATATATATATATATATATATATATATATATATATATATATATATATATATATATATATATATTACTTTAATGTATAATTAAATTTTGATAACAAACATAATAAATACTTTTTTCCTCCAAAATTTTCCAACATAAAATACAACACATGTTTACACCAATAATGGTTGTAGTGTTATGGACGTAAGTTAAATAAACAAGGTTGATGCAATCAAATTCACATGTGATGCATCGACTTCCTGCATGATGCACTACGATATTGTAGTGATGCATTATGGTTCTCCAAGGTTCATCGACGCATTAAAGTTCTTCATTTAACCCACCCCTATATATATATACATATACATATATATATATATACAAATATATATACATATACATATATATATATATACATACATATATATATATATATATATATATATATATATATATATATATATATATATATATATATATATATATATATATATATATATATATTATATATATATATATATATATATATATATATATATATATATATATATATATATATATATATATATATATATATATATATATATATTGCCGACTAAGCAGAAAGAAATAATATGGCCAAATTTAGTCAAATTTTAATATCAACCGTTTAAAATGTTAAGGGTATTAGAGGGTGTTTGGATTTGCGTTTGAAAAAGTGCTGCAGTTTTTTAAAAACTAATAATCATATAATAGTTTTAACAGAAAGTACTGCCGGAATTTAGGGTTTGATTTAGCTTTTGTTGTTTGCTATCACAATTATCAAATAATCAGTTTTTAAAGTGTTTGGATTTGCGTTTTAACTTGTAAAATGACCAAAAATCACTTATTAAGCAAATGAGCTACATTTGTTTAACTTATGAGAAAATGTGGTAAAATTAATTCTAAACACAAATAAGCACTTATTAATGAAGTCAATCCAAACACTTTAAACCAAATATTTACATTATTGTAACCTAATAATCTAATAACCTCAATTATAATGCAAAACCAAACGCCCTCGACCCTAAGGTTGGTGGTTCAACCCCCATTATAGACAAATCTTATAGATTTAAAAGTAGAATTGGATGCATGTATTGTTGATGCTTATCTTTTACATGATTTTTGATTTTCGGTTAACTATTTTAACATTTGCTTAAATAACTATATCTTAATATTATCAAATATATTTTTATATTTTTTTATTTAAATACTATGACTTAGGGTGGAATTTTTTTACCAATTTCCGAAACCGAATCGATATCGTACCGGGACCGATACCATACCGGTACCGAAATTCTATAATCAGTTCAGTACTCGGTACTAATATTATGTTTAAAAAAAATTTGGTATCATTTAGTTCAGTACTGTGTAAAAAATATATATTTAAGATTGACATTTGTTATACCAATATATATACATATATATATGGGATAATTGCGTAAAAAACCCCAAATTTATCCGTTTTTTGTGATTAAAACCCCAAACCATTTTTCGTTGCAAATAAAACCCCGAACTAACTAAAAATTAGTAAATAAAGGTTTTATCAATGAGTAACTGGTTGAAACCGATTATTAATCCTACGTGGACTGGTAAATAACCTACATAGAATAAATATTAATTGTTGAATCTGATTTCCAAGTATTACACATCATTTTTAATGCTCGTATATGAGGTAATCCCGTTTAAAAATTACAATTAAAAATTATCAACGTGGTTAAAAATGATGTGTAATACTTGGAAATCGGTTTCAACAATTAAAAATAATTCTACGTAGGTTATTACCAGTCCACGTAGGATTAATAACCGGTTTCAACCCGTTACTCATCGATAAAACCTTGATTTACTGATTTTTAGTTAGTTCGGGGTTTTCTATGCAACGAAAAATGGTTTGGGGTTTTAATCACAAAAAACGGACAAGTTTGGGGGTTTTTTGCGTATATATATATATATATATATATATATATATATATATATATATATATATATATATATATATATATATATATATATATATATATATATATATAGGGTTGGGATCATTGCAGAACCTTAATTTAGTGCAGAACCATAGAACCAATCAAAACCATTAGATTATAATATAACACTAGGGATAAGATGGTAATTATACAATTAACATTGAATTAATAGTAGCCTACCAAGTTTGACTGTCCACTTTGACTTTTTTTTTACTCTTTTAATATATAATGGACATGCAGTGTTGCATCGACGTTAAATATACGATATCAAAGTGTTCATTCGACATCGAATGGTCGTATGGGTAAAAAAAATTTACGAAAAATAAACACGTAAATTTTTTTTCAAAAAAATATATTCATGACCGTTCTCGTTAAATCCACCAACTTTGACTACTAATTTTGACTATTATTATCTATGTTAATAATTAACGTATATGCAGTGTTGCATCGACGTTAAATATACGGTATCAAAGTGTTCATTCGATATCGAATGATCTCATGATCTCACCATGATATATTGCATCGTGGTCTGGGTAAAATTTTTTTTAAGAAAAATAAAAAAATATATATCATAACCGTTCTCGTTAAATCCACCAACTTTGACTACTAGTTGTGACTATTATTTTGGCTCTGTTAGTAATGAACGTATATGCAATGTTGCATTGACGTTAAATATACGATATCAAAGCGTTCATTCGATATCGAATGATCTCATGATCTCACCATGATATATTGCATCGTGGTCTGGGTAAAATTTTTTTTACGAAAATTAAAAAATATATATCATAACCGTTCTCGTTAAGTCCACCAACTTTGACTACTAATTGTGACTATTATTTTAGCTCTGTTAATAATGAGCGTATATGCAGTGTTGCATTGACGTTAAATATACGATATCAAAGTGTTCATTCGATATCGAATGATCTCATTATCTCACCATGATATATTGCATCGTGGTCTGTGTAATTTTTTTTTACGAAAAATAAACACGTAAAATTTTTTCGAAAAAAATATATCATGACCGGTCTCGTTTTAAAGAGTATAAAATTCTCGTTTTTATGGTATAATTTTTTTGATTTAAAAATTAATAATATTAATGTTATTTTAATTTAAAGAAAAATGATATTTATTTTGCTAATGTCAATCTTTTTGTTATTTCCAATCTTTTCCTTTTTTACCCCTCCAAGAATTAAAATATCACTATTACCAATCTTTTTTTCACTAATTCCAAACTTAACTCTTTTAATCAAGACAATTAGATTATTCTAATCTATGGACGATATTGGTTCTACAGTTCTACACTAAATTTAGGTTCTGCAATGATCTCATCTATATATATATATATATATATATATATATATATATATATATATATATATATATATATATATATATATATATATATATATATATATATATAGATTTGGGTTCCACAGCGTACCAAGCCAAATCTCGCGTATCTAACGTACCCCTCATATGCAAGGGTATTTTCGTAATAACAACCGTCATTATATAACAACACTTGTAAAATGATCATTTACAACACTAATAAAATGATCATTCACAGCACTTATTTGATCATTTTACAAGAAGTATTTGACTATTTACAATTCTTTAACACTTATTTAATCATTCACAACATTTATTTGATTATCCACAACAGTTATTTGACTATTCACAATTCTGCAACACTTATTTGATACAGTACCGGTACATGACCAATTCCACCCGTACTATGAGTTAGTAAAGTTATTGCTTTTATTCAATTTATAACGTTGCAATTAACTAAATATTTAATATTTTATTTTTCAGTTTTATAACAAAAAGTAATATTATAAAATAGTAACTTATTCAAGAGTATATATTTTTAACCGGCTATCGGATGAGCAGGTAAAACACAACCAATAAAATAAAACGTGTAGGGATTTAACTGTTAAAACTTGTAAAGATAGTGAGTTTTTTCTAATATTAATCGGATGAAAAAACCAAGGTTACTTGTTTGTTAACCAGTCAAACAAGTCAGATATATATTTTTTAATAAAATACAAATAGTTTAGGGACTTAAACAATCAGAACAAAAATTATAGTGACTTAATCATAAAACCGAGAAAAGTTTATAGGTTTTTTTCAATTAACCCATTTATATATTATATGAACCTTTTAAGCGAAACAATGCGGGCGACGCATTGGTGAAAAACTAGTTGTATTTGACTAAGGTTTGCGGAACTAAGGAATCATTTAAGGTCAATTAAATGTGATATTGATGCTAAACAAGTCGAAGAAAAAAATGTTTTGAGTCATCATGTTATATTTATTTCTTCATCAGTATTAATCTTATAAATCAAACCCTCACACATTCATTTTATTGTGAGTTATGTAATATCATGATCTATAAATTAATTTTTAGTCATTTATCACTTATATAAATAGTTAAAACCATAGTGTGGTACACTAAAGTATGTTTTCGTTCTAATTACGATATATTTAGTGCAAAGTATTGCAACATTCGATCCCTTAACGCATTTCGGTTCCATCGCGTCTATCGTGGTTTGTAAAAAAAACAAAATATGAAGAGTGTTTTGGATGAAAAATATAGAAAATGTGCAACCATAGATTGTTTTTTTTTACACAGGCATAGTATACCACTTCTTGTACTGCTCAAAATTTTGAGCAAGACCAATGACTTGATGTGGACTCAAAAACACAAATCAAACATATTAACACAAAGTTTTTGACTCGAAAAATTACGACCTCAAATCCTTTTGAATTCGGGTGCATCGAGTGTAGGAAACACAAAAAAGACTGTAATCACCACATCTGTATGAGGAAATAAAAGTATTGTCGATGTTGATCCTACTGTTTCTTTTCTTCATTGACATTGTTGGCAACTGTTTCCTTCTCGCGTGCTTGAGTAGCACTGGCCGGAGTTGCCATTGACGCATACTTCTCGGTCTTCCCCAGTACAATCTCGATCTACATCTCATGGTAAACGAGAGAAATGTTAGTGCTTATACATTTTTAAGCTTAGGTGACAGTTGGAATCTTTAACAACAACTTATATATAATTGTCGTTATTTATTAGAATGATATTGAAAGTTATTAGCGATCAAACCTACATTAACGTATCCTTTAGTGACGCTTTGAATCAATTCTTTGCAAGTGATCATTCATTATATGGTTTTGGTGACAGTTTAGATCTTATCTGACGATAGCATCAATAATTGTACTTGTCGCTAATTCTACCAACGACAAAATTCTACGTTAACCATCATAGCGTAAAAATGCGTATTTGATGCATGTATTATAATGTATTGTAAAACTAACCCTGGCCTTTTGAATTAGTCGGCCCCTCGTTTCATCCTTCATGCCGATGGTGGATGTCACGACCTCTGTCACAAACACATTTTTATCGGTTAGTGATACTTTATGATTTCTGACGATATGGACGCATGGTATTCTTACTTTTTTCAACAGCGAGTCCGTTGTTCTTGAGTATTTCAGCTACTGTAACAACTGTAGTGATAGCTATAACAAAAAAAAATGAAAACAAATTAAAAGCCAAATATACCATCGCTTTTATACATGACTTAACAACAAAAAAAATAATTAATAACCCTGTTTATTAAAGAGAGTGGTGGATTTTTGCCGACTATAACAAAAAATTGTTAAGATACTGTGTTGAATATATGTTCATACGGACCAATATACTTGAATTCTCTTCAGATTTTTCAGACTTAACCTGTTGAATTAACAAACCTAATCCATGTGTCTAAACATTACCTGACACATCCATTCTCCTACTGTCTGTCCTCATACTTTTCATTAATTTTGACACGTATCATCTTCATATTATTAGACATATCTTTAGGTTAATGTTTTAGGTGTATCAATCATTTCTTCGATGTTTTAGAGTTACAATAAAACCAGACTTGCAAACTATTGTGTGTGTGTCTATATATATATATATATATATATATATATATGTATATATAAGGTTAAGTTTCATGGAGTCCCATATTAGATTGGAGTCCTGGAGTCCCATATTAAATGTACATGTTCATTAAAATAAAATGTTTCATTTTATACAAAAGTATAATATACACATGTTCAAAAGTGCATTACAATTGACGAGTTCACATCATTTGAAGTTATAACGATAAAAAAAATTCTATATAATGCAAAATTATAATATTTAAACAATATGCGCATGTGATCTGATGATGCACTTTGAACATGTGCATATTGTATTTTTGCGTGAAATATAACATTTTTATCGTAATGAACATCAAATTGTGTGAATTGTTCAACAGTAGTACACTTTTGAAAATTTATATATTACATTTTTGCATGAAATAAAATATTTTATTGTAATGAACATGTACATTTAATATGGACTCCAGGACTCCAATCTAATATGGGACTACATGAAACTTATATATATATATATATATATATATATATATATATATATATATATATATATATATATATATATATATATATATATATATATATATATATATATATATATATAGGAGTCCAATGGAAAACCAACATGCATCGAAAAATCTTGGAAAACCTTCATGCACCACCACAAATGCATCACAATTCTCGCGTGATGCATCAAATTCCCCGCGTGATGCATCACCTGATTCAATGACTATAAAGTGGTTCCCGAGTTTTCCGATGCATATTGGTTTTCCATTGAACCCACCCCTATATATATATATATATATATATATATATATATATATATATATATATATATATAGAGAGAGAGAGAGAGAGAGAGAGAGAGAGAGAGAGAGAGAGAGAGAGAGAGAGAGAGAGAAAGTAAAAGGTTGAGATTGTACCCATGCCCAAGGCAGAGAGCTCAACTTCATCATGTTGTTGAATGTACCTCTACAACACAATATATATAACAAAAAAAAAAAAAACATATATATTAATCAATAAAAAACCGAAATATAAATTCCGATATTTCGTGTTTTTGACGGGTAGATCTCGAGCTTTTGTGACTAAAGGGTCATTCTAGTTACAAAATCACAGTTATTGAACAACGATATATGATTCGATTATACACCAAGATATATCTTCATATACAATGACATAGGTACGACGTACCTTAGCAAGATTGACATAAAAGAAAAGAGGTTTTTTGGTGTTGGAGACTTGAATTCGGTTCTTCTTCGGATGTTCGGGGCTCGTGACAACAGGAGCGACGGCAGTTTCAGTGGTCATATCTCTCTCTTGGAATGATCTCAAAGAGACACTTAAATTCGAAATTATTTGTTATATGTATGTATCTATATTTACTGCCTCTCTCTTATGTATTAAGAGCGGGAAAACGTACAATTGGTACCTGTGCTCGTAGAACCGTATCAAGTTTTTGAAAACGGAACATATATACACCACCTTTAGAGGTGTCGAGACATTTTGTTTTCGGAATTTCGGGGATGATTGATTGGAATAACACGCAGTGTCGGATTCGTTTGACTCGGTAAAAAGGCCATTTTTTTGTGAACCCTTTGAACTTAAATGGGTGGTTAAACGAAAGAAACGGTGATAAGTTTTTACATATGTCATAGATGTACATTCTCTCTTTATTACAATGGCTACTTATAAGGAGAACCGAATGGAAACATCACGACGACTCGATGAGGGTACAATAAGGTCGACGGTTGTTCTACTAAATCGTTTCTTTTTTCTATTAACGTCGAATGATATAAGTTTTTGCTTCATAAGTATATGAGTTTGATCAGGATCGTTTTTGTCTTCGTAAATCTGGCATAGATATTCTTTAAATATCAAATTTTTTTCATGTTACAGTTATATTAAGGACTAATTGTTTCACAAACTATATGATTTTTAAATCTTATACGTTATGCAATGTAACTAATAGGACTTTAGATCTTAGAATTTGGTTTTAATTGACGATTTTGATTCTAGTGTCTTGAACAATTAAATTAAAAAACTAATTTCATGAAATTTACTTTTGTGGAGCATTTAGACATTTAACTTATTTTTTTATTTTTTACGTTTTTGTTTCTCAATATTACTTTTTTTAAGAAAGTCCCCGTGTTAAATTTTCATTTCAAGTTTCGTGAAATTTGACTATTAAAGTCCGGTTATAATTGGTAAAACATTTTCTTTAACACTAAAAAACTGGGTTTTAATAGCCAAATTTTCACTGAACCAAAAAGAAAAAATTAACTTGAGGAATGTTCTAAAAATAAAAAATATAAAGGGATGAAAACGCAAAAAATGTAAAACTATGTTGGTTTTTTTTTTACCCTTTCATGTAATGAAAATTAAAAGCTGTTTGTTTGATTTTTCTTTTAAATTTTAACTCTTATTAAGTTGTTGATTTGAATTTAGTCGATTGTATAAATAAAAGAGATAATTGCGCAAAAAGCCACAAACTTGTCAGTTTTTTGTGATTAAAACCCCAAACCATTTTCCGTTGCATAAAAAACCCCGAACTAACTAAAAATTAGTAAATCAAGGTTTTATCAATGGGTAACCGGTTGAAACCGGTTTTTAAATCCTACGTGGACCGGTAAATAACTTATGTGACATGAATTTTAATCGTTGAAACCGGTTGCCAAGTATTACACATCATTTAAACTCCCGTTGATGATGTAATCCCGTTTAAAAATTACAATTAAAAATTATCAACGGGGTTTAAATGATGTGCAATACTTGACAACCGGTTTCAACAATTAAAATTTATTCCACGTAGGTTATTTACTGGTCCACGTAGGATTAATAGCCGGTTTCAACCGGAAACCCATTATTAAAACCTTAATTTACGAATTTTTAGTTAGTTCAGGGTTTTCTATGCAACGAAAAATAGTTTGGGGTTTTAATCACAAAAACCCGACAAGTTTAGGGTTTTTTACGCAGTTATCCCTAAATAAAAACAGTCGGTGCTTGCTGTGTTGTTGAATGAATTGTCTGAATGCGACAACATTAACTTTTTTCTCTATAAAATATTGTTCTGTGTGTTTTCAACGGCAAAACACACACTTTCAAACCCTACTCTTAAATCTATAGTTTTGTCTATAACGAGGAAAATACCCCGCGCTTTGCGGCGGGTATATTAATCATTAACAAATAAATTAATTAAGTTGAAATATAAAAAATAACAAATTCAAAATATAATTATCAATCAAAATTAATAACATATTTAGTCACATATCATTTTAATGCTATTATTATTTAAAAGAGTCAATTGTAGGTAACACTTTTTCTAAATTAGTGACACAAACATATATATTTTTAGTCACTATATATCTATACCCACTCCACTTTTACAACAAAAAGAGTGGGTATAGATATATAGTGACTAAAAATGTATGTGTTTGTGTCACTAATTTAGAAAAAGTGTGGGTAAAAAAAAAACTCTATACCTACACTTTTTCATAAGTGTCACTAAAAGTAAGATATCGTGACACTTCTTTTGTGTCACTAAAAGCGTGTGTCACTAAATGACACTTTTCTTGTAGTGATATATATATTTATTTGATTTATAAATAGTGTTATGTATCAAACGTATTAAGAATGATAACTAATATTGGATAATATATAAAGGTGTAAATTTAAAAGTAAGATTAGGGATATATTTGTTTTTCTGTTAAAGAAAGTTTGATAATATACAATATGTTTTATGATAATAATGATTATATATTTTTTTATATAGAAAAAAATTAATAATTCATATTTAAAATGAAATTATTTCACTATATTTTAAATGTAGTGAAAACTATGTGTAATATCATTTATTTTATAAAATTATATAAAAATAGAAAAAAAAATCAAAACATAGAAAAAAGTTTCAAAGCAATAATAGTTAACATTAAGTAAATTGAAAATCAGATTAAATAAATTAACTATGTTTGAAAATGACTTTAAATGAAAATTTGTATTAAATGTAAAACTTTAATATTTAAATATTAGATTAAATTAGTATTAAATAAAATATAATATAGAATTATATTTTTATTTGATTAAAACAAATTAATAAATAAATTATATAGGAAAAACACAAAATCATAAAAACAAAAAAAAAAAGATGAAGATGTTATGAATGAAAAGTGATTTATCATCTTGATAAATTTTATGATTTTTATATATTCCTTATATAGAAAAAATAGAAAACTATACTTTATTTTATAAGAATCTATAAAAATTGAAAGAAATCAAAACATAAAAAAATAAGAAAAATTTTTCAAAGAAATAGTTAATATTAAGTAAATTTAAAATTGGATTAAATAAAATAACAACATTTGAAAAATGATTGTGAATTGAAGTTTGTATTAATGTAAAACTATAATATTTAAATATCAAATTAAATTAATATCAAATAAGTTATAATATAGAATTATATATTATTTAATTAAAACAAATTGATAAATAAATTATATGGGAAAAACATAAAATCTTAAAAACAAAAAACAAAAACAAAAACAAAATAATCAAAAAGTAATAGGATGAATAGGTTATGAAGAGTAATCTACATCTTGGTAAATGTATATATATATAATGAGACTCAAATCCTCAACATTAAAGTCACATTAAACACGTGATACCGCTACATAAGAAGACCTTTTGGTAATAGATATTGTTTTGTTGGTGAGTTAACCATATTATCTAAACTTTATCTTATTTAAAATTAGACTAAATTACATAAATGGTCTGATTAATATGAAATTATGGTCTTAATTCTTAAAAGAATTTTAATTACACCACAAGTTTCTAAATTGAAAAGTTATAACATATTGATTCTTGAATCTAACAGCAGTTATAAGGACATTTTTGTCCTCATGTATTTCTAATTTTCTAATTTTCTAATATTTTATTGTTTTTTGTATTATAATTTACATCAAATACATTTTTTGGACTTTTTCTATAATTTTATTATCTACAGGTAACATTTATATTTTATACTCTTTTTGTTTTAATTACTAATTTTTGATTACTAACTGTATGTTATTTTTGTTATTATGACCTTTTCTTATATATTAATAAAATCATTCTATTTAAGATTATTACACGGTAGTCCTATCATTATATTTTCTTTCTCAATTGATTATTGAAAATCTGAATCTTTCTCCGTTCTCGTTTCATTTAAGAAAATTAAATAAGGTCGTGTTAAAGTTTTTTTCTTTCCGAAAAATTGTAATCTGAATGGTTTGTCGTTTTTTATCTAGGAAATATTAACAATACGAATGTTTCATTGTGTTTCATTAAAAATCAAAAACATATATGATTTGTCGTTTTTGTGTGAAAATTTTAAAATCGGAATGAGCCGTTGTTTTTTGTTCGAAAAAATTAAAATCTGAATAGTCCATTGTTTAAAGTTTTTTAGCCATTCTGATTTTAGTTAAATGACAAATCATTCCGAATTATTTTTTTAATTTAAAACGATGAACAATTTTGACTTTTTGAAACACCCATTGAACTAATACGAGTATTTCGATACCATTATACATTAATTTATACAGAGTACTTGCGGAAATACGGTCAAATTAAAACTTTTGCAATACTTTAATAATCATCAACGTGATTCCAAACACTTTGCATATAACACACAGAGTGTCGGAAATCACGGAGTAATGTAACTGGGGTTACAAGATTAAGTTATCAATTTATTTACAAACGAATTAATAAACATTAACTAATTCGAGTAAGTCCAAAATGGAAGTCTGCTACTCCCACCCCAATCATCCACAAAATATTGAGCTCCTATCCGAACTCCAAACGATGTCTAACAACTTGGGCCAGCCGGACCTTTGCCCTTAACGGTTCCTGAAAAAGAAATATCAACTAACGGGTAAACAACGAAGTTGTTTAGTGAGATTCTAGATTAAAGTACCATGCGATATATGAATGATGCCATGCAATGCCATGAATTCACTAACAATCTCAGGAGGCCAACTAATGGCTAATAAGCTACCACATTGCGGTTACCACACCCAAGCTTACCGAACAATGGGTTTACAATCTACTGCTCGATTACTACAGACACAGGCTTATCGATATGCAGTTTACAATGATGCCATACGATTACCACACACAAGCTTATCGTTTTACAGGCAGTAATGGTTACCACACTCAGGCTTACCATTAAGATTCCGCTAGGTTACCACACTCAGGCTTACCGTCTCGGCGGAGAGGTCAAATGAATGATCAACAACTTATCAACCGAGTGATATTATGATAACAATAATGTATGTGATGGCAAAGCATGTAAATGACAAGAATGATACGAAAGCGATAACATACAATTCATGATATGCATATAAATACATTAATGCTAGAACTCACAGTGATACACAATACGCTCTCGGCCTCAACACCGAGTTATACTCGTCAAAGTAGGAGTGATAGTCTCCAAGTGACTTAACCTGTCCAAACCCCTACAGATAGGTTCATAATATAATATTTATAAGTCTCACAGCTTATAATTTCTTAACTTTGAATAGAATACACTAGTCGCAAGACTTAATTAATTTCGGCATCGACCTAAATAATTATTTGGTCTAATTTTTCTTCATAATTGGTGACATAAGTTATTATGGCAAAAGATCCCAAGGACTAATTAAAATTACAATTTCTGGCCGAAACTGGGCTCAACTCGCCGAGTTCACCAGGGAACTCACCGAGTTCCCATCCGAATTCGAATCAAAGACCAGCCGGATTTCAAGTCATCTGAACTCGGGTCAAGGACCATCCGAATTTCGGATCCCTTTCAACCGAAATACGGTCCGAACTTGGTTCAAACCACATCCGAATTTCGGACCAACCCATCCGAAATTCGGAACCCAAATCATCCAAATACTTTGACTTAGAAATTTTCCTTTCAAAACTCAAGGCCAACTCGCCGAGTTCACCAGGGAACTCGCCGAGTTTAAGTGCAGGTCTGCACATTCTGCCTTACGGATTTAATGCTCAAAACCACCAAACTTCTTACATTTATTATAAACGGTTTGGAATCAGTCCCAAACATATATATATATATATATATATATATATATATATATATATATATATATATATATATATATATATATATATATACACACACACCTTTTTAAACTCATTTAAACTATCAAGAACACTATTTCATTCTTTTTAATCAATGAGAGTTCATAAAACTCCATTTTCGGGTTTTTGAGCTAAAACCCACCAAAATTAGTAAGAGTTGAATAACTTGTTTTAAAATGCTGATTTTAACTACATTTCATCATCATTCATCAAGATCTAGAGATTTCTCCATATTATCCATAAAAATCTATTTGGGTTTCTCATCTTCTTCAAATGAAGATGGTGGAGAAAAGAACAAGTAAGAGATTTATATAAACAAAGGTGGGTACCTCTTGGATCTTTCAAAATCAAGAAAAGCTTCCAACAAAAGTCTGATTTTGGATTCTTCTTCTTCTTCTCTTTTCTCTCTTTTCTCTCTATTTTGATAGTTTGGAAAAAGTGAACACACACACCTTGTGTGTCTGCGTATGAAAGAAGCCAAAAAGAAAGAAGATTTCTTCTTCTTTTTCTTTCTACTCCATGACTTTCACATATATACTAACCAACCCCTAGAATTATTTGCATTTCTTTTAAAGTTCTTTATATATATTCAAGACATATATATTCATAAAATTCTTACACCACATTCATTTATGTGCCTTGAAATAAATTAATATCTTGAATCGTATTTCGTTACAATAAATATTAATTATCAATCATATTAAATAATTGGGTCGTTACACTTTTGATTTTTTTGAACAAAAAATGATGAACCATATTGATTTTGATTTTTTAACAAAAAAAACTAACTAATCTGATTTTAAATTTTTCGATAAGAAAACAAAAAATCATTCCGATTTTAAATTTTCTGATAAAAAAAGGCGAACCGTTCTAATATATTATTTTTCAAACAAAAGAATCATTCTAATTTTAATTAAAGATCAAAAAAACGACGAACCATTATGATTTTAATTCATTAGTTCAAAAAAACGATAAACCATTCCGATTTTAGTTTTTTGATCAAAGAACGATGGACCAATATTATTTTTGATTTTTTTAAAACAAAAGAACCATTCCGAGTTTAATAAACGACGACAAAAAAATGAATCATTCCAAATTTAATTTTTTCAATCAAAAAATGACGAACCATTCAGATATTAAATTTTTTTGATTAAAAAGCGATGAACCATTTCAATTTTTAAATTTTTTCTAACAATTTGGAATTAAATTTTTTTGATAATGTATTTTTAATAAATAAACTACGTACCATTTTATTATACTTTTTCCGAACGATAAAAACTTGAACACGTCCTTATTTTGAATTTTATGAATGGAGAAAAGAAATAAAATATTCCTATTGGAATTTTCCAAACGTAAAAAAACTACAACTAATTTTAATTTTTACTTTTCCTAAATGGAAAAAATGTAACATCCCGAAGTTTAGCATGGTACGTGGATTTATTTTAGTGGATGTTTAATTTATTATTATTGCGTTAACCGAATAATATCCCGATTAGTGGATAATACATATCGGGATTGAGATATACGTGGCGCAGGATTGTTATTTTAGTGGATTATGAGATTAAACAGATTAAATTGATATTAATATTGAAAAAATGATATCGAGTTCAGATTATCTGAGTCCGGGACTTGCTAAAAAATGGAATATATATATATATATATATATATATATATATATATATATATATATATATATATATATATATATATATATATATATATATGGGACTCCATTTGAAATCTTGGTTTCTTTTCCTTGCCAAAATTAGAAAGTAAAAGTGTGTGTGCTGTGTGTGTGTTTCGGTCGGGGCTAGCAGGAGGCAAAGTCACTAGAATTAAAGTTGGTTGCTGAAATCCTTCCTCTTCTTTGTGTTCTTGAGTTACAAGGTAAGAAACCATTGATTTTAATTGCTGAAATTTGTGATACATGTTGTTGGAATCGTGAATATTGGCTTTAAGGCCTGTAGGTTTGCATGTATGAGTTTTGTGTGTATATTGCTGCTGAAAATCGGGTTTGGGGGTGTTAAAGTCCCGTGGTTCAGCCATTTCCGACGAACATAGTAGACCTGTACGTCCGGGATCGTGGTCGTGACCAACTAAGGGCGACTGCAATAGGTGTAGCGCGGGTGGCATGGGTTTCGGCAGCGATTGAGAACACGGCCGAGATCGAGTGCGGCTGCGACAGCCTGAGCGCGACCGCGATACTTCCCGAGCGTGGGCAGCAATCCGATGGTTTGGGTCGGGGTTGGTTTTGGGCTTCGGGGTCCGTTTAGGGTTGCTTTTTGAGTTTAGTTAAGTTACAGGGTCTGTGTTTGACTTTGTTTGTATATCAGTTGGGTTTGTACTAATATTCTGGGATCGGTTATGTGTACAGGGTTGAGCCGATAGCGATCCGAGCCGTGATAAGATTTCGTTCAACAAGTGATTCAGTGGATAGGTGAGTACTCGAGTCCTTTTCAAAACGCGCGTTTATTCTACGAGTTGTTTATATGTTTTCTATTGTGGTGTATTGAGTATGAGACAGAGGTGTGACGCCTCAAGTATGATCCAATCTACCTTTATATATGTGCTATGTGTAAATGAGTTCCCAAAGTATCCGCGATGGGCGATCGCGCAGGCTGACTGTCCCTAACCAGTCATGAAGTATGAAACTATATATATATACAGCAGTGCTATTGTCAGGTCGCCCTTGTGCTTATTGAGTAGCTAACCACTGCTGCGTGCGGTCTGATAGCTGGGGAACGACGTCCCCTTGAGTTGAGATGTGCACTGAGTTCTGAGCTTTAACCAGAGATCTCGAGGTATACTTGAGTTGTGATATTCTATGTGCTATGTGTTGTGCTATATGTGTTTATTTCTGCAGAGTCTAACCCTCGCGTACACACGATCTTTCCAGCTTACGTTTTCGAGTCTAACGTGTCTCAGGCAGTCATAAAGTGGGGTCACAGCCGCTGCTGCCGCTGAAGTAGGAGCTGGGATTGATCAGAGTTTTATATATGTGTAATTGCTGTATGCTGACATCATCTTTTGGGAAACTATTTATCTATGTTGTATATTTGATCAGTTTGTATGATAGCTAGCTAGCAATCAATTGTAGTATGTCAGTTTAGTTATGCGATTATCTGTATCAAACATATGATCTGTTGTGAAGATGTTTGTATTAAAGTTTTAATTATCAGTGATTTTCCCTGACATGTGTATTATGAGATAACTGTGATATTGCCACTAATTATATTATATTGACGTGGCTTTTATGTGTAAAGAGAGCGTGTTACATTGATGGTATCAGAGCTTGTGGTTTGAAGTCTGAGCATCAGTAGTGGATGCTTAACTTAGATCGTGTGATCCGTGGGAAACATCCTTGTGATTGATTCTAGTGGAATTAACTAACCTATAACTATTTTGGTTTGTGTAGGATATTATGGCAGATCAGGCGAGGGATCAGGTTCTGGTAAACCAGCGAGCGATGAGTATGTCCGCAAATCTAACTTGTGGGAGATTCGGACTCAGTTTTACAGTCAGCAGGGTCTAGGTCAGGGTATAGGTGCTGCGCCGGTGACGGGGGCAGATTCAGGGGCTGGCAGTTCATTCTCCACTACCTAAAGGGACGGTTTTTTAAAGACTTTATGACAGGAGCCCCGCCAGAGTTCAGAGGTGGAGGTGAGCCAGTTGTAGCCATGGCGTGAGAGCGAGAGATTGAGGCGGCTTTCCGAGTTGCTCATGTGGAACCCAGAGATATGGTTGGATATGTTACTTATCTGTTGAGAGGAGGGGCTTCACAATGGTGGAAATCCATTGAGTCTTCAATGACATCATCAGCTGTAACATCCTCGAATTTTAAATTATTGTAATTGCGGTTTATTAGTTTAAAATTGTAATTTAAGATGGATTGTATTTTGATTAATTACAAAAGTTGGTTATTTTATTCAGAAATTGATGAATTAATTTATTAAGCTTATATAATTATTATTAAGTGGTTGAGATGATAAAATAAAGATTTTATCTTTATTTAGTGGAATTTAAGAACTTGATTGCTATTTTGAAGAATTATCAAATTATAAAATTTCTTGTTTAATTAATTAAGTATAATGATAAAGTAGAAAGTTAAGGGGTTGAATGTGTAAAAGTTGGAATAAAGGGAAATAAAAAGGATATGCCTTTTTATTATTCATACAACACCCACTGCTTACCCTTCTCTCTAGAAAGAAAGAAAAGTACGGTTCCTTCATTCTTCAAATCAAGAAATCAACTAAGACATCAAATTGGAGGTTGAAAACTTGGATTCAAGTCGTTTTGAAGAAACTATAACCATTACAAGCATCAATTTAAGGTAAATATCTCTCAAATTTACAAATTTAAGAGTTTATAGTTCGGTTTTGAATGGAAACCGAATCTGAAATTTTTGGATTCAAAATGTTGATGCATGTTAGATATTGTTGTGGGTTTATGTAAATCTAGTATTATAGAAGTTGTGTACAAAATTTCGGGTTCTGATTCAAGTTAAATCTTATGATTTTGGGAAAATTTCATATGTTCTGTGTGTGCATGCTTAAGTACTGAAACCATAAATGGGTACCGAAACTTATCAAAGGTTTCGGTATTAATGTTTTCCCTTCACCGAAACGTATACAAGTCTACTGAAACACAAAGTACTGAAATTAGATATATACTGAAACTAGTCTAGTTGGTACCGAAACCACAAGGGAATACCGAAACCCCTTAGGTTTCGGTATGTGTGGGTACCGAAACCCCAAAACTACCGAAACCCGCCCTCAAATACCGAGCAATATATGGTTGCTTATATATACCGAAACTCAGAACCATACTGAAACTCTTAGCATGTACCGAAACCATGGGGAAGGTACCGAAACTTTTATAGTTTCGGTACATATACTGAAACCCACACCCATCTACTGAAACTTTGGATTTAATTCAGAAACCTCTACTTTTCCAGATACAATAAAAATAAATACACACACACACACACACACACATATATATATATATATATATATATATATATATATATATATATATATATATATATATATATATATATATATATATATATATATATATATATATATATATATATATATATATATATATATATGCATTATTTCGGTTGGGAACATTTTGGCAATCTCAAATATTGGAGATTAAAAGTACAAACTTCAATATAATTTCAACGGGTTAACGCAATAAATTGGGAAACTTAGCGAGACACATTATAAAACAAGAGGATTTAAATTTTAAGTTTCGGGTGTTGGTTCCGAATGTTGTAATAACTTTTATTGGTACAAATTGATGCCAATTTGTTAAAGAACACGTAATAATGATATGTTTATCATGTGGAAATGTAACAGGTCCCTTGTGGTGTTATTTAACCCACAGTGGGGTACTTGGGGAGTCCGGTTGAAAGGCCGAAGAGAAATAAAATTGCTTAAAGTTTAATAACGCACCCACTGTGAGTACAGTAGATTTCGCATGTTTATATCTGTTTTATGTTAAGCTTTGCCTGCTGAGACTTGTTGTTTCATTTGTTTGGTTGGAATTCTACTAACTTGCGTATATTTAAGATGCACATTCCCACTTGTTGCATGTCCGTTCGATTGTTGTGCATCTTGTGATGGACCGGTGGGTCGCATCAATTACTCTGATGTTACTGCGCTATATGACGCTGGAGCTGATCCCTCCAGGTCCGGTAGGCAGTATGTCATCCCCGATCGTACGTAGTCTCAGATGGTATGTATAATGCCGAGCTTTGGGCTCGAAGGGGCTGCGGCTCTGGTCCCTACTTTGTCTACGAAGAGGGTATCCGATGTTGGTCATCTGTGTTACCCTTGGGCTTCATAAAAATTTATAAAATGCGTAATCTGTGTATTCACTAAGCATTCGCTTATCCTTTAGTTGTTGATGTTTTTACAGGAAAAGGAAAGTCTGCAGCCGGACCGTCTAGCTAGGTCATTTGATCAAGTGATTGAAGATTATCTACTAATCAGAGTGGTAATTGAATGTTGGGATTGTTTCTATAATATGTAATTGGGGATAATTGTAATGTTACTGAGTATGTAGACTTAGAATTGGACCCTTGTAGCACCGTAGGGTGTTTGAAACTGATGTAATATTTATTTATGTATTTTTATTGCTTCCGCACTTAAATTAAGCTTTCAGGTTATTATGTAATCAATTATGTGGTGTATAATCCTGGGTGTTATGTAAATGGTGGTTGTTGTGGCAAGGGTGTCACACGAGATGGTATCAGAGCAGTAGTTTGAGATTCAAGTGTCCGTGAGGTCTTGATCTCAAACATTAGGTAATGATATGTAGTGGTTTAAGTAATGATCTGAACTAAGATAGGTTATGATCTAGTAATTATAAGAGATTGACTATCATACGGGACAAATGAGTGGTGTCTTTGAACTGATGACATGTTACTAAACAAGTTATATGTTTATATTTTCAAAACATGTCTGGAGGAATGACACCCGAGGAAGCCAGAGAGATGATGCTAGCCATGATGGCTGAGCAGAACAGAATGATACAAGATCAGTTTCGGGCTCGAGATGAGGCCGATGCTAAGAGAAGAGAGGATAAGAGAAAGAATAAGGAGAAGGAAGGGGGTAACAACGAGGAACGAGATGACAACATTGGGTCGTCTAACAAGCCCAAAGGTTGTCGTTTCAAGGACTTCAAAGGAAATGGGGCAGTGGAGTTTAATGGACTAGGAGATGCTGTTACCGCACTCGAATGGATAACAGCAACTGAACGAACATTCCGAATCAGCGATTGTGCTGAGAAGGACATGGTTCGTTATGCAACTGCAATGTTCACGAATGATGCAATCATGTGGTGGAACGCAATGGTGAATGCGTTGACACTGGAGAAGGTTTCTGTTATGACTTGGGCTGAGTTCAAGGACCTATTCACTCAGCAGTACTGTCCGGTTGATGAGCACCGGAGGTTGGAAGCGAAGTTTATGGCGCTGGTACAGGGGACTAAGACAGTGTCCCAATATGCGGTAGAATTCACAAGGCTGAGTCTGTTCGCGCCTCATCAAGTCGATACTGAAGAGAGGAAAGTGACCAGGTTCGAGGCTGGTCTTGACATTGAGATTAGGAGGGTTATGAGCAACGTCCGCTACCCTACATTTGCTGGCTTACTTGAGGCTGCCAGAAATGTAGAGCAGATTTTGATTATGTCGGGCTACTCGATTGGGTCTGCTGCTGCTTCCACCAACCCAACACAGCCGTCACCGCCGAAGCGCCAACGGGAGGGAGGATACTCGGGATCTTCCCGGTCTTCACAATACTCATCACAGCAGTCTTTTCGCCGACCGTCTGGTTCTTCTGATCGTGGTCGTGCTCTGGAACATTTTGGCAAGTGCACTAACGGACGTGCTTGCTTTTGCTGTGGAGAACTGGGACATTTTCAGAATGATTGCCCAAGGAAGGGTGATGCTTGCTATAAGTGTGGGGTGTGGGGTCACTATAGCAGGAATTGTAGAAAGAATGCTCCAACAGCTGCTGCCCCATCATCAACACGATCGTCTGGAGGTTCGAGTGATGGTTCAGTTAACCGCCGGGGTCAGTCACAGAGGGCACCGGCTCGTGCCTTTCAAATCACTGCAGAGGAAGCTAGGGAAAACCCAGAGGTGGTCACGGGTATGTTTATTGTAAATTCCATACCTGCACGAGTTCTTTTTGATTCGGGTGCCAACCGTTCTTTCGTGTCTACTGCTTTTGCACAACAACTTGCTATGCCACTGTCTAAGTTGTCTGCTATACTTGATATTGAAACTGCTAGCAATCCTTTAGTCAAGGTAGATCATGTATACCGTAATTGCACGTTAGTAACTGAAGATGTAGTCTTCAATTTAGATCTGATTCCGATAGAGTTCAGTGAGTTTGATGTAATTATCGGGATGGACTGGTTGATCAAAAATGAAGCTCACATAGTATGTAAGAATCGTATGATCAAGATAACTACTCCGGAAGGGCGTGAGATCTGTATATATGGGGATAGGAGAAGTGGGGTTTTGTGCTTACTAACCATTGCAAAAGCTCGAAAGCTTGTTGCAAAGGGGTGTGACGCCTATCTGGCATATGCTGTTGATGCCAGGGCTGAGAAGAGGACGTTGGCAGACGTGCCTGTTGTTTCACAATTTCCGGACGTGTTTCCGGAAGACTTGTCTGGCGTGCCGCCTGAGAGACAAGTTGAATTCCGAATTGACCTGATCCCGGGAGCTGCACCGGTAGCTCGTTCTCCTTATCGCCTCGCCCCAACCGAGATGAAGGAAATGATGACACAGCTGCAAGAATTGTTGGACAAGGGCTTCATTCGGCCGAGTTCATCGCCATGGGGAGCTCCGGTATTGTTTGTAAAGAAGAAAGATGGCACGATGAGGATGTGCATAGATTACCGGGAGCTGAATAAATTGAAAATCAAGAACAAGTATCCTCTGCCGAGGATAGACGACTTGTTTGATCAATTACACAGGGCTAGTGTATTTTCTAAGATTGATCTGAGATCGGGATATCATCAATTGAAGGTTCGAGAGGAAGATGTGCCAAAGACAGCATTCAGGACTCGGTATGGACATTACGAGTTTCTGGTGATGCCTTTTGGATTAACCAACGCCCCGGCAGTGTTTATGGATTTAATGAATAGAGTTTGCAGACCGATGTTGGATAAATCGGTAATTGTGTTAATCGACGATATTTTAGTATACTCTAAGTCTGAAGCCGAACATGCTGAACATCTGAGAGAACTGTTGGAATTGTTAAGGAAGGAAAGGTTGTACGCCAAGTTCTCAAAGTGCGAGTTTTGGCTACAACAAATACAGTTTCTAGGACATGTAATTTCTGGAGCTGGAATTTCGGTGGACCCGGCTAAGGTTGAAGCAATAAAGAACTGGGAATCGCCTCGTTCAGCTACTGAAGTTAGAAGTTTCCTGGGGTTGGCGGGATATTATAGGAGGTTTATAAAAGACTTCTCGAAGATTGCAGTTCCTTTGACTGCTTTAACGAAGAAGAATGCACCTTTTGTCTGGGAAACCGTGCAGCAAGAGGCGTTTGATGTTTTGAAGAAGACATTAAGTGAAGCACCGATACTTGCCCTACCAGAGGGTAATGAGGACTTTGTGGTATACACGGATGCTTCGAGGTTATGACTTGGCGCGGTATTGATGCAACGTGGAAAGGTAATCGCGTATGCCTCAAGACAACTTAAGCAGCATGAAAAGAACTACTCAACTCATGATCTTGAGTTGACAGCTGTCACGTTTGCATTAAAATTGTGGAGACACTATCTCTATGGAACTAAGTGTCAGTTATACACAGAGTCCATGAGTTTAGTAGTATAGTTGATATGAGTTCGTTAGCTACTCGTACAATGTAGTTGTGTTTATTGTTGCCAGGAGTTGTAGGCGCGCCTGGAACCTGTCTAGACCGCCGTAGATAACAGGTTACTATCGTGCTTCAGGTGAGTTACTTACATTTATTGTTTATCATCCGGGTCCGGTCCGGATCCCTTTTATATATGTTGACACTCGTTAGCACAGAGCAGAGCACGTGGATTACGCGTATAGTTGTTGTACGCAGAGTAGAGGCCTGTTGGGTCATTCCTAACCCAGATGTCCTAACTTAGCCACTACATTGTGGAGTGGGCTATGCAGGCTATCCCGGGTCGCTCCTGATGAGACATCGGGCAGTTGAGGCCGGCCACATGTTGATTATCAGTCGTTATATTGTGCTAACTGTTTTATAAACTGTTCAAAAGTTATTTATAGTAACTCAGCAGCGTCCCGCTGACCATTGTTTTAAATGTGGATCTCAGGTGCGAGGACAGAGACTAAGGATACCGCGGGTACCCATCGAGACCTGCCATGTGGACAATAGCTAGTGACTATGTTAGATATTAAATTTTGATCTTGTAGAATTTATTTTGTAATATTTAATTAGTTTATTTCCATGTAATTTATTTCTAGCCTTTCCTTTATTTGTAATTCATTTTAGTTTTAGAAGTAGAGGGGCTATTTTGTAATACTTGGAAAGTTCAATTAAATGACATATGAATTCACACACACGAATTATTCTGAATAGCAGCCGCCGCTTTTACCTTTTCTCTCTGACATTTTGTTCTTCAATGTTCATAGCAATCATTGAGTTTGATTATTCTTTTTGTTTTGAATATTGCTGAATCATATTCTCGTGTGTTGATTATTGCTGGGAATACATTACAAAATTTGGTATCAGAGCAAGAAGATTGGATTTAAACTTAAAATCTCAGATTTGTTCGTGTTCTTCACAAAAAACGTAATGAAATTGGGCTGAAACTTCAGAAAATCACCAAAAATTCATACAATGTCCGTTTCAGCTGATTTTTGGATATGGAGTGAGAATTTATGCCAGAAAGACCCTGTAAACATTTCAGAGGCTAACTATAAATATCAAGTGAGAAATCACAATTTTACTATTCTGGTCATTTTCGGTTACGTTTTTGTGTTAATATTTTTGATTTGAGTTCTATACTTGTTGAAATGATCTGAAATTTTGCATGAATGATATTAAATGTTAGATAATTTGTTCTAGAAATTTTCATGTCTAATTTGAAGTATCCAAGGAGTAATTGCATTTTTTAGATCTAATTGTTCTTCGTGTTCTTTGCAAAAATTCCACGGTTTTGCTCTTAATTTTATTTTAGTATTATGTTTTTGCTTGGTTTTCTATTCCATAATCATAAGCAATTAATCTTGTACTGATTTCGAGCATTTCTTGTTCAATCATTACAAGTTTTTCTTGTTTAATCGTTGAAATTGTTAATCGGTAAATTTTTAAGTGTTATTCTCGGTTTTTGCATAAAAATCCATATTTTTAAGTTTTTGGTTACTTGTTTTTAACAAAACTTGTATCTAAATTCAAACCAAACATTTAGAAATCATTTTCAGTCTTTAAATCGAGTTTTTATTAATTCTGAAAAACTGAAATTTCATTAACAATTTCAAATTCGGACCACCTCGGATCCCATCCCGAATCAACTCGGATCAAGTTTTAACCTATTTCGGACCAAATCTCGGATCCAATCCGAAATTCGGATCATCCATCAGAAATTCGAACCAATCCAAAGTTTCGGACCCATCGGATCCATCCGAATTTCGGGTCCAAACTTCAATCAATCTAAACTTTTGACTTTCAGTGTTTCCAGAGGCCATAACTTTTGACTGGAACATCGTTAGAGTGCCTACCATATGCCAAAACGAAGCTTGAAATGAGATCTACGACCAATCCGAAATCTGGACCCATCCAAAAATCATATCCTTCAGAAATTCGGATCCATCCGAACTTTTGACTTTCAGTGCTTCCAGAGGCCATAACTTTTGATTGGAACATCGTTAGACGGCTTACCATATGCCAAAACGAAGCTTGAAACGAGATATACAATTTAAACAATTGGTAAAGCCAGTTCGGTCAATTTTTGTAGCCTAATTCCACTCTAGAAAAAAGTTACAAGCATTTTTCTGTACAGAACTAGAAAAACCAACGTCCAAAAGTCATTTTTGATGCACGTTTCACCAAGTTCCCAACCTCGGATACATCCGAACTTGTGAAGTTTATGAGTTTTTCCAGTTTCCAATCTAGAAGATCCACCTTTTGGCACTCCACAATCATGACTCAAGGATTTTCCATACATGAAAAGACTTTCGACGAGGAGAAAGTTGATATATCTCTAGTCTGTCTCATGAACCACTTGAAACAGGTACAAAGTTCTTCATTTTCGTCTGATTTATCTGACACACAATCCTTATCTGATTTTAAATCTAGTGATGAATGTGATGAACTGCATGCTCAACTACATGAATTAAAGAACGAATTGATTGCTGAAAAAGAACAATCCACTGTGTGTAAAAAGAAGTGGCAAAATAACTATGAGGTTTTAAAGAAAGTGTTAATTGAAAAGGTAGATGCTGAGGATAGGAATACTTACCTTAAGAGTTGTATGGATATAATCACTGAGGAAAAGAAATCCTTGAAGTCTGAAATATCTGTTTTTTCAAAGCGTTTAGAATCTGTAAGCATGGAAAACTTAGACAATCTGGAAACATAGAAAATGATGGAAGAAGAGAGAATAGGTTTGTACTCACGTATAAAAACCTTAGATGATGAATTTCTAAAACGGGGTCAAACTGATCAAACTATTCATCTAAATCAACCCAAAGAGACTAGGTTTTATCATTCGAAACAAGGAATTGGTATTAAATATCCTAAACATTTGGAAAAGGTTTAATCAGTTTTACCTATTTTTTATGATATGAGTGATAAGTCTGTAATTTATATGGTTTTCGAGTCATATTATGATCATTTTAAGCACCGATACTTTGTAAAATCCATATTATTACTCCAAGTTTATATTTCAAGGCGAAGATGTTAAAAAGAAGGAATCCGAGAGAATTCAGACCAAATCGGGCTGAGGGAGGCGCAGTCCTGCGCCACCCTGCACTCCACATAGCGCTCATGTAAGGTCTACCACTGACAGATCTATCTAGACGCGGATCCGTTAACGAGTGCGGAATCCTCGTTGACGGTCAGACGGACAACTCTCAACCAACGGAAACACGGAGACTATTAGACGCTGAACGAACGACACACGAACGATCCTACGTACTAATTCTCTCCGAAACGGGACTCACCTAGCTGATAAACTCGAGATCGCCTATTGCTTAATTCCTCACGAATTCTGCCAAAGGTCTGCTAATGATTCGAGTCTATCCCTAATTATAGACCCTGATTCGAGTCTGTTGTGGGCCAACCTCGAATCTGGCCTAAGGCCTCATTCGAATCTGTCCATCTGACAGATTCGAATCTAACCTATTCGAATCTAAGGATACATTCGAATCTATCACAGATTCGAATGTCTTCCTTTACATATTCGAATCTAACCTATACACTTAAACACTTACGTGATGAAACTTATGATTTAACTTATGCTTGACATACTCTTTGACTTTTATGTTTGAACTTCTTGTAATATGTACATCAAGTTCAAACACACAATCAATAACAGACAAACACATATTAAACATATATATCAATAACACTTGTTAATATTCAGAATATTACTTAAATCATAACGCAGATCGATTAGACTGCTATCGTCACACAGGGTGTACCAACAGCTCAAACTGTCCAAATACGTTCCAGCACACGCCAGCTAAACCCTAGCCGCATCCAGGTGCACGGGGGGGCGCAGGCCTGCGCCTGGCTTGCACTAGTGCGGTGCAAAAACGCGTTTTACAGCCTCTGGAAGCCTAATCTCGACCTCCCAATAAATACATGGCAAGGGCCAGCTTTGGAGAGAGTCCCGACGTGTGTGAAAGTGTGCCGAATTCCTGCCAGAGTGGATCAACGATACGAGAACGAAGACGGTGGTTCGCAAGCTACCCAATGGCTTAGATATGTGATTGTGACGAGCATACGATGAGCGGCTAATCCCATTAGCCGTTTGCAGAGGATCTTCCACTAAGTTTACTCTTCTTTAATTTGTTATGTTTTGATGTATTCGTATTAAGCGAGATCTATTATGTTTATGCAAATGATAAACATTTGGCTATGATTATGATTATGTGTTGCGATTAGTAAAAGCAAGATAGTTTATCGTGGTGTTACTATTCGTTCGGAGTCCATTAGTTTAGGGATTAAGACGAGTATTAATGTTGCATATGCTATGCCGAGAGTTATTGGTTAAAACACGTTTGATTAATTTAGTCGCGTGATTGATTATGTCTATGTGATCGTTGCATGAAATTATAGTGAGTAATACTTATGCCGTGGTGATTCCGTGAATGGTTATTCGTCTCTTGATTGTTTATATTCTTCGTTAGTTACTTCGTTCTTAATTTTAGTTACAAAGCAATAGCAAACTATTACTCTAAACAAATCATTCAAATCCAAAAATTCACAATTTAAATGTTTTCAATATAGTTATAAGGCTAATAACCTAATCCTAATTACGACCACACTACCTGTGGATTCGACCCATTACTTCTCTAGCTAAATAGTGGATTTAAGGACTAACTCTGAAGGGTTTCGCTGAACGACCCGTCTCCCTCTGTAAGCACGTGGCGATGGATGCACAAATCATTCACCAATTATTTAATTTAGATACTAGGGTAGGCTATGAAGGGTCTAACCAGTAGGGGTACGAGTATAAAAATGAGGCCCAATTGGCCTTCACTGATATGACTTGGTCAGGGGAGTGGACAGAGCAGGTTAATAGAGTTTTTATCCCATCCATTTTGGAGTCCGAGTCCTCCACTTCCTACAGCCGAAAGGCTTTGTCTCCGAGGTGTAAGGTGCTTCACAAGATTCTTGTGAATAACATCTTCCTCGCGATAGTGACCAGACCAAAGTCAGGCATAGGGATATCACAGTCCTTCACGCCCTTCTTAAGGGTAGGCCCAGACTGTCCTTTACGTGGACAATTATGAATGATTTATGGGCCATGTACGACACGAGAGAAAGGATGATCATCCCCCATGATTGGTTGATCTCCAAGTTCCTTGAGAGGACGGGCTCACTTTCGCCCGATTCCCTGCTAACCCCTATTTCGGCGACGTTCATTACGACTGCCATGTTCCCTACATTGATTTTTACGGAAGTTGATGAAGGGTTCGAGATATTCGACAAAGAGAAAAATGAGTCGTATATCGAGGGTTATAATGAGGATGAGAGGGGAGAGAGAGAGAGAGAGAGAGGAGAAGGCCGCAAATGAGGCGGAAGTTCGGCAATCTGAGCCGAACCTAGGTGCGTCTACCTCACGCAGCCGAGGTAATGACAGTTTTGATTTTGACCGCATGATGAGTCAAATAGAGGATATAGCTGTGGGTCAGGGTGAGTTCCGAGAGGATGTGACCTAGAGGTTAGATGAGATGAATGGGCATTTGACCCATACAGGATGGACAGAGAGCCCTGGCATACCAAAATGCCTACTACCAGCATCATGACTGGTCATATAGGGAGGGAGTCCGACATCAAGAGGACTCCGTAGTCGGTATGCCATATCAGTCTTATGAGGATTACATGATGCCCGACTACCAATCCTATAATCCTGCCATAGATACTTATTAGCGCTATCCGGCGCATGGCAGGCATGACCTCCCAGACTCGATGCCTCCTCACTTGGTTCCGCCGACTGCACAGTTCACCCATGGCCAGAACCCGTATACCGACTTCTTCAACATCGTCTTCGGTCCTCCTCCGCCGCCTCCTCCAGTTGAATGATCGGGTACCATCCTTCCTTATTCTCTACTTTTCTGTCTTTTATTTTAGTTTGTTATGCATTTACTTTTGTTCATTCTAATTTTCATTTATTTTTAGTTCTTAGCTGAGTCCTATTTAGAGTTTATAATGTTTATATAGTTTGTCATGTCTTCTCGATTTGAGTCTTGTTTTCCGATCAGGCCGTGGAACATGATGATACTTAGAAAATACATGTGCGAGTGAATTGGCTAGTGGTGACATGATATTTTATAATTAAGAAAAGAGTCGTAATAATAATTAAAACTTTTGCCATGTAAAATGAATTCAAGTACGTTAAAATTTATTTGGGCTTAAATATAAGTAATGTGTCAAAAGATTTTGGAAACTCATGCAATAAGGGGGAGAACTTAATCATTATTTAGCCTCAAGAGTAAGTTAATTGTAGCTTAGATGGTTCGAGAAACTAAGTCCGTAGGGGTACCACTCATGCCTAATCCCTTAAAACCATTTGGTTTGGGAGCGGTTGACCGAAATCTCATTACATGAACCATCTACCTAACGTAGTGAAAAGAATATATATAGAAGCATGGTATTAAAAAGAAAAGAAAATTTTTCGTAAACATGCAAAGAGGAAAAAGATGGTCGGAAGACCCACTTGTTTTAAGTATCGTAACCTTGAGCTAAAAGGGTATTTTCAAAAGTGAGATACATTATATAAATTCTAAGAGAAGTATATTTTACCTAAAAACGTCTTTAATTTACAGGTTAAGAATTTTAATGCATTAGTGTGAAGGCTAACTTAATATAATATTCCTAGAGTCACTGCCAATACATGCTCGTTGCTTAGTTAGTTATGATTCCAAAAGCTTGTTCGGGGACGACCAAGCGTTAAGTTGGGGAGATTTGATAAGTCTATAATTTATATGGTTTTTGAGTCATATTATGATCATTTTAAGCACCGATACTTTGTAAAATCCTTATTATTAATCCAGGTTTGTATTTCAGGGCCAAGATGTTAAAACGAAGCAATCCGAGAGAGATCAGAGCAAATCCGCTGAGGGGGGCGCAGGCCTGCACCACCCTGCGCTCCACATAGCGCCCAAACTGTCCAGATAGGTTCCAGCACACGCCAACTAAACCCTAGCCGCATCCGGGCGCAGGAGGGAGGGGGCAGGCCTGCGCCTGGCCTGCGCTAGTGCGACGCAAAAACGTGTTTTATAGCCTTTGGAACCCTAATCTTGACCTCCCTAAAAATACAAGGCAACGGGCAGCTTTGGAGAGAGTCCCGACGTGTGTGAAAGTGAGCCGAAGCCCTGCCGAAGTGGATCTACGATACGAGAACGAAGACGTGGTTCGCAAGCTACCTAATGGCTCAGATCTGTGATTGTGACGAGCATACGATGAGCGGCTAATCCCATTAGCCGTTTGCGGAGGATCTACGACTAAGTTTAATCTTCTTTAACTTCTTATGTTTTGATGTAATCGTATTAAGCGAGATCTATTATGTGTATCCAAATGATAAACATTTGGCTATGATTACGATTATGTGTTTGCGATTGGTAAAAGCAAGATAGTTTATCGTGGTGTTATTATTCGTGTCGTGTCCATTAGTTTAGGGATTTTGACGAGTATTAATGTTGCATATGCTATGCCGAGAGTTATTGGTTAAAACACATTTGATTAATTTAGTCGCGCAATTGATTATGTCCATGTGATCGTTGCATGAAATTATAGTGAGTAATACATATGCCGTGGTGATTCCGTGAATGGTTATTCGTCTCTTGATTGTTTATCTTCTTCATTAGTTACTTCATTCTTAATTTTAGTTACAAAGAAATGGCAAACCATTACTCTAAACAAATCATTCAAATCCACAAATTCACAATTTAAATGAATTCAAACTTATAAGGCTAATAACCTAATCCTAATTACGACAACACTCCCTGTGGATTCGACCCTTACTTTTCTAGCTAAATACTGGATTTAAGGACTAAGTCTGTGGGTCACAACGACGGCCCGTGAATGAGGTATATGGGTGTTGGGTTTAAGCCTTTTGTTTACCAATCATCGAAAGAAGTTTTAACCCAAGAGGATGAGAAACGAAGTGAAAATAAAGAAAAAGAAATGTCTTTTTAAATATGATGAACTAAATGAGAGTTATCCTTATAGAGTACCTACTCTAGAGGAGGACTTCTTGTCTGGCTATTCATCAGCTGAAATGAACGTTGAACCTGTCAAACCAATCCCTCGTCTTTACATTCCTACAAAAGTTATTCAACTAGAAAATAAATGTTTTAGAAAAGGAATTAAAGACAACTTGAAAGAGAGCTATTGGTTATCAAGAAGCTCTTCTCAAGAGCGAGGAAAAATTGCTAAGACAAAGTTTTGAACAAAATGTAGAATTAACCATCTACAAAGAAAAAGTTTGACACAGTTTCAAAAAGGTTAAATTCTCATTTAAAAGATTCAAAAGTTTCTCATCCTACCAAAGTCCCACTTGCATCATCAGACAAATGTAAAGCTAAGATTGAAGTTCATTCTGTCATTTTTAAAGGTGAGTGTTCAAAATCTTCAAAAGCTGAGGTTTCCAAGAAGACTTAGAGTCAATCTAAGTCTTCCAAGAAACCCACTCACCAAGGTAATTTCTCCAAGTTTAAGTCTTCCAAACGTACGGACTCTCACTGTTTTGTTCGTACAGATCACGCTAGAAGGATTCCTAAAAGAACACCTCTTGATTTTCAAAGTTTCTTTGTGAAAAAGGCAGTCATGCCTGAATCTTCTGTGAAAATCGATAATAGTGTTAGTGTGCCTAGAAAGGATGTTGCTAGTAAACCATTCGAAACGGTGTCGTGCCGGTAGGAGATTTGTAGGCAGTACGGAATGCCCACAATGCATCTTCAAGCTTGTCAGACCACAATTTGGGGTTGAAGCCAATAGTGCGCTCGAGAACACGTTTGAGTCCTCTTTTCGTGTTCTCGACTTGTCCACTCGTTTGCGGGTGATATGGCGTCGAGAATCTGTGATTCACTCCATAGCGTTTCAGGACTTTCTCCAATCGCTGATTACAGAAATGTGATCAGCGATCACTAATCAGCGCTTTAGGACAACCGAATCGAGAGAATAGGCTTTTAAGGAAATTCACAACTACTCGGGCATCATTGGTTGGGAGGGCTTTTGCCTCAGCCCATTTCGAAAGATAATCTACAGCCACGAGTATGTATTTGTTGTTACGGGATGTCGGGAAAGGACCCATGAAATCGAATGCCCCATACATCAAAGATCTCGCAAATCTGAATTCCTTGTTGGGGCATCTCATCCCTTTTCGAGATATTGCCTGCACGCTGACAAGCATCACAGATCTTGACCTTGGAATGAGCATCTTTGAAGAGAGTGGGCCAATAGAAACCACAATCTAAGACCTTTTTCGCAGTGTAGTTTGGCCCAAAGTGTCCTCCGGTCGGTCCTTGGTGACATTCATTCAAAATTTGTCTGGCATCAGTACCAGACAAGCAACGGCGCATAACATAGTCGGCACCTAAACGGAAGAGATCGGGTGGATACTAATGATAGAACTTAGAATCACTCAAAAGCTTTCGCTTCTGCTGGTATGTCAACCCTTTTTCTATGACACCTGCTGCAAGGTAGTTTGCTATGCTAGCAAACCATGGGTCATTGTCCTCACGGGACTCGATCATCTGTAAGAACTCATCAGGGAATGTGTCCTTGATGGTGGACTCATTAAGCTCCTTGAGATTTGGGTTCTCGAGTCGAGAAAGATGATCAGCAGCTAGGTTTTCTGCCCCCTTTTTGTCCCGGATCTCAATGTCGAATTCCTGTAAGAGTAGAATCCAATGAATTAGTCTCGGCTTTGCATCTTGGTTGGTATACAGATATTTGAGGGCAGAATGGTCAGTGTAGACTATGGTCTTTGAGAGCACCAAGTACTGACGAAACTTATCGAATGCAAAAACTACCACTAGAAGCTCTTTTTCGATGGTAGTGTAATGTCCCTGGGCCGCAGTCACAGTGCGACTCGCATAGTAGATAGGCTGAAAATGATTATTCTTTCTTTGGCCCAGGACAGCTCCAAGCGCGTAATCGCTAGCATCACACATGAGCTCGAATGGGGAGGACCAATCTGGTGGTATCATGATTGGCGCATGTGTCAGATGATGCTTCAGAAGATCATGTGCCTTCAAAAACTCGGATGAGAATACAAATGGAACGTCTTTCTCGAGAAGTTGGGTGAGAGGCCAGACGATCTTTGAAAAATCTTTGATAAAGCGCCTATAGAACCCTGCATGACCCAAAAAGCTGCGAACCGCTATGACATTCGTGGGTGGAGGGAGTTTGGAAATTACATCAACTTTCGATTTATCGACCTCCATTCCCACACTTGAGATTTTATGGCCGAGAACTATGCCTTCTCGAACCATAAAGTGGCATTTTTTCCCAATTCAACACAAGGTGAGACTCCTCGCATCTAGTCAGGATACGCTCAAGGTTCAGGAGACATGAATCGAAGGAATTGCCAAATACTGAAAAGTCGTCCATGAAAACCTCCATGCAATCCTCGATCGTGTCATGGAAGATGGCTGTCATACAACGCTGGAAAGTGGCAGGAGCGTTGCAGAGACCAAAAGGCATCCGCCTGTAAGCCAAAGTCCCGGAAGGACAGGTGAATGTGGTCTTCTCCTGATCCTTTGGGTCGATAGGAATCTGAAAGTAGCCAGAGAAACCTTCAAGGAAGCAGTAGAACTCGTTCCCTGCTAGTCTCTAACATCTGGTTAATGAAAGGAAGAGGAAGTGGTCCTTTCGGGTAGCATCATTAAGTTTCCGATAATCTATGCATACCCTCCATTCAGTGACCATGCGAGTAAGGACGAGTTCGTCTTTCTCGTTTCGAACAACAGTGGTGCCTCTCTTTTTAGGAACCACCTGAACAGGCTGACCCATGGGCTGTCAGAAATAGGGTATATAATCCCAGCATCGAGGAGTTTGATGACCTCCTTCTTGACCACTTCGGTCATATTAGGGTTCAGCCGCCTCTGTCTCTGCACACATGACTTATAGTTATCCTCCATGAGAATCTTATGTGTGCAGTAGGAAGGAATGATCCCTGGAATGTCAGCAGTCTTCCAGGCGATTGCCCGCTTATGAGTTTTGAGAAGATGAATCAATCTGTCTTTTTCATCACGGGAGAGAGCAGAAGAAATGATGACAGGGAGAGAAGATTCTCCTTGTAGGAAAACATACTCAATATGATCGGGAAGAGCTTTAAGCTCGAGAGTAGGTGGCTCTTCAAGAGATGTCTTAATACGGATCTTCTCGTTAACTGCGAGTGGCTCGACTTCTCCATCGGTCTCTTGGGCGTCAACAGCGTCTGCACATAGGAGATCTTCGAGATTTCGCATTACCACATCAGGATCAAACGTGCACGCCTCATTACTCATCAAGGTCAGAAGCTGATCCAGCTCAGAATCCAGGCAATCATCTATAACATCAATAGAGAAACACGAATCATCTGCCGTGTGTGCGTGTGTCATTGCCTTGTCTATGGAGAATGTGACTCTGTCATCAACAATGCCTAGATTGAGTTGTCTTTTAGACACATGAACTATGGCGTCAGCAGTGTTAAGGAATGGTCGTCCTAGAATGAGTGGAATTTGGCTCTTCTTTCATTTCTAGGATGACAAAGTCAGCAGGAAAGACAAACCTATCTACCTTAACTGGGACATTCTCCGCTATGCCTAAAGGATACTTAATGCTACGGTCTGCTAGCTGAAAGCACCACCTGGTCTGCTTAAGTTCACCTAGGTCTAGCTTAGAGTATAATGTGAGTGGCATGAGATTAATGCTAGCACCTAGATCAGCTAATGCATTACACACAGTATCATTATCAAGAAAACAAGGGATAATGAAACTCCCTGGATCTCCAAGCTTAGGAGGCATGTCCTTCGTCTGTAGAATGGCTGAACACTGCTCACCGAGTGGCAATGTGGTCGCTTCCTCTAACTTCTTCCTATTCGACACTAGATCCTTCAGAAACTGCCCATAGTTAGGCATACCTGCAATGACATCAACAAGAGGCACGTTAATCCTAATTTACTTCAATAAGTCAACAAACTTACCATACTGCTCTTTCATGCGCTCTTTCCGTAGACGATTAGGATAAGGGATTTTTGGCTGGTAATCCGTGAGAGGCGCTTGCTTTGGCTTTGATGGCTTAGCGACTGGTGGTGGCGTCTCCTTCTCCACTGAATCAGCTGTAGGTGTTTCTGTTTGGTTATGTTTCTCCGTGTTATCCTCATCATCTGAAGTCCAATCCTGCACAATAACAGAGTTGTCAGAATGTCATGTATCCATAACTCCGACTACCTTACCTGAGCGAGTGGTAATCGCCTTAACATGCTCATTGTGATTCTGATTCGCATTGGGGATCTTTTGGGTATTGCTTGGTAGTGTCCCACTTTGACGTCCTGATACAACCTCAGCTAATCTACCTAAGTCACGCTCAATATTCTGGATCGATGCTTGCTGATTTCTTTGAACTTGCTCGTTATTAGCTTGATTCTGTTGCACAGTTAGCATGAAACTCTTTAATATATCTTTTATGTTGCTGTTTGTTCCAGCTGCTGGCTGAGTGATCTATACTGGAGGCTGAGGATTCGGGTTGGTGTTTCCCTGGTTAAACCGATAGAACCCCTGTGGGTTCTGTCTTTGGAAATTTCCTAGGTTGTTTCCCTGGTAATTTGAATTATTCCCCTAGTAGTTATTCCGTGGTAATTATTTCACGGCCTCTGGTTCATGAAGTTAACGCTCTGTGTCTGGATCATCGGCCGTTCCTCGCAGTCTTTCGTCAGGTGAGATCCTCCACAAGTCTCACACCCTACCTGCATAGCGTGAATACTTTGGATCAGCTTATCAACTTTACGCTCCAATGACTTTTGACTGTTAGCAAGCGATGCTACAGTATCACTACCCCCGTTATCCTCTATTGCAGCTATCGTCTTTCTGCCCGATTTCTTCTCGACACTCCATCCCTGCTTAACTAAAGATATGTCTTCTAAAAGCTTAAAGGCTTCCCTCAGAGTCTTATATTGAAAGATACCGCCGCAGGCTGAGTCGATTCGCTCTTTAACCTCTTCATCCGTACCCCTTTAGAAAGTCTTGACCTGCTTTCTCTTATTAAGCTCGTGATTTGGACATTCGCGTAACATCTTCTTGAATCGTGTCCATGAATCAACAAAAGATTCCCCAACTTTCTGGGAAAAGTTTGAAATCTCAGCTATCATTCTTTCTTCCTTAGCCGGAGGGAAAAAATGGTTAATGAACAAGTTCTTCATGTCTGCCCAGGTTGTGATAGAGTTTGGCTCTAAAGATTCTAACCACTCTTGAGCTTCCCCGATTAGTGTAAACGGGAAAACTCTAAGTCTCGCGGCATCGGAATTATCTCTGAATAAGTCACAGATAGAAAGGAATGACTGAATATGTCGGTTAGGGTCATGCTTTAACTTCCCATCAAAATTCAATTCCCGAGCCATGCTAACGAACTGCCCTTTGATTTCGAATCTTTCTTCATTAGCAGCAACAGGGACTCGGATAGCAGAGTGTGGAGTTGGTGGTGCAATCTCGCGGGCTGTCCACATCGGGGTATCATCTTCATTAGCCAGTGGTTCCTCCTCGGATTCAGACTCCAAGTGAGGATCTTCCGTGATTGTTGGTGGTTGACGAAGTCGTAGTCGACGATGGAATTCTCGTTCAGGCTCTTGAAATGGTACTAAGAGTTGAGACGATGATCTATGGGTCATGCACTAACTAAACTAAAAAAAAGTAGAATTATAGAACTAACTAAATAAAATAAAATAAAATAAATCTAAGAAAACTAAATAACCTATAAAGAAAATAAAATAAACTTAATGAGTAAAATAAAAATAAAAACTAAACTAAAAAAAAATTAAAATTAAAATTAAGGATAAAATATTAAATGCTAGAAGAATTCTAAGTAGTAAAATTGGTAACCGTTCCCCGGCAACGGCGCCAAAAACTTGATACGAAAATATCAGTCTTACTTTTAAAAACTCTAATCTGACCAAATCGACCGATAAACTCTCGGGCAAGTGTACCCGATCGTATAGCAATAAACTGGTAAGACCAGAATCGTCTCCACAGGGAACGGAAAATGCGATTTATACCAACTAAAATTATTCTAGCAAGAATAAAATGGACAAAATGCAACGAGTAAAAAGGAGTTTTTGTATTTTTAGATTTTTGAATACCGTTGACACGGCAAAGTAAACAAAATTACGAAAACTAAAATGACAATTAATAGTAAATTACGAAAAATTTAAACGACTATGAAATAACTAACTAAGAGAATAGAATCAAATAACTAAAAGGTATTTATCATTGAATCACTCCCCCTAGATTTGGTTCGTTTAAGAGTGCAATTGATTGATAGAGTTTCTAAGAAATTTCGAGTTAACATAGACCATCAACCCTACTAATCCGATTGTAACCTAATCTATTCAAAACACACTATCTTTCGTTATTTGTGAATTGAACTCAAACTTTTGTCTGGGTTATTAGGGAAACAGTTTCAACCATCATAATTTCAGAATAATTGATTACCCTAACCACATGCAACCATCATAATTTCAGAACAAGCAAACGATAAGATAAAACTAATTACACGTGCAAGTCATAATTTCAGAACATGACACAATGTAATAGTAAACTACTCAATAATTATTAAAATAAATAATTCAAGGTTCACGACTAGGCATAAACAAAGCTCAATCAATAATAAAAACTAAACCTAAATCTAGGGTTCGTTCACCAATGACAAATACAATAAATTTAGCCCATATTTAAATTAATAACTAACAATAATATATAATAAAAAGAACTAAACATAATCACACAAATAAACTTAGGAAAAAAAATTAAAAGCAATGTTGGTTCTTTTTTCGTCTGCTCATGCATAAATAAAAGAAAAATAAATAAATAATTCAACTAAAACCTTCTTGATGTTGCTATACCAGGAAGAAAAAAATAATAATAATAATAAATAAAAAGAAAACTTAATTGTTGATGTTGTCTTGTTTTCCACCGCCCACAACAGAAAAAAATTAAAATGTTCAATCTCCTTTGCTGTTGATTCCTCCCCTTCTCTTTTGTTCTCGCCGCCGGAACCCAAGACAGAAAACCAAAAAAAATATATCCCCCACTTTTCCCCTCTGCGACTCCTTTTTAAAGTACCATAAATAAAATAATAATAATAGTAATAATAATAATAATAATAATAATAATAATAATAATAATAATAATAATAATAATAATAATAATAATAATAATAATAAAAGATCCAACCGAAACCCTAATGGACTAAAAAAATGAAATATGAACTTTGGCCCGTTGGATATTGGGCTTGGAGAAACTTAAATCTTGAACTTTCTTTGGACCTTCTAGCATGCTTTCATATTTTTCACTTTAAGCCCAAATAATTTTCTTATTTTATTGTCTTGTACTCAATTAAAACTGCAGATAAAAAATGACAAGTAAATTAACTTTTAGCATCAAAACTTATGTGTTTAAGCGCATAAAAAGAATGATATTGTTGAATAAATATATAAATAAACAAGACAATATCACAAACCACTTTAGTTTGTGTGAGTAAGGGTTCTTAGGTCAATTAGTTAAGGAGTGTTAGTTACCACGAGGTACTAATAGGGTTGAGCATAGATAAAATGCAATTGAGAAGGGTTATTCAAAGGAGATGGGAGTGCATCATGAACTAACAATGTTATGATTTCTGTCTATCATTGTATTTTAAAAGTGAGTCGGAGGGAGTGCAGTTGAAAATGACGAGGGTGAGAAATGATTAAAAGAAAAGATAAATCCTACCAACACCGTGTCAGTCTGATGGGTTTCCTACGATTAGGTATTGAACAAGACGTCAAGGACCCAGTGATGCATGCACCTAACCCCCTAGCTACTTAGTCGTCTCTTAAAAGACTTCTGTTTCAATTCACACGGAGTTATATCACATTCTCTATCGACATATCATTTGGATATTGTTGATATTGAAACAAGGAAAGCATCCTTTCCGATCTCCGACTTTAGCTGATGCTCTTTGAGTCTAGAGCTTAATCTAGGACACACATAGTCTACATTCTGCGTGACAATAAACAACTTGTCTACCAAGACAAAGCCGTAACAAATATGAGTGATTGTTTCTTTATAAAGGATTTCACGTTGATTATTTGAAAATCCTACCAGCGTTAATGTCACGACAGCGCTAAACATAGGTCACATAGACTTAGTCTATTGTGCAATCATAACTCCTATGTGGAATTGGATTGTTACTTACAAATGAATTTGTTTCATTTTCTTATATTCAGGTTGCAAAGCCATGAACTTCACTATAATATCCTTTTGGTCCTAAATATTTTGTAATGAGGGATTTGTTGTTTTTGAAGGGGAGATATGATGTAAATGTTTATATTCTGTTATTGAGGGGGAGAGTTACTGATGGAGTTTGTAACGTAAGAGAGAGAAGTATTTCTATGTCTGTAATGTTCTAAAATGTAATATTTTCTTTCTGAGTTTGTATTCATCGGCTTCGACAAAGAAAGAAGATTTGAAGACACATTGAGATTGTTCATTTGAAGGGGAGAGCTGAAGTGATTCATGATGATCATAATTTTCATGATCATCATGAGGGGGAGAATGTTTTGAAAAGAGTCGAAATGTATGCTGAAGTTCTTAACGGAGAAAGACCTACTAAATGCAAGGAGAGAGCCACCGATCTGAAATATTTAAGGGGAGAGTCATCTGAAGAAGATCAATGAGATACTTCAAAGTTCAGAGATCAGAGTCACATCAAAGTTCAGAGATAAGAGTTTAGAGCCAAAGACTTCAGAAGAATACAAGCTTTGATTACAAGAAGGGGGAGATTGTTAGAAATTTTATTTCTTGTAATTCAAGCTTGTGTAATTGCGCTTAATTGTAAATATTTAATTATACACTAAAGGGGAGATTGTTAGCCCTAAAATAGTGTATCATTAAATATAATAAAAGTCTAGGTTCAATTGCAAATAGGAATAACTTACTTCGGGGGGAATCTTAATTTCCTAGTATTTATGGGGAGTGTTTGGACAAACTCCCAAAGTAAGCTTAGGTATAAATAATCCTTTTCTCCTAGGGTTTTGGAAAAGTCGAAAAAGGAGCCTCTACCTAAGTGTGTGTTTTAGAGTGTGTAAGTTTAAAGAGATTGAGTGTCAAAATTCTCTCTTGTAATCTTCATATTTCGTAGTACAAATCGTTTGATTATTGTGTTTGAGTGCAAAATATACGGGAAATCAAAGTTATCAAGTAATTGTTAGCCCTAGAATAGTGTATAATTAAATATAATAAAAGTCTAGGTCAATTTGCAAATAAGAATAATTTACTTTGGGGGAATCTTAATTTCCTAGTATTTAAGGGGACTGTTTGGACAAACTCCCAAAGTAAGCTTAGGTATAAATAATCATTTTCTCCTAGGTTTTTGGAAAAGTCGAAAAAGGAGCCTCCACCTAAGTGTGTGTTTTAGAGTGTGTAAGTTTAAAGAGATTGAGTGTCAAAATTCTATCTTGCAATCTTCATATTTCGCAATACAAATCGTTTGATTATTGTGTTTGAGTGCAAAATAAACAGGAAATTAAAGTTATCAATTGGTATCAGAGCCAAACCGGTGGATTTAAACTGTTTGTGGATTCATCATCTCGTGTTCTTCGAGTTCATCTTCAAAAACCCTCAGTTTGATCTTAAATCTCCTTTAAATATTCTATTTTTCGTTTTATTTCAACATATAATCGTCTATTTTTAATTCTGTATTGATTTAGAGACGTTTAAGTTCAATCTTTACAAGTTATAATCGATTATTTGCTGATTTTCATCTTCGGATATTTGAGTTTTTGATTCGGTTTTGGTTCAAAATTCCTAGATTTTTAAGTGTTTTGGTTAGTAGTAATTCACAAAAAGTGTTTGAAACATTAATCCAAACAATAAAAAATTATTTATAGGATGAAAACTGCATTTTCATACTTACCCGAAATTCGGTTCAATCTCCCCTATAGTGTCAAATTACGGATGACCACTTCGGTTCAAATTTCGGACTAATGCGGACCAAATTTTAATCAATTTCAGACCAAATTTCAGAATTACCTGAAATTCGGATCATCCGTAATTTAGTTAAAACATTTTTTGGGTAGTTTAAATTAATTGTGCTTAATTTTTAACATTTTTGAAAACCAACTCGGACCATTCGAACTTCGGATCATCACCCGAATTCGGCTAATCAAAGTTGAATTTTTTTTCTAAGTTCCCATCCGAGATTCTACTGTTCATCCGAACTTCGATCTATCCAAATTTCGATTCATCCGAGTTCGTTCCATTAGAGTTCAGTCCATCAGATTTTCACTGTTTATCCGAATTCCAGCTCATCCGAAATCTTCATACTTCATTCGAGTTCAGATCATCCGAAACACTGTTCATCTGAACCACTGTTCATCCGAGTTCTAATAATCCGAATTTCAGTTTCCACTATAAAAGATCTTATTTTTAAATCAGCACTTTCTACTCATCACTCGAGAGACCCTTGTTCTTGGATCAGAGAACAGACCACCTGTTCTCTATCCTGATGAATACGAACAATGGAAATCAAGATTCCTGAAATTCATTGGTATGCAGCCAAATGGAAATCTCTTGATACAATCTATTACTGAAGGCCATGGTATATACTATAGGGAAATTCGTGAACCCTCTAATGAAGCTGAAAGGGAAACACAACATGCCGAAAAAAGGGCAGGATACCTCATCTATCAAGCCCTTCCCACCGAAATACTTGTTTGAGTTGACAGCAAGATGTCAGCCAAAGAGATGTGGGATGAACTAGAATTTCAAATGCTCGGGGCAGATTTAGATGACAGAGCAAAGATTAAGGAAGCAAAAGAAAAATTTTCTGAGTTCCATGCCAAAGATGGGGAATCTCTTCACGGTACATTCACGAGATTCTGTGCAGTTCTGAATGAGTTGAACAAACTGCACATCAAGAAAGATAAGGATGACATCAACATCCAATTCTTTGCTTCCCTGGCCCCAGAATGGCAAGTTGCCTGTCGTGCCACAAGACGAGTTCTGGACATTCCGAATGTCTCAATCAATGTGGTCCTCAAAGAACTCAAGAAATATATAGGGGATGTGGATCAAAAAAAGCAAAAGGCAAACACGTTCGCATCCCTGTTGCTATCTGCCAACTCGGGCATCAAACCAGCTGACTCTTTGGCCCTACTCTCCAGAAAGACACTATCTCCTGCAATCCTACCCAACTCCTCCGCTGCACCTTACTATGCTTAAGGTTCATCATCCTCACAGTGCAGATATGCATCACCACCGCATGAGCCATACGATGAAGAAGAGGCAACCATTCAGGAACAGATTGCCTTGTGGTCAAATCGTCATCAACAAAGACATTTTTCTAACAAGACAATCAATCAGCTTCAATATGACACTGGCCCGCGGAGATACCCTGACGACCGAAGGGATGACAGACGTGATGATTGGAGGGATGACTGGAGGAGAGATGATAGGGATGACCGGAGATATGATGATCGGCGAGACTATCGAGATGATCGCCGTTATGAAAAGCGTGACGATAGGCGTGATGATAGGAGAGACGATCGAATAGATTACAATCGTTGAGATGATAGACGAGACGATCGAAGGGATTATGATTGTCGTGATAATCGAAGGGATGATAGTCGTGAACCTCACCGAGCAAACAAAAGGTCGGCTTGTAACATCCGACATTAAACCAGGTTAGCAACTACGACCTAAACAGTATTTAATAGCCAATTATAACCTAATGAGTGGTGATTAGAAATTAATCAAAGTGATTAACAAGGTTCATGAAGAAATTCAACTCAATTAGAATCAAATTCATCGGTGCGATGAATCGGGAAATCAATTAATCCGATTCGATTTACGATATGAAGGATTAATTCAACTAAGTACATAATTAAATTAATATTAGTAACACTAATCATGCATTAATACACTTACTTAACATTAATGATGCAAGACTAAAACAAATCATTAAACAAATGCATTCAAAAGTATTTATGAATTTACATAAAAAGGGAAATACAAGAATACATTCTAAATACATTTATACAAAAAAAAAATGAAAATACATCAAAATATCTTCTAAAAATCTACCCATAGGGAGGTACAAGTAGGTTTTGACTTCATTTTTATAATACACACTTCCATAACCCATCAAAATCAAATCCTTTTCATCATCTTCTTTCATCTCATCCAACACTCCACTCAACCTCCATTTGAAAGACCAAGACTTTGCCTATAAATAGAGAGCTTCCCCTTCATTATTTTCACACCAAAACTCGTCCTTTTTCTCTCTAAAAACCGGATCCCACACACACACACCCACTACAAATATTTTCATTCAAGTGTTCTTGGTGAAATTCAAGTGTTCTTGGTCCAAATTTTGCAAAAGTTCCAACTTCTTCTCAATTTCATACTCCAAATACATCAAAGTAAGTAAATACTAACTTATTTTATCATACATTTATGTTTATATAAGTCTTGCATAATATATATAATCACCAACAACAACAAGTTTCATAAAAACTCAAGTTTATAAGTTTCTAGTTTTTGTTTTTAAGTTGTTTCTTTAAATGTGTTTATGAATATATAAACACATCATAAAAGTGTTAATATTATGAAAACAAGTAATATATATGTGTTTTATAACTTGTATACAAGTAGTCTTTGAATAAACAACAAGAATCATAAGTTATTTCATGTTTATAAACTGCGGATTTTCGGCAGAAAATTTATATCGACTTTGAAAAATCATAACTAATTCATAACTTAACGAAATGAGTTGATTCTTATCTCAAAAGTTAGATCTATGTCTTAATTATAGATCTGGAAGTTTTCATAATTTATTTTGGAGTTTAAGACCTCCAGAAATTATTTGGGAAACCGAAAGTTTGACAGCTAAAAAATGGCCAACATAAGGTTTTCAACAAGCTTTTTCCCTAACCTAAACATCTCGAAAAATGGTCTTTCTTGATTCTAAAAATCCTTTGTATATAGTAGTTTAATTTTCTAGAAAACCAAAGCCTAAAACGTTTTGGAGCTTGGTCAAAAACAGCCTCAAAATAGGCCGAAAAACCTCCGAAAAAGCTGGAAAATTATATACATATAAACTTGACGTTTTAAGCGGGTTTTATTTATAAACTTGTAATGTTGGGTGATTTAAGACATAAAAAATCTATAAATATATATATTAACATATATTAGAGATATTAAGTCCCTATTATCATTTAGGACTCGATTAAATTCACCCGGTGCATCATCCATCAACTTACGCTAAATAGCATTTTACGCTCGTTTTTGCCATCACACTCACGGTGAGTCCTCATAGCCTCTATTTTCACAATGTTATGTTTTGGGGTTGAAATACATGCTTCATTTTTATATGGACACGAAAATAACTTCATTTCTATTATGTATTACACATGTGGTTTCATCAGCCCTTATATCATGAACCGTTAATTGCATTTATTTGTAAGCGCGAATATATTGTGGATAGATCTATCGGGAGTCATGTCCCCCATTCGGGTTAGTTCGGCTCGGCTAACAGCGGGTGCATATATATTCAACACACGGTATTACATATGGGAATACTGCACAGGGCAAACTCATTTAATTAAGCTTCGGTTGCATGATGGTTTATATGTAATACATAACATGGAATTTATGATTTTATAAATTCAAACTCAACTGTTGTTGTCCATACAAGTCAGATTTACGTGTAAACCTATGAGCTCACCAACAATTTTGTTGACGTATTTTAGCGTGTACTTTTATGAAATTAAGGCAAGTTTATCGCATCGGAAGTATTTTCAAGCTTCCGCACTTAAGGAGTCGCATTCATTTTCAAACCATTGAAGATTTATTTGCATTATTATGGATAATTTAATTATGTATTTAAATCTCTGTATCATGCGAACTACTCTTTATCATTTCAGTCTATGTAAAACATTGCAATATTTCAAAGCTATATCGATGTATTTTTGAAAACGTCCATATAGTTGTCGTTCGTTATGATTATGGTTACGCTTCCGCGACGTCACGCTTCGTTGCCAATCGGGGTAAAGGGGTGTGACAGATTGGTATCAGAGACATAGTTATAGCGAACTAGGTTGCATTAGTACCTAGACTATAACAGTTACAAAAACTAAAGTTTCTTCAAAAACTGTGAACATATATAAGGACCCTGATGACAACAACATGTCAAACAATACGGTTATCATCCTCTTTGACTCTGAGGATGAATTCTCACCCATGGAACAAGAAAGCCAAGGTGACACTAAGGTGTACTTTGGATCAGAAACCCACCCAGACCCAATCAGTGATGAGGTAGAGGACCCGTCAGAACAAGAGGTGGGCAACTGTGGCCCTGCAGCTCAAATTGGTCCACTATCACCACCACGTATTCCATCCTACACCCTATTCAGAAACCATCCCAATGGACCATTGAAGAAGATCACCCCTAGGAAAAGCGTGTGACTGGCACAACGAGAGTCTATCCCGGTACCTGCCCATCAGCCAAGCCCTCCGCAGCAGCACAGTGGGAATGGATGACTCACACTCTCAAAGAGTGGAGAAACGAGGAAAGGACCCCAAGCCAGTTGAAGTCGAAACACCATCTTCTTCTTAAGTGCCGACACTTACCCAGGGACCTACGCAACGAACGGTGCCTCTGTTGGTGGCAAGGGCCGCCAGACACGACCTCTAATTTTGACAAAATCCACCAAGAGGTCGGTGAGATCTTTGCAAGGATTAAGCAGGAGGCAATACAAACCACCAATAAACCTTGGGCCAACCAGAATACCCAGGCGATTCAACAAGACGATAATCGACGAATTGTGACGACGCTTAGCAGAGCGCAAAGCCGCAATGCAGAGCTAACCCAACAACTTAACACTCTGAAGTACGAGGAGGTAACTTATACTTAGTACCCTTCTACCAGTTTATAGTATATCTCTAGGTTTATACTATCAGATGTACGTAAGGCTTGAAAATTTATCGAAAAAAAATCCCAACCATATCAGATTAACTGCAACTCTACGTATGAGGAGATAAAGTTATGACTATCTGGCTAAGAAATTTTAAACCCATAGACTTATCCTCTTACCCCATTAGATACCACCTATGCATTACTACTATTTGATACTGGTACTGATAGGAGCTTTATATCCACTAAGTTCAGTAAGCAGATAAATTCCATTCTTTCACCATTAAGTGCCACTTATGCTATTGAGGTTGATGACAGTAAGACGCTTAAGACAAATAATATAATACGAGGATGCTCCTTAGACTTAGTAGGCCGACTCTTTGAAACAGACTTGATGCCTGTCAAAATGGGAAGTTCTGAGGTGGTCATAGGCATGGATTGACTATCGAAATATCATGCGGAAATAGTGTACAACAAGAAGATGGTTCATATACCATTAGCCAATAAGAAGGTCCTTACTGTCCAAGGCAAAGTAAGAAATACCAAAGTAAGCATCATCCCTGGCATTAGGACCATGAAGTGTTAACAGAGAGGGAGCCAAACGAAAAGCGGCTCGAAAATATTCTTATTATTTATGGTTACCCCAAAGTTTTTCCAGAAGACTTACCTGAACTCCCAACATCGTGGCAAGTCAAACTCAAAAATCGGCCTAGTATCAGGTGCTGCACCAGTGGCTCGAGAACCATGCCGATTAACCCCGTCAATAGTGTAAGAATCGTCCAACCAACTGTAGGAGCTCTTAGATAAAAGGTTTATCAAACCGAATTCCTCGCTTTGGAGGAGCTCCAGTTTTGTTCATAAAGAAGAAGGATGGTACCTTCAGAATGTGCATCAATTACTGAGAGCTAAATAAACTAAAAGAACCGATACCCGCTCACAAGGATCAAGGACTTGTTCGACCAAACTCCAAGAATTAAGCTTCTATTCGAAGATCGACCTAAGGTCTGGTTATCATCAGGTTAGAGTTCACAAGAAAGATATTCCAAAGGCAGTCTTCAGATTCCGCTACGGTCATCATAAATTCCAATTAATGCCGTTTGGATTAACTGTAGGTCCCGAGAGGTTCCCAAAGTATATAGCTTTAAGCTGTAGAGGGGGGGTGAATACAGCTATTTAAAAACTACACACAATTTTCTCAATGTTTGTATGTATTATTAACAAATGTTAATTATAAACAAGCTTGAATGTGGAAAGGTTCAAGCTGAGATGACAGATACAACAGTATGTTCACTAGTCTAAGACAGACTCAAACTAGTTTACAATGAATACACTCACTAAGAAGCACTCACTGTGTTTACAAGACTCAGAGGAACAACTTATGTAGAACAGCTTAGACACTAAGAAACTGAATTACAAAAACCGACTTGCATGCATGAAAAACACACTTGCACGTTCACTCTTGGTTTTAGCACTTAGCTTATTTTGGCTTGCTTATTCTTTCTGACCTTAGAAGCTTCCTTTTATACTCTCTCAGAGGATCTAAGAGAAAATTCTTCATTGGACGGAATGAAAAAGGAGAAGTCTTGTTTGAAAAGACAACATAACTTTTCTGCACTTTTCTGAAAAGCAGACTTGTCTTCATATGTGCAGAACTTTTGTCTTTTCACTTTGTCTACTGTTGCATTGCCTTTAACTAATTTAGGAATGTCAACTTTGCGTCTTTCTTCCTTGTAAAGGCCTATTTTGATATAAGAAAAAGGTCTGTCACCCTTTTTCAAATATCCTTTTGTATTCATGTTGCAGAACAGCGTGGGCAGGTTGAGCAGTTCTGTTTTCCACTTTGTCTTTGACTTTGTAAACTGATCTTGTAGCCAAAAACAATACATGATGACTTGGAAACGTATTCCATAAAGTGTTTAGCCTGTTCACAAAGAACAGGTTCTGTTCACAAAGAACAGAACACTTGAAAAGTGCCCAAGCTGCTCACCAGTGTAGAGCAGCGTAGACAGTTTATGTCCAGCCTCTTCAGCAGACAGAGCAGCTTGGACAAACTGTCTTAGTTGCAACACATGCAACATATAGAACAGCTTTAGACTGATATTGCAAATCATTTTCAGGTTTCAATAAGGCATATAACAGGCCTTAATTTCAACCTTCAAATGCATCAACAGGTTTGATCATAAATCTCCCCCTCAGATGTAGAACAGGTTTGACTGAGGCCTTTTTGTGCCTAACAATCTCCCCCTATTTGCAATAACCAGTCTAAGCTGGTCTTATCAAAAATCACTATATATTTTTACAGTACATTTTTTTTGCTGAATTGAAATTATAACATCACAGTAAAGTAAAAGATCAGTTTATATATACACTGATTCTTGATTACATACAACAACACATGTTTTTACAGGAGTATAACTAATGTACTAAAGTATTTTACAACTAATGTAAAAGAAAAGATTACAACTTATGTAATGATGTACAACTAATGTACAAGATGTACAACTAATGTACAAAAGTATTTGGACTGTTTGTGTTGGGAGCAGATAATGGCAAGCCTGTCCAACTGATGGACAGCTTCCATTCTTCACCTACACAGACGGTAGATGGACTTCACTCCATTGGAGGGGGACCCTGGAACATCTTTTCCAGCTCATCTCTTGTATCCTCAAGTTCCTCAACTTCACTTCTGATGACCATGAACTTGGGATCATTGAGCTCACCTCTTTCATAGAAGCCTCTGAGCTGATCCCAGACGGCTGCTCTCCATTTGCTAGACTGCCTAAATGAAACTGCAAGTCTGAAGGCGGCAAGTTGTCTCAGATCAACTTTGTACAGCTCTGAGGCTCTTTGGAAGCACTTCTTCTGAGTTAGGGGATCTACAAAAAATGCCCCCAGCTCAGGTTCTTCAATAATCTTGCCATCCTCAAACTCTATTCCTTTAGGCAGACTATGATCAACTCCTTTTATTTCAATGGCATAGTCGCCCTGTTCAATCAGCGTAAGGAGTAGCTCCATCTCTGTATCCTTCCTTGTTCTCATGGCCTTTATTTTTGGATGTGTCACAAAGACACCTTCACTAACTTCCTTAGAAATCAGGCCAAGATCCTTTACTCTTCCCATCAACTTCTTGACATATGCCCTGATCTGTTTAGCAGTTTCAGACTTTGATTCACTCAGGGCAACTGCCAGCTCAATCCACTCCCTGTATCCCATCTGAGCTACATCAGTGTGGTCATAAGTTTCCAATTCTGGGCCTGTTGCACCCATCCTTGTTATTTTAAGCTTCCACTGACTACCTTTCCTTGATACAGGGACAGCTTTGACAATTGCTTCCTTGGCTAGCCTTCTTTCAGCAACATCATGAAACTTTTTCTTAGCCAAGTTGTCAAAGTGGTATTGAGCTCTTGCATGGGGTACTGTTGATTTGGTCACAGAGACCTGAGTACCTTTCTCTACTTCCTTCTCTTTCTCCCCTGCTGATTGTCTAGCAGCTTCCATTATTTTCTTTTGCACCTCCAAGGTAGACATTTTAATTTTCTTTGCTTCTTGGAGAGCAAAAGATTTAGCAGCTTTGGCAGATTCCTCTTCTTTTCTCATAACCTCCAGGGCTTGAAGCTGTTCTTCTCTAAACTCAAAATATTTGTGCATAGGAAGACCCATCTCTTTGGCCCTGGCCTTGTGGAATCTGATTTCAGTTTCTTTCTGCTGCATGGAATCATCAGCTGCCTTTTCTTTTCCTTTAGCTGGCGCTGTAGTGACAGCAGCCTCAGGAATTTCCTCTTCTTCTTCTTCTTCAGTTAGAATTAAGTGCCTTCTTTTACTGCTAGGCCTGTCCTCGGGAATGAATTCCTCCCCCTTAGACTGAGCAGGGTTTGGAGAGACAGCCTGAGTAGGCAGAGCAGCTTGAGAGGCACCTTCAGCTGTACCTGTAAAAACATCTGCTGGCTGATCAGTGTGAGTTGCAGACACTGGTATCTCCTTAGGAGAAGAAGTTTTCTCCCCCTTAGACTTAGTCTTCGAGGCAGATGACTTCTCCCCCTTTGAAGGAGATGAAGCAGCGACTTCAACACCTGGTCTGCCTGAAGACACAAAGTCAGCAGGCTTGCCAGCAGGTTTAGTAGAAGGTTTAGGACCAACAAGGCTAGTCACTAAGAAAGCCAAGTTATCCTTCACCTCTGTAAGCTGGGAAAGACAGATCTGAAGAGAAGAGGAGTGGGAATCAGCAAGGGTTGTAAGCTTAACAATATTTTCCCTGTCAGACGCTGTGAACAGCAGAGTTTGCAGCTGTGCAAGATGAAGTTCTATAGAATCTTGCACATCAGCAAGATCTGATGACACAGAGTTTGAAAGGGAGCCAATTAGAGTTTGTAAGCTAGCCAGAGTGGCTGGAAGAGTAGAGGTGCAAGAAGTGAGAAGTGATGACAGCTGTTGAGAAATTGCTGTCATTGAGGACACAGAGTCCTGCTGTATGGAAAGAATAGAGGAGAGGGAGGTGGACACATCTTGCAGCTGAGCAGTGAGTGCTAACAGCTATGGAGAGTGATCAGGATGTGGAGTGGTAGGGAAAGAGGCTTTGAACGAATCAAAGAACCCCTGAAGCTGTGCAGACACAGAGTCTGATATGATGGAGGGGAGAGAAGACATAGAGGATTCTATAGAACTAACTTTGTTGGTCAGCAATGAAAGCTGATCCTTAAAAGGCAGGTCTTTAGGAGATGGAGAGGTATGGGTAGATTGTTTTGAGTGGGTAGATGGAGAATATGATGATGAGGCTGGTGTTTGAGGATGAGATGGAGATGGAAGAGAAACTTTTGAAAGAAGCTCCATAGCCTGGGCAAAAGTTAGATGGCCCAGGGTGGAGGGGTCAAGGGGTCCTTCAGCAGCGGCTGTAGCTGCATCACCAGGAGAAGCGGTTGGTGTTGAGGGCCTTTCAAGATGCGGCTTGTGCTGCAACTCCTCCGCAACCAATGGTGGTTCCCTCTGCAAGTGCCTTGGTTGTAAACGCAACCATCATCAATTGGGAGATGGGCTATGCAATTTCAACATCAAGCAGTGGGGCAACCCTGCTGCTGGAGTTTTGACTGGAGGGCGCTCCTCACCAGAGGGATGAGTGTGATCCCAATGAGGTCTCACTTGGGTACTTGGGGTCCCTCACATCTGTTTGGTGTAGAACAACGGTATCAATGGGGACAGCCGTTAACGCTGCGCTGCTGCTAGGTCTATCACAGTCAGCGTGGGCACCTCTTGACGACTCAGGGAGTGGGAGGCGATTTTCATGTGGGGGAACAATGTTTACAGCAGTATGGTGGGAGGCCTCCTTCGGTCAATATCCATCCTCAGCCATGGTTGGGGGGCTAGGGATAGTTGAGTGTGGGGATCTCCGTTTGTACAACATGGTTCCTGTTGGGGAGGAACCAGAGGGTCTAGGCTGACTCTGGGTAGACTCAGATTGGAGTGAAGCAGGCTCCAAATGAGCTGAACCTTCTCCCAAAATAGGAGAGGCAGCAGGGGTTGCTTCTTTTTCAACTGAACCCTGTTGAGAGGGAACAGAGGAGGTGGTTGGTTTAGCTGATTTCTTTTTGGAGATGGATTTTCTGTGATAGAGGATGGATGGAGTGGGTGATTGAGGAGAGGAGAGAGGATCTGTTTGGACAGCGTGTGAGACTGGGTCAGGAACAGTGGGGCAGGCCTGTTCCATGGTCTCTTGTGCCACAGAGGCACCAGCCACTAAGGCTTCAGGCTCAACAAATGAACCAGTGTGAGGAGTCTGCTCCCCCTCAGCCACAGAGGCTAAAGGTACAGACTCAGGCTGAGCTGATTTGGCCTTCTTTTTCACAGGCCCAGCTTCAGCAGTTGCCAAGGTCCGCTTGACAAGTTTGGACCTGGCTTTGGATATTCTGGCGGGAGCAGCAGCTTCTGGATCCACCCTCACATCAGAGGGTCCTTCCACCAAACCTAACAACCTCCTCATTGGTGTGGCTAGAGGAGGCTCATTTTGAAGTACAGGAGTATGAAAAATTCTATTCCCTATGACAGGGAATGCAGCAGACTTAAGTAATGGCTGGGAATTGTATAGTTGCTCACCACAAACATGACTGAAAATGAGGCTCAGAAATCTGGGATAACGAACAGCAGCTGGTCTTGGCTCTTGCTGCACCAGGTTTCTCAGGTTCGAAAAGATCCACTTAGCCATGTCAAGAGTAGTCCCATCCACTAGCTGTAGGACTATTGGAACTTCATCTCTACTGAGTTGGTCAAATGAACCAACTTTGCTGCTAAAGCTCATCATCAAACACCCGAAGAAATAGAAAGCTGTAGGTAGGAGACAATCTTCCTGTACAATGTTACGGCTCACATTTTGGGTTCTTTCGGCTACACACAGAAGCGTACAAATTTTCCCATTGTCTCGTTTCCAGGTTGGGGCAAGATAAATGGAATCAGCAACAGGCAATATGAAGACCTCACACAGAAGATCAACATTATCTCAGGGTTGGAGTCCCAGTAAAATAGTTCCTTATGACCTTAGTGTTGGGATTAGGAACAGGTGTACAAGATTCATACACCATCTCCTGGTACAGGACACCAGGAGAATGCAGTCATGGGCATAGTTCAACGAATTAACTTGCAGAAACGCCACCAGTTGATCGTAGCCTTTTCCCATAATTTTGTGGGAATAGTGAGGTTTGCTACGTAAAAAAGGTTTTTTTTTGTGGTTTGATGGTCAGCATTGTGGGACGGATGATGTTTGACAACATCATCACCAAACCGAACACTGGGAGAACGGGATTTAGGTTATGAGCCATTGGGTGAAGTTTTGACGTTGAAGCCGCAAAAGACACTTAGTCAATTTTTAAGGTTCTTGAGGATGTCTGGAACTGCTGAAGACCTGAAACAGTAGTTTTGGTAGTTTATACAGGATTTTGAATGTGAGTGCGTATGAGAAGAAGCATTTTGGGCGGTTTTATTTGAAAACGTCGTTAAACGGCAAACAGACCTGTTGTCCATGTCAGAACGGTGGTCAGACCACTTGATTTCCTTTTTCCTACACTTTACCCCGTACTCCACATTCTCAGCATCATTCATTTTCCTAAAATAGTCAGTCGTTAACTTATCTTGAAGAACGTAATTCCTTTGTTGGTCTCGAGCTGTGGGTCACCTGTGATGACCAAGGTCATCACAAGCTGTTCATTCTTCAAGCTTTCATCGTTCACGCTGTTCCCCCCCCCCCCCGTCCAGTCTGCTCTCATTTTGTAAAGAGCAATGTTGTATTCAACATTTGAACAGGTTACAAGAAAAACTGTAAGACCAGTGTGACGAATTCCGCATGTGAGATGCACCATCAGCAGCGAGCGTAACAGAATAAACTATTTTTGTGTCAGCATGTTGTAAGAGCTCAAGCAGGGTATCAAGTTTTTCATACAAATACTAAATACCGAACAATGTATAACCTTTGCTTGTCCTAAGAGCTGTTTCTGAGAACTGAGCATGTGAACAGACAGCTTTTGGCGACCATGGAGAAACACTTTAGTCACATCCTTGTTTAACATGCCCGCTGCTGCCAAGGTAATAAAACCTGTTCTCCAGAGGTTTGGTTAAGATGTCTGAAAGCT